>JACYFF010031952.1:39997996-40065915 GCA_017589665.1 Selenicereus undatus | reverse complement strand
CCCCCCCCCCCCCCCCCCCCCCGGTGGCCCCCTTGAAAAAACTTATGCAATTTGCACCCAAAGTCCAGGCCAACTGGATGAGTGAGGCAGTGGGTCAGCTGCAGTGTTGAGAGCTTCATTGACAATGCACAGCAGTTCCTTGGGCTCTTTGGGGCTTGGCACTGTCTTGGCTACTTCTTGGACATGCTCATGGGGTTATCCCCATCACCAGATTATTTTTTTTCATTTTTTTTTTTTTGGGTTTTGTTTTGGATTGATGTTTGATGTGGGGAGCAACTGCTTAAGATTCAGTCTTCAGAGCTTTTTAGGTGGCATACTTAAATGATGCAAGTGTGCAAGAAGTGCTATCTTGGAATGGGCAATCAAAGCTACTAGACTATAACATTTCTGCAAGGATTCAAAATGCAGTCGTGTTCACGATTGTGGTTACAGGCATAGTATAGTAGCCTGTGCCATACGGCATTGCGTAACAGATCGCGGTTGCGACAGGGTGATTCTTTCACCAAAACAAAGTTTCGTAATGGTATTCGGGAAGATTAACTATGTGATCCTATTATTAGCATGGTTTATTTTGTAATGGTATTTGGGAAGATTAATTTTATGATCCTGTTATTGGTGTGGTTATCCTATGTTGCAACAAATAAAATCAAAAAATATGTTTCTAAAAGAACAAGAGATTGTATAACTGTCATTCTCTGCTCAAGGATAGTTGTAGATCAGTGTCGCAACTGTATAGTGCTGTTCTATGTTCAGCATGGCCGTTGGGCCTTTCCAGCATGAAATGTTGTGAGCATCCAAAATGCGGCGACATGCAGTTTGCTCATCTCAAAAGCTTTTACGATACGACTATTTCTTCATGGAATGGCCTCATTTTGAATCCCTGGTCTTCTTCAACTGCTTGCGAATATTAAGGCTGCACCTGAGGGCAAACTTGAGATTATTTGGCCGCACGAATGAAGAGTTTCTGTAATAAGATTAATGAATGGCTTGCATGTATTGATTTTCCTACCAATAACATCAGGAAGTCTAGAGCACACGCGAAAGCTTGCTTTTTTGCTTGGGTGGCTGTAACACACCCACGGCCCACCCTCGAGGCCAGTAGTTCCAGTGATTTCTTGGATTTTAACGAAACGGACAGAGTTCTGCCTAAAAATTGGTCATGACCACCTATGATACTAAAAATACAAAGACAATTCTAAATAAACTCGAAGGCTTTACGCTGAATAGAACAACTCCACGAGCTATACGCCCAGAATAGGCAAACTGTTAATTTATATTTAACTAAATAAATCAATATACAGCTCAACAAGTCACGCGCCGGAGCATGTTCCAAGCAGTAGAAGACAAGCAAATAACTAGATGGCAGGCTTACGTGGCCATTCAGATCGACAACTGGATAAGTACACATTATACACCATTTTTAACTTAAATTTACTAGCTTTACACCTCTTAGCTTGGGAGCCTAGTACATTTGCATTTTAATTTACAAAGATATCGCAAAAGAAAGCAAGAATGAGTTCGTCACCGACCACTACTTCGACTATGCTCTCTTGGAAAGTTAGACCTTGGAAACAAGGGAGGAGAACGGGGGTGAGCTACCACAAGCTCAATGGATAATTCACATATATGTTGCTTGAACCCATAGAAGAAAATTTCCAATATGATACCTCTGTCCTAAGTATTCTTTCATTATTAAACAAGTCTGATCAGTTCCACTGAACTTTCCATGATCAGACGTTTAACATACTCTAAATTTGCAGGAGCTGGAAAATGCCTTGGGAGAAGTTGAATTCAATGATGGAATACCTGATGTTAAGTTCAGTAAGGTACTCTACGTTGTGTTTACTATGTTTTTTTACTGTCATCTTCTGCTGCTACTCTTTAAGTTGTTAGTCTTCAATATCCTGTTACAGTTGGCAAAATTTTCTTGTTTCTGATGTACCGAAGTGATGTTAAGTTCAGATTACTAGACATGGGTGACTGTATTTCCTATTTCCTGAGATACAACTTTCAGGGCATTGGAATCTCCCTTGACCATCTTCCCCATGTCAGTCATGAAACTTTTTATAGGATTTCATAGGATGCTGAAATAAGTTATCTTTCTTTAAGCTGCGTCGTGTTGGAAGGTTTCACTTTTTCCATAGTAAAGTGGGTTCTTTCATTCCTTATTCACTGAATCAGAAGTGGTTTTATTAAAACTACAGATGGATTTTTGAGTTGTTTGAGTAAAAATTTTGAATCATTATCTATAACCTAGTGCTGGTTTTATCATGTCTCTTCTGGCTTTGCTCTTCCTTCTGTGTGTGATTCCCTGGAACATGGAGCCATGGTTTGCTGGACCAAAATTTGCATGGCAATGATATGATATTTCAGTTCTATACAAGCCATGATCCTTGATTGTGCTTATAGCTTAGAATCCTGAACTCTGAGAATGAGATGTTGTGTGCCATGAGGTGAAAGCCTCATGCTCTAGGTTGGCATCACTAATAGAGTGATGCGCAAGGTTCATTTATGCTCTTTTAATTGTTTTGGTTCTGGCTTCTATCATGATCTTTCCATTGGTCTTGTGAGTTTTCATAATGTTGGCCTCAAGGTCGGCTCTGTTACTTGGACTGATGTATATGCAATATGGATGTGTGCCCAGTCATTGGACTGGGATGTTTTGCAGAAACCTGTGTGTTTTAGCCTAATTTGTCGTGTTCAGTTATTGTACTGAGGACCAAGTTCCATGTTCCTGACGTAGGTTCATTCTGAGAAAGTGACAAGTTGCAGAAACCTATAATGCTAATGGCAGGGATGATGAAGGCTGCGAGGGATCATAACCAATGTTGATGGAAATCTTGTAATAATTGACTAGTGAGATACATTAACAAGGAAAAATGAACTTGAAGGTATTAAAGACGAAAATTGAGGGCTCTAGTCTTCTCCATGGGATCAAAATGAAATTTGGCTAATCTTTATTTTAGATTCTGAGGTCAAAGATTGTGTTCTCAATTCTAGAAATTTCATGTAAGCTGAAGAAGCTCGCTCTTATAAAGAAGAGGATTGGAGAAGAATGCAGAGGGGACACAGCAAAATGGAATTCAAATATCTAAAACAACAAAACCTACCAGTGTGATGTCTGAAAACATCACAATTACTGAACTCTTGAGAATGTCTTTTGTGATTACAAAACCGTCAAAAGCTCCCTGACTGAAGCCAAATACGTTATCTTCCCTACAAAACAACCCCCCCCCCCCTCCCAAAAAAAAGTATCTTTGGGGAAGTACAAGTACTTCATTCTAACAGAATGCACAACATCCAGCTGCCACCCCTTCAGAAGACTTTACCTACCTTCTACCAGAATCTATGAATTCTTGATTGAATGCTTCCTCCTACTCTACTGGAAGTACTTACCATTCCCTTGCTCTCCTAAAGAGCAAATTCAAAGTTAAGAAAGTACTTAGGGCGGGGCCAATGAGGAATAGGTGTTCATTTTTCTTGCATTGTGCTGGAATAAGAAGTGAAAATCATGCGAAAGCCCCTTTGGACACTCTAGCTCTGCAAAAGATCGTTAGTATTGATCCACATTGAAAAACTAAAATTGTTAATATTGATCCTAGTTGAAGCTCTAGTTCTTTGATGTGGCTGTTCTTGAAGGGGACTTCTGGATTCGAAATGAAGAAATGAAAGAAAGAAAAAAGGGCAAGAAATCATAGTCAGATGCATGTTATAACAGAAGGATTTGCTTGGAAGAAGGGAAGGCCCCCAAATGTGTCCTAAAAGAAAGAGAAAAAATTCCAACATCTAGCAGGGAAGTTTAGGACACTATCAGCCAGACTAATTAAATGACAGATTAAAAGTGAAATGTGGGTATACTGTGGAGAACGTTTTATCCTAATAAAGTGCCAGCCAAAAGTTGAAGCCTATCCATGAATTAGTTTATTCAACGTTACAGCTTTAAAACTAGTCTTATAATTTGTTTCCATTGATGCCTTACGTTGTCTACTTTTGTTCTTAAATTCTTTAGTCTAGTTTATGCTATTTACTGTGGCCTTTTTTGGGTTTTTATACTGAAAAGTTCCTTGCTTATCAGCGTTGTTGGACAGAAGTTCCTTTACTAGGGAATTTTGTATTGGCTTGTAGTTGATCATCAAACTTTAGTAGTCTGCCCTCATCACTTTTTCTGTTCCGTTGAAGTTCTTTTTCTGGGACCAGTGTTTGAACTTTCAAGTCTATTATGTTCTTTGATCCCATAGGCTTCTGTTTAATTACAGAGCACACAAGGTATACAATGTTAGTTTTAAATATACTGGTTTTTGTTTCAGCTTTTTATTTTTTTGTCTATTATGGTCTTGTGGAGAACTTACTTTTTCAAATTCTGGTCTATCACCTGAAGTATCATTTTTTCATACCTGCTTATGCCATTAAGGACATTTCAAATTGTAGTTTTTTCCACAATTATTCAGCTCTTTCTGCTATTTCCTTGATGTATTTGTTTGGAACCACTGTTTGCGCCTATCATAACAGTATTTGAGTTCTTTGATACTTTCAGTTTCATGTTCATTGGTCGTCACAGAACTGACAAATAATACAATTATACTTTCAGTTTCATGTTCTTTGCCCTTTTTTATTTTTTATTTATTTTTTAATGAGTGTGTGGTGCAGGTCCTGGGCAAAATCTGGTCTGTTGCCCTCAAATACCATTTTCGCATGCCTCCTTACTATACATTGTTGCTGCGTTCGCTGGCTTCCCTGGAAGGTATGATATGGTGAACTTTCATCATTTTGATAGTTCATTTATTCACAATTAGTATCCTTCTTTTTTCAGTGTTATATTAAGAGAATGCAGCTGTGGTTGACAGTTAACCATCATGACATTTCACTGATATTGTCCTGAAGTTCAAGTTTATCAACTCACTTAATTGGAGCTTTCACAGTTTAGATCTTGGTTCTGTGCAGTTATTTAGTGATAGGAAAGTTCAAATTACTCCAAATTCAAAATTCAAATCAATACCTTAAAAATCCGACCTATGCTCACAGTTCCTACAGGGGTTAGATCTGGCATAATTGCTGATTCTGCTATACACTGAATTATGTACCATTGACTGCGTAGTACTTGGTAGAAATGAAGTAGAGAACAGTATGGAGACTCATATTGCTGAAATCTTCCATAATACAAGTGGAAAACTTAAGCAAATTTTGTTTTTTCGGCTGTGCAGAAAGTGGACAAGATTCTGCAATTACTGTTGCTTTAAATTAAAATGATTTTCCTAGGCTTTAAAACTCTTATGTTATTAGAAATCATCCATGTGTAGTCATTGAACCCAGGCTAAACAAGATAAGGAGACTGAAATGAATTAAGGACAAGAATAGCTATAACATTGCTCAGAAATGGACTTTTCCATCTTTTAATTACATTAGGTCTATCAGTACATTAACAATTATATCTGCATTGTTGGCGCGCCTAGGTTAGATTGTTTTCTGATTGGATTTTCACCTCTGGTAACAACTTGGTTTTGCATACTTTTTTGGGTCCTCTTTGACATCAGTCTCTGAAAAATTGGGGATTTTCAAATAGGTGATAAGGTGTCCTGTGGTGAAGGTAGGAAGTGAGGGGCAGGTTACAACATGAGCATACAGTTGTCCTCTCCTTGAATTCTTTTGCCTTTTTATTTCTTTAATTTGCTTCTTTTGGGGGGGGGGGGCTGTAGGAATCTATCATAGCATATGCTGGTGGTTTGTTCTGATACTTTTGGTCCGTTAGTTGCAGTATAATGCAATGTAATCAGTTCCTTGTCAGCTTAGATAATTTGTTTGTCTCTCAGGTCTAGCAATTGCTGCCGATGAGAATTTTAAGACATTTGAAGCTGCTTACCCATATGTGGTTCGCAAACTGCTAACTGACAATTCGGATGCTTCAAGGAGAATTCTGCATTCAGTAAGGATTTATCTAACACATTGTTTGGCTGGTCTCATCTTGGGTTCTTGTCTCATTTATGGAGAATGTAGGAAGTAGGAAGGGTCATGAGACTCTTTCATACTTTGTTGGGAGATCTTTGGGAAGGGACACTTGTAAAATATATTTTGTTTGGAAGCAGGCATGCTTTCTTCAATCCAGTTCTCTAGTGAAAAGATTTCTGAAAGCTGACATTTACTTTGAGTCTCTTGCAGGACCAACAGAATTCTCTTCCAAGGCTTCGAAATTCACTTAATGGTTGCACTAGGTTGGGGCATCCTGGGTGAGGGGAGTTTTCTGTTCTATCCGTTTTACCAGAGAGTTCCTTGTAGCTAGTGCTTACTCCAATAACGGCAGTAAGGGAGATTAAGGAATAGTTTTGCAAGACGTAACTCGTAAGTCTCTCGTATGAAAGTGTCGATATAACTTGTAATGCCACAGCTAGGAAACCACACTTGTAAAATGGAGTATTGAAACACTGAAGACACTAAAATTTAACACTTATGACAATGTTTCCTAAAGGCTTGGCAGCCTCAGTAGCACAGGAGCACCAGATATCTTAGTCTGGCAACAGCTGTAAAATTAAATGGGGGACCAAAAATAGGAGTAATTTGAAATTCAATGGTCCCAATTGGTGCTTTAACAGAACTGCCTGAAATGTTGGGGGGGGGGGGGGGAATAGAAGCTGGGAAGTGAGCCAGCTGTGGTTGAAAACACAAAGGAATTCATTTTTATGCCCTTCCATTTTTGCCAATCAGTTTGGGCAATGAAGCTCTGAATCTGCTCCTCTACTTTGAATTAAGCCTACGTGATACCTTTCTGTCATTAAATTGCTACCAATTACCTAAATACTGATGTTAACAACACGGATGTCAAGATAGTTTCTTTTTTTTTTTTTTTAAATAAAGAGGATTGTATCATCCCTTAAAGTGATGGATATATAGCACAAATTCAGGATGACAGAAAAAAGGGTCAAAGGGAAAGCTTTTGTGCTTTGGAAGGTGTTAAAAGCAACTTCATGCTGCATCCGATTCCTAGTTGGTGCATAAGGAGGTGCAAAGGCTTATGTGAGCGGGATTCAAAACTTAGGTCTTTGGTAACAACTTCTGAAGACCATATCAACTGTGCTAGTTGGCAGCTGCACCCTAAGGTCTGTTCTTTTCGTGGGTCAATTCCAAAATATCAATCTCAACTCACTTCAACTTACTTCAGCCACTTAAACCTACTTCAACCCACTTCTACTATTTTAACCAAGTGCAATTTATCACACAAAAAAAATTCAACCCACTTCAAGCTACTTCAACCCACTTCAACTTACTTCAACCTACCTCAACCTACTTCAACCCACTTCACCCTTTTACTTACCCCAATTTATCCACGAAAAGAATAGGCCCTAAGTGCTGAATTTAAGGAGACACCAAGCTTGCTTTCAGGTCCCAGCTAATCAAATGCCTTCATAATCTCTCAAACACATTCTGAATTTTTATCCCTAAATTCAACACAATAACATTATAATGTACCACATCGACCAAGGTTTTCCATTGGGCTTTGCTTAACATCATGGTAAAGGTCAGATGTGTGCTTTGTCATCAATCCTGTAGGTTAATTTTGTATCAAATGCTGAAAATTGCTTAATAGTACTTTCATGCTTCCACATAAATGTGATGCCTAGCTTAGCTGTATTAGTTGTATTCCTTTCCTTAGAAGTGCGGGGATGCAAAAGTCGATCATCTGCATTTTCTTGTGTGCAGTGGGGTTTGGGGGGAAGGTCCTGAATTGTCCATTCAATTCTTATCTATTTGTTTCCTTTTGTTCCTAGTTCCCTATACCACATTAGTTTTCTTTTATCAGCTTGAAAACATGAAACCAAACTAGACTGAGATGTGACACGGTGACCTGTTACTATGAGCATGAAATTCCAATTTGTAAATGTGAATGGCAACTCACAAGTTTTAAGGCTGTATGACTATTGCATATTGCATATCAGCACATATTTTCATTAAATTCAGTGTGATGTCTGTACTTTATTCAGGTAACCATTGTGTTTGTTATCATTATAATCCATTTTGCTTTTATATTTTCATTTGTCTATATTCTATATTTAGTGCCGGCTATATCATGCTTAAAGTTAAAAACATCATTAGTACTTCAAAACTGCAAGTACTAGCACAACGAAACATCTTATTGAGCCTTCAGTGAATTGCATAATGAGAGGCATGAGTGACTTCAACACCCACAACCTCTTGTTGGTTGAAGAGGGCTTTAACATTGTATGTATTGATGCTCAGTTTTATGCATCTTTGTGTAGGTACTTCTAAATAGAAAGAAGGAATTCCAGTGGCGGAGGCTCGCACTTTTCTTAAGAGTGGGTGCAACGAGGTACAATGTGGTATATTATGAATGTTTGTTTCCTTATTTTTCTAGAATTGTTCATTTCTGATGCATAAAAGCTTTTATGTCCAGTGGAAGTTGCTTGAGTGTTATCCGTTTTGATCTAGACTGCATCTGCTCAAAGCCCTGAAGCATTTTGTAACGCTGCCTCTGGTAGTCTGGTTGTCCTTTCTTTTATACAACAAATAGTTTTTTTTTGGGGGCTGTGTAGGGACCTTAATAGAGGAGTGGTTTCATTTTGGAAAAAGACCTACAATTGCGTAGATTCCCCACTTCCACAGAATGATCATCCAGCCTGTAGAGACTGATTGAACCTTATTTATAGATTACTATGGCTTCATAGATGAACATGCTAAGATTATGCGCAGCTTAAGTAGAGGACGAACCCTATCTAAAATGTTAAGACATATTTACCATAAATGCTGAGCCTTAGAATATCCTGCACTTTTGTTGATCCAGTAGCAGCAGCAACAATCCACTCTCAGTGTGGGTCCTACTTTTGCGGGGTTTACAAAGATCTAGATGTACCCCTGTGAATACTCATATAGGCAGAGAGACTGATTCCAAGAGACCTACAAAAAGATTTTGGCGCAACATTTTCTTGAGTTGAAAATCCTTTGTAAAAACTGTGAAAATAGAAGCATAGCGGTACTAACTGAACCAGGAAACTTTTTCTTGAGTTGAAACCCAGCAAGGGTCATTAAACAAAATGCAAATAAGTAAAGCATAGTGAGACTAAATGAACCAGGAAGCTGCTTGAACTACACTTTTGTCGACCTAGCTTATTACAAAATATGTGACTCTTTTCTGCATCGTTCTTTCCTTGTTAAGGGACATATTTGACTTTACAATCTTGAAAAGCTGAAGGGAGGAATTAGTGGAAGTTTCAAATTCTTTAGATTCTTATTTAACCAGTATTTTTCAGTTTTTGAGTAACCATCAAGGATCTTTGTCTATTTGCATTGATTTTTCTCCCCTTGTTGGATCCTTATTTGTTTGAAAACCAATTTGAATAAATAGAAATATGAGGATTTGTTTTCTTCCCCCCCCCCCCCCCCCCAATTTAGGGGGCTGTTACCCTAAAACGAAGTTTACAGGAGATTGTTTCAGTTAAACCTTATATTTGACCTTAGCTGTCCTGCTTGCTTGTATTTCTACCCCAACTTGGTTCGGACACAATAATTTTACGCTTAACACTAGGACTGCTATTTTCAAGGACTTGCTTATACTGCTGGAGTTGAAGTTGCTCTTTTTATCAAATATTGGCCACCACGCTGAGAAAGTATACGCTTTGGTGATGGAATAAATTAAAGGATTAAGCTTTAGCTCAGAAGCGAAAAAGAGAATTTCATATCACAATGACGAACTAAACTTCGAATGAACCTATGTTACTTGGACTCAGATACAACTATCCTCCACGGATACCATGTCCAAATGTCTGACACTCAGACTCAACTATCTTCAAGAATTTTTGTGAGCATTCAGCTTAATTGGAAGTCTAAAGTGTTGTACGTGTGTCTGGGTGCATGTGTCCTACATGGGTATGTTAAGATTACATCGTGATTACAAGTAACATAGCAATGAAGAAAATGGAAGCAATTAGAAAACAAAATAAAGCGGGGCATTGGGATGAAGTTCTTATAAATCAATGAGTAAGAATGTGAAAATTTATACAAAAACTTGGGGCAATTTGTTTAACAACATTGGGCTAGAATTTTTGAGTCAAAGGAACCTTATGGAGACTCCTGAAGAGGCTTTTTCTCAATGAACTGGGGTGAATCTTGTCAATTATTAGAACTACACTCCAGGTCTAAGTAGGAACTGTATTCAGTGTATTGTGTATTAAAACTTAAAAAAAAAAAATTGTTATCGAAGAGGTGTCTGGGAAAGCCTTGAGTTTTCTATGTAGCACTCTTCAGAACCTTGGCAAAAGCACTAGTTCTTTAGTTGCTGCTTTTCAGTTGATATTTGGGTGATCTATGTCTAAATCTCATCTTTGTGCTAATTTATGGGTTGCTAGGATGGCTCTTCAAAGTGGTGCTACATCTTCTGTTAACGTAGTAACTTGCTTTTAATGGCCCTCGATGATTTTTTAGTCTCTAATATTGGGGGAAAAGTTGTGCAAGTATACAGTCAGCACTCTGCTTTTACCTTGTTTGTCACTGCCAATAATTTTCTTTGCTCTCTTGTACCTTTCATTCATGATTGATGTTGGGTGCTCTTACAGACTGATACCTGTTCTAGACAAGTTCAGGACACTCAACACAATCCCCAACAAGACTCATATAAGCCCGGGGCTCTGTTGGAAGAAATAAAAAGCTCAATTGAATTAAACTGTGATCCCTAGTCTCGCTAATCCCATCATGCAAGGGGGCTGGAGTAGCAAAGAATCCTGCAAGCTTATGGAGAATAAAAATCAAGATGAACTTCACGCCTAAAAAAGTAGAAGGCAGAGACTAGAAAAAAAGGCAAAGACCAGCTGTGAAACCCAAACTACCAGAATGAAGAGTACATCATAGCCATTGTCACATAATGTGAATTAAGTTGCCACAGATGCCATAGATGAAGATGATTATATGTTCTGTTCTAATTCTAAATGCTGGACTTCTGCAGGAAAAGCTTGCTAAACGTTAAGGACCCTGCTGGAGATGGGCCAACCCATTCCTCAGGTGGCACGGATGGTATTTTTGATGTGTCAACCTTTGTCTTGAGCCTGTTGCCTTCCAAAGATGGTACTGTTCTTAGAAGACTCTTGGTGACTGCAGTAAGTAGTTACATTGCATTGGTTGCACTACAATAGACTTGGTTACCTTTGTCCTTCGGCAAATGGCCATGTTGATGCTGCTGTCTTCTCCCCCCCCCCCCCCTCTCCCCTGGTGTTCTGCATTATTTGATGTGAATATGCATTCTGGCATACAGGACGGTGCTTCGTTGATCAGAGCATTGCTTTCTGCAGAGGCTGCCCCTGTCCGGCAACAGCTTTGTAGGACTATTGCAGATGTGCTATACCGTTGGATGGTCACTTCTATTGGGAAGGATGTTTATGTCGCTACAGTTTCCCAGTCATTTGCAGCCAGTGACAACTATAAGCTGCTCCTAACAGACCGAAGGTTAAAAGTGGTGGTTGGAAAGGTTCTAAATGATGCAAGAAGAGATTGGGCATTGATGCTGCGTTTCTTATGGGCATCTTTTGTTCTGCTTGTTGTCTCTTTTGCAATGGCGTGTCATCGGTTCCTAGTTTCTTTCTACAATGCCCACATTGGTCGTATATCATTTTTTCCTATCAAAGTTGCTGTCAGCACCTAAAATTATGACATCAATCTGCACCATGTCATCTTACCATCAGTGCTTCTTAAATGACTACCAATGATAAAGCTCATGAGATAGTGAAGCCAGTACATATAGCGACCTTTACAAGTTACAAGGCTCCTGCCATATTATCTATTTTAGTTCTCGCGGGGCTGCTTTTGCCAAATGGGTGGAGGCTGACAATTCCTGATGGTTGTAATGTTTGCCTGACTTTGTTTCTGCAGCATTGTGGGACAGAAACCTGAAAGTCTGGGGAATTGTGGTAGATAGTCTATTTCACAGTCTGTTGAACATGAAGGTTCAACTTTTGGTGTGTATATCTATCTATAGAAAGTTGTAAAACATCGAGTAAATATCAAAAATGCTTACCCCACAGCTTAGGCGGATGATTGCAATTATGCAACTCTTATGTGTGTTAAAAATCCTGGCTATGGCATTAATTGTTGCCAAAGGATGTAGACTATGGAATTTATTATTACAGTACAGTGACTTCTATCCTAGTAAGGATCTCACTGACGTGGAGTTATCTTGTATGTTGAACTTCGTTTGAAGCCGTTTAGTAAGCAAATTTCTCTAACCAATCAAGACCCTCCGTATGGAAAAAAAAAATTTATTTCTGCCAATTATAATCTTCAACTTGTCAAATTAGCTATGGCAGTCTATTAAATTAAATATTTTGTGAAAAAGTATTTTGACCAATTAAAAAGCACTACACGTCAAATGATATAGAAAACAAATTATTTTTAAAAAGAAGAGATAATTGGGAGGAAAATTGTAACTCCGATTTCTTAATAAAAAGAAAGTTATCCCACTCTTTTAAGATGTTGGCATGCTAAGAATTCATTAGAGCTCAAGCATTCTCTATTTGAAATTTGAAAGAAGAGAAGAAGTATGTGAAGCATGTGCCCTCTAGTTTTGGAGATCAAATATTTTCTCTTAATTGAGATTAGGCTTCTTAGATCATCTCTCAAGATCAAATTCACTCAAAACTCAAGTAAACATATGTAAAATATCAATGCAAAAATTATATTTGTTTCTTAGTTTTTTGTCTCATTTATTTAGACTCGAAATTTGTGTTATTTTTGCTCACTCTGTTGGACCATCTCTACCTTTCATTTCTTTTTCTCCAAAAGATAAACACTACATCCCTTTGATGAAGACCTCCTGAAGCAGTCCTTCCGATGATGGCATCTTTCCATTTGAAGCTTGGGGCTTGATGTTGCGGGATCTATCATTCTAAAATCTTCTCCCAACCACTTGTACATTTGACAGCGACAAACTACTTTTCTAAATAGACAGACGCAATCTCTCTAAGACAAGTCAAAAAGAAGAATGTCGTTGATTTTATTCGGACATTCATCATCTACAATTGTGGCATGCCTCGATATATTATCGTTGACAATGACAAACCATTTCTTAATAAGCTAGTGTGTTGGAAAGTGAATTGAATTTTGACTTATCAGTATTTTTTTTATCATCTAGAATCATAATACTTCCAGCACGAAATCATTAGCAACTTTATTTTTCTATTCGCAGTGTTTTGTGCTTGCTCTTCTTGTTTCTCTCCTATTTTATTCAACAAATTTGCTATCAAAGCGAGTTGTTTGATCTTGATTTGCCACTGTCCCTATTTGATTAAAATTATGTACACTTGTTGGGCTTTGTTAATAGCCCACATATGAGGGGGCGTGTTGGAATATGAAATTATATGTTGTCCCACATTGATAAAATAAAAAAATATGAAAGTGGTGTTGTCCCACATTGATAAAATTAAAGGGCTTGAGCATGTATATAAGTTTGTGAGCTACTCCACCCATTGCTAATTGATCTTGGGTTGGAACCTCATTTGAGCTAATATGCATGATTCTTTGTTCATGACTCAATTGATATATAAAATTTAACAGTAAAACAAGAGAGAAACAAGAAGAGCAAGCACAGAGCACTGCGAATAGAAAAATAAAGCTACTAATGATTTGTGTTGGAAGTATTCTGATTATGGATGATTAAAAAAAACACTAATAAGTGCCTATATTTATAGGCTAACACAAAAACTAACACAACAGAAAATTTAGGAAGTTGATCTACTACTAGCAAAAAATCTACAATTTTTCCTGAGCTCATGCCTAAAGAAAAGGTATCAACTTAACAGTCCTAAAATTTAGGAAACAAAATATCAGAATCTGAGAAAAGAATCTTAGGAAATACTGAGTCAAAATTTGAATCACTTTCCTACACTCCCCCTTGATTTAAAATTGCAACCACCAAGTTGTGTTTTGAAGAACTCATGCTTTGCTTGCGGAAGTGACTTTGTGAAAATATCTGCAATTTGCTTGGTTGTATCACAGTTTTCTAGAAAAATCTCTCTAGTTGAAACAAGACTTCGAATGTAATGATATCGAATATCGATGTGCTTGGTTCTACTATGAAAAGCTGGATGCTTTTCCATAGCAATGGTTGATCTATTGTCACATAAAATCTTTGTTGCACTAGCTTGCTTCTGCTTTAAATTTGCAATCAGCACTAGATGATGAAATTTTTCCTAGAATTGCAACAACTACAACCTCCAATCAGGGATGGAAGATTTTGAAACAACAGTTTTTAGGTGACAAGAAGGCAATTAATGTAAAGCTCTAGGAACTTCATCTTGAATTTGAAACTTTGAAAGAGAAAGAACATGTGCAAGAATTTCTCCATGGAGTGTCTGGGATTGTTAGTCATATGAAGCCATATGGTGAAAGTGTCAGTAGTGAAATCATTGCTAGCAAAGTGCTGAGAAGTCTAGCAAAAGATTTTGATTATGTTGTTGCTATAATAGAAGAATCAAACAATCTCTCTAAATATAGTTTTGATGAACTAATGAGTTCTTTGCAAGCCCATGAAACGAGACTTAGCAAGGTCCATGAAAAGTTTGAGGAAAATCCTTTCAAGTGAAGGGCGAGACATTCGAAAATTCTAGTCATGGCCATGGCAAAGGTGGATTTCGTGGCAAAGGCATGGTAGAAGCCAAGGAAGAGGTCGTGGTAAACAAGGCTCAAATGAGGAAAGGTAGAACAAAGTCTCATTTCACTATCACTTTTGTAGTGAACCAGGCCACAAAGAAGCATATTGTTGCCAAAAGAAAAGGGTGTTTCAATCATATGCCTAGAAAAGATCTTCATTCATGGAACTTTATGAGTCCAAAAAATGAGAGGTGACACTAGGGGATAACAAGAAGATTCAAGTCGAAGGCAAAGGTATGATGAGCATTACAACTAGCAAAGGTAATACTAAGATTTTGCAAGATGTGATGCTTGTACTAGTCTATCTCTTAATCTACTTTGCATTAGACAATTAATGACTAGTGGATATTCTATTTTGTTTGATGATAAGCATTGTGTCATTAGAGCTAAAACTTCTCGCCATGTCATTGTTAAAGTTCCAATTGCAAAAAATAAAATGTTTCTCCTAGAAGTCTCTAAGATTGAGAGGTATGCTATGGTTGCTGGTTGTGATAATGAGACTAGATTGTGGCACTTACATTATAGGCATCTGGATATTAATGGGCTAAAATTGTTCCGCTAAAAGGAGATGGTTTTCAGATATTCAAAGCTCGAGTAAAAAGACAAAGTGGTCTTTTGATAAAGACACTACAAACGGATAGAGGAGGAGAAATTGTCTCAACTGAGTTTAAAGATTTTTGGGAACATGGACTTGGCAGGAGCTTATTGCACCTTATACACCAAAACAGAACGATATAGCCAAAAGGAAGAATCAGACTATAGTGGAGATGGCCAGAAGCATAACGCAAGCAAAAAGTCTTCCTACTTATTTTTGGGCTGAAGCTGTAGCAATAACAGTATACGTCTTGAATCTGTCTACTACAAGGGTTGTTCATAATCAAACACCGTATGAGGCTTGGACAGGCAGAAGGCCAATAGTGAGCCATTTAAGTGTTTTGGTTGTATATCTCAAGCTTTGGTTAAAACTTATTGTCAAAAATTTGATGAAAAATCTTAGAAATATATTTTTGTTGGTTATTCATCTCAATCCAAAGCATATAAACTATATAATCCTTTTAGTGGCAAGATAACCATTAACATGGATTTTCGTTTTTGATGAAGCTGGAAGCTGGGATTGGGGTGAAGAACAAGTACAACAACGAATTCCTGTAGAAGTGCCTTTGATGGACAAACATGAATCAGCTGCTCCAAGCTCGCTTGAGAGCTCACCTGCGACGTCACCAAACAGATTCACCAGTTGCTTTTGAGGAGCCTTTAACTAGTCCTCCACTCAGAAGATCAATAAGGAACAGGCAGCCAAATCCCCAATATGCTGATTATAATACATCTTGCATGGATGCTTTGCTTATTACTGATTGTATTTGCTTTGAAGAAGCTAAAGACTAAGAATGGTGCAAAGCTATGGAAAAGGAGCTACTAGCCCTCCAAAAAAATCAAACTTGGGATTTGGTAGACTTACTAGAAGGAAAGAATGCAATTGGCCTTAAATGGGTGTTCAGAACCAAACATCATGCAAATGGGAGTATCCAAAAACTTAAGCCAAAGCTTATTGTAAAGGGTTATTCGCAACAACAAGGTATTGATTATGAAGAAACTTTTGCTCCTGTTGCTCGTTTTGAAACTGTGAGAACTCTTTTACCCTTGGTAGTTCATCTAAATTGGCCAGTGTATCAATTTAATGTAAAATCTACCTTTCTGAATATGATCTGGAAGAGGAGGTATATGTCTCACAGCCTGAAGGCTTTGAATTAAAGGCAAAGAAGACAAAGTTCACAAGTTGAAGAAGACACTCTATTGCTTAAAACAAGCACCGTGAGCATGGTATTTAAAAATTGATTCTTATTTTAAGGAGAATGGTTTTGAAAGATGCAATAATGAGCCCACTCTTTACACAAGGAAAAAAAAGTGGGAATGCTTTTTTGGTGGTATGCCTTTACATTGATGACATGATTTGCATGGGCTCAAATGAGTCTAATGTTGCTAAATTTAAAGCCTGTATGAAGAAAAAAAAATTTTGAGATGTTAGATATGGGTATTGTTAAACTTATCGAGAGCTACAAATTTAACCACTACTTCAGTTATTAATTACTTTTTTATAGCATAGGGAAGTAGGGATCGATCCCCGAGGAAAGATTGTTTTAAAAAGGCTAGCTTTATCGTAAATGATTTTACTAATCCAATTTATTAAATCTAATCTTAATAATTCTAAAATAATTAAAATCTAATGAATAAAAAAAACTGACAAAACACCCAATGATGCTCCTAAATATTTTGGATTATATTCTGGAAAGAAAACAGTAAAAAGCTTTCCTAAATAATCTAGAAAAATAAAAATAGAATAGTAACTGAAATTCTAATTAAAAATCAAAACAGCAAAATAATAATCAGAAAATAAATATTACAAATTTCAAACAGTAAAATAAAATATTATTATTCAGGTATATAAGCTTATAAATCCTCAATTGTATCCAAATAATTTCAGAAAAATCAAATCAGAAAATTACCACAGAATATCAATGCAGAATATTAAATCTGAAATTAGAAATAAAATAATCTGCATAAATATAAATACGAAAAAAATCAAGAAAATTATCCTAATTTTAGGACAGAATTTTATGGACTTAAAAATACCTAATAATCGTGAATTAACAATTAAAATCGAAAATTTCAGAATTAAATACCTAAAAACCTGCACATATCAATTTCACAAAATAATTCTGAAAAATTATCAATAACTTCCAAAAATTACGGAATTAAATATGGGCAGTCTAGGACACTCTATAAACTCTAGGAACTGATAAAAATTGAAAAAGAACAAAAATAATTATTTTTAGTCTAATTTCTAACAAACCGGTGATTAAATACTAAAGCAGAATATAAATCAATCTAAAATTATAACCACTCTAAAAATCAAAGACTAACCTATCTAAAATTACCAAGATACTCCTCAAAGACTATACTTTTGGGGGGGGGGGTCGATTGAAATTATATTGAAGCTAATAAAATTAGAACAAAAATTAACAAACTAATCAAATTAACTCTACGCAACAAATAATGATCTAAAGTTGTCAAATTTATGAAGAATACTTAGTATAATCTCAATCCACCATGCAAATTAATATTTATCATTAACACACAAGTTAATTTCATTCATGAGTTAAACTGTAAAAGACATCCACCAGCGGTGCTTCCCAGTTTTTCCTTAGATTCTAGTTTAATTAGGCCCAACCCTAATATAAACCCTACTAATTTGATAATCTTTACACCAGTGTAAAACTTTAATCAAACTAGAGCATCACGTATTAGAAAAACATCATTTAACACTTTGTAACCAATTTACCAGCAAAACGATTTAACAAAGGTCTAAAACAATTACCTAATTAAAAGAGATGGGTTTGAGTCATCCATGATTAATTAGAGTGATACCTAAGAATAAAAGACTATAACTTTTACGTATTATAGTCTTCTAAACTATCAATCGAAATCGTATTAAACTAACTAGCATGCATTCTAATTAATTTAACACGAATATCATAAACGATAAACGCTAATCGCTATAGAATCATGAATATGAATCAGCTAGGCAATAAAGCATAAGACTTGTTTCAAAATAGTAAATTTAGCATAGCTTCAAGAAGATTATACTAAGCAAAAAAAATTACTCACTCATATTAAAAGTAACATCACAAAATTCACCCAAATAATTCATGTTTAACAATAAACTAAACAACTAAAATAAAACAAAATAAAACAAACTAAAAACAAAAAAGGTTAGCGTGATGAAGATGAAGATGAAGATGATGGCTGCGTGGGTTTGATGGTGGCTGATAGCAGGCGTGTGATGGTGGAAGGATAGACGATGATGAAGAAGGGTTATGGTGTTGATGATGAAGTTCGAAGATGGTGTGGTTGATGAAGATGATGATGGGAAGGAGGAAGGAGGTAGCGTGGGGTTGTATGGGCTGCTGTGAGGTTTTATGCGTGGAGAGGAGATGATGATCAGCTTGATGATTATGGTGAAGGGGAAAGAAGGTGGTGTATGTATGGGGATGGCAGCCGTGGATCTATTACTATCGGTTAGGTGTGGGATTGAAGAGGATGGTGATGATGATATATATAGGGAGAAAAGGAGGGGTGTGATTAGGGTTAGTAACTAGGGTTTCCTTCTTCCTTTCTTTCTTAAACTTCTTCTCCCTCAAGACTTCTAGCTCTTCTCCAACTCTTGAAATCCTTGCCAAGACAATATCTTCATAATTATCATTTTTGGACCGTCTTCTACCCAAGCATGTAAAACCCGAACCTCAACAACTCGTCTTCTCTTCTTTATTAAAACAATGCCTAACCTGAAAAATATATGAAAATAACATAAATTAGATGCAATAATGTGTAAAATATAATCAAAATAATTAATAAAACGATGCATGATTAATGGCTTAACATGTATATTGCATTATTTTCTTGGTGTTGAGGTGAAACAATCTGCAGATGTGATTTTTCTTTCACAAAGGAAATATGTAGTGGACCTTTTGAAAAGATTTAATATGGGGAATTGTAAATTTGACGCCAAATTTATGAATGCTAATGAAAAATTGTGTTGTGAGGATGGTGCCGAAATAAAGAATGCTACATATTTTAGAAGTCTAGTTGGTGACTTAAACTATCTGGCTCACACAAGGCCAGACATTGCAAATGAATAGTTACTATTAATAAACAATCATTATTAATAATTAACAATTAATGATTATTATAATAACAAAAAATTTTAATTATTAAAATAATAACCAATCATTAATAATAAATATAATTAATAATAATAATTAACAATAATAATTATAATAATAATTCTTAATAATAATAATAATCATAATAAATGTCAATATTAATATTAATATTAATAATTAATATTAACATTAATACTAATATCAATCCTAATACTAATAATTATTATTGTAATTATAATTATTGTAATGATTATTACTACTAAAAACTATTATGAATACACACAAGTATTATTATTATTCATATTAATAATGATTACTATCATTACTTTTAATAGCAATAACAATAATTAATATTAATAACAACAATAATAAAATTGTTAGTTACTAATATTAATAATAATTAAGTATAACAAAAATAACAATTAATAATATTAAGAACAATAATAAAAATTAATAATGATATTCATAATTATTATTTTTATTGCTAATGATAATATTAATAATAATTATTAATGTTAATATGAATAATAATAAAAATTTCTAATTAAAAATTTTAATACTAATTAATAACTATAAAAATAGTAATTAATAATATTAAGAATAGTAATAATTGTTATTATTATTGATACAAATAAACAGTAATTATTAGTGTTAATAATTATTATTTGAAAATCAATTAATTAATAACAGTAATAATTTTAAACATTAAAAATAATTACTACTAATATTATTGCCGTTAATAATAATTATTATTAATAATACATAATATTTAATAATAATTATTATAATAATAGTAAATATTAACTACCAATACAAATAATAGTAAATCATTAAAAAATTAATAATAATAATATTCATAGTAATAATTAATAATAACTAATATTAATATTAATAGTTAATAATTATTATTATGATTATCATAATACTTTTCATTATTAATGAAAATTGGTAATAATTACAATAATAATTACTATTTATATTAATAATAGTTATTATTATTATTATTACTATAAATAATAATTAATATTAATGCTAATATTAATAATAACAAAAATTACCATTTAATAATATTAATAAGAGTAAATATTAATACAAATAATAATTAAGAATAATTATAATCATTGTTAATATTACAGATAATAATAATGAATAAAAATAATAATTAATATTAATAACTATTATTGAATAATTAATTAATTAACTAATTATTAGTAATAATGTTTAATCATTATTATTAGTAAAAATAATTACTATTAATATTATTCTTAGTTAATTATTATTAATTAAATAATAAAAATAGTTATAATTAATAAAAAAAAATAGTAAATCATAATGATAATTATTATTAATTTTAATAATAATAGTTGACAATAATAATTGCAACAGTAATACTTATTAGCGTTAATAATAAAAATCGTAATAAAGATGGATGGAAGTGGATAGGAGTGGGAATGAGTGTTATTTATTTTAAGGAGTGGGAAGGAGCAGAAAAAATTGAGAATAACTGGGAAGGAGTAGAGTGGGAAGATTTAGCCACGAAATGAACAGGGTCAAACTATGAATGGCAAAACAAATAAAAAAATTATACTATTCCTGACTTGTAAATGTATAAATTGTGAATGGTTAAACCAAAAAAACACTAAATGAATATCCCTTATTGTTTGAGCTATGTATGGCTTGATCCTTTAGAGTGTCATATTTCCTTTAGGTACGTAGGCAACTCGGTCATATACATATAGGTACCATCGCTAAAAGAGTAATCAAATGAAGTTTATTGATGATTAATGAGAAGGGTCTTTTGATTTAGTTCATGTTTTAGCTGATTCCAAATTGTGGATGGCCTATGTCTTTGAAGAAAAAGCAAAAAGATTTAGAATGGGGTCACTTCATATATTGTCATGAACTCAAGAACTACACAATTTAATCACAAGACAAATTGATCAAGATATTTGTGCAACAATGAATTAAAAATAGAATTTGTCATTCAAATCTTATTCAATTGACATCAAGCTTACTTTATAAAATTCAAAAAAGGCATGATGAATCTATCTAAAAAAACAACAAAAAAGAAGAAAAAAGATGGTTGTGGATAGCATGATGAATCCTAAAAGCTTTTGAGAGCAAACAATCTTTAGTTTGGGCATTGAATCAGAAGCACCATCACACTTGGTTCGTCTTCATCAAATGAATTGTCTCTGTTCCTCTTTAGGTTACCTTTAGATGGGGCAGCTCAAACTAAAGCAAAGAACACTTTGGCCCACGACTCTAAGAAACCAAGCATCATCGTTCCTCCTAGGGGAGGAGATTGATCAAGAAGTAACACATGGGATCCCGTTTCATACTACATACATCGTTGATTAGTCCAAGCATATCTGTTATCGTTAAAACCATAAGTGCATGGCATAACTTAGCTAGCAACCAATGAGTACGGGTCATATCCATAAGGAGTTTGCTTTCAATCACCAAAACTAATTAAACTACTCAATTTAGGCAAATCAAATTGGAGATTTAATTATCAACTAAGAAAACAATAGCAACTAAAAATATGAATTAGAAATCAAAAGATTAAAACACTCATGTTGGAATTAAGAGCCCAACTATACTAGCTAATCAATGAATAACCCCAATAAACTTATCCAAACATGCAACATGAATGGACAAATTGTGAATTAAACCCATCCTCTCCCTCTTTCAATGATCAAAGACTAATCCTAAAACTATAATATGCTATTTTTATGGGAATAAGATAAGAGTCGAAAGATTACAAGATTCATAATCCCAAATCCCAAATCCCAATTAGAACTTCAATTACTTTCATATCAAAATCCTAACTATCTACTAAGTCACCCGAGTTAAAGTTCAATGCTTCCCTAACCCCCGCCCCCCCAAAAAAAAGAAAGATAAATGCTCTTTCAAGCAATTTATCAAATATGTTGTGACCAAAGTAGAATTCGATAACACAAACATGGAACAAATAAGATTGGGGATAATTCATAATTAACTAAGCATAATCGATGTTAATCCCAACCTAAGTTGGGAGATTTACCCACTAATCATTCAAGAACAACAATCGCTAAACCTAGATTAATGAACACAATTAAAACAAAAACCTATAAAAGAAAAAATGAATAGGAAGACAGGGAATTGAAAAACAAACTTGAATTAGTAGGAGTAGAAGAAGCAAATTGATGTGTTCCAATTTGATGATTTTCAATCCTCAAATACTTTCCAATAATCTCCTTAATAAACCCTAAAAACTGCTAAAAGAGAAGTACCCTTGAATAGTCTAAAAAAATATCTCTAACTAATGCTGCAGTATGCTTAAATATTGTGAAAAATGGAAAAACACACGAACACCCTTGCAATTTTAAACATTAGACTGCACATTCATGCACTTCTGCCCGTGCTCAACTTCAAGAATAAAGATTGAGATCTATAGGTTTTTTCACAGTCCTGACTTAATGGATGGTCAATCGTGCACTTCTTAAACTCTTCATTCTTATTCTTTTGGCCCTCTAAACTTGATTAGACCTCCTTTCTTCCTCAGAAAATGTTCCCATGTCTTCTTGCAACACTCGTGAATTTCTCATTTTTTTTGGGCAAAGATTCCTAAAAATAAGAAAAATGCTTCCATAAGCACAATATGAATCAAAGAAAGCACATTTGACCCTCTCTCCTCCTAATCCGCATAGAAATAAGAGAGAAAAGGGGTCAAATAAGGGGTAAAGTGTAACGCCCCCAACCCTAGGGCTAGGAGTGTTAGGGTTTTTCTTTAAATCCTGGGACGAAACGGACAGAATTTTCCCTGAAAACTGACCATTTCCCAGGCTCAAAGCCTTACAATAATTTCCTTGCATTGAAAAATAACAATAAATGGCTAACTAACTCAACGGCTACCCGCCGAAGTTCACAGCTCTACGGGCCACCCACCCGGAGCGTCACAACCAATGCAGTTCAATGCTTAAACAAATGAACAATGAAAAGTACAACCCTAGATAGTTTACATGGTGGCTCACAAGGCCATACAGAGCGACTCTAAATGATATGCAATATAGGCACACAAGAACTTAAATAACAACCCATTACATCATAATACATTTTGCAGCTCACATACAAGCACATCGCTAACTCCTAGGCTAGCGATGACTCCATCTCAGCTTGCTTGGGCCGACCATTACCTGGTATTTCAAAAACATGGGAAGGGAACAAAAATAGATGGGAATGAGCAATTATCGCTCAGTGGATAACCCCATCTCCTAAAACAATAAATTCGATGCATTAATAACTTACAACCATTGTTCGTAATTCCTTTCCTTTGAAAAACTCACCTATCGCTGAAGAACTCACCTAGCGCATAGTGTGTCCCAATCACAATGCAAGAGAAATAGCATTTGCGCCAACAACTTAAACTTAAGAATAACTATACCCAATGATCTTACCATAAGTCATTCATATGAACTCATAAATTCAATGAAAACAAATGGGGTCTAACCCATAAACACTACTTGCTGGGATTTCTATTACAAAAGGCTCATCCATCACATAAAACTTTATACGTGATGCTGAGTACATCAGTAACACTGATTTCAGTTCTTATAATTTAAGTCGTACATAATCATTAAGATTCATTAAAGATTCCGTTAGGTAATGGGCTATATGAACCCAGCAACTATACTAAAACCATCATTGTGCCTATTGCAATGCAATCACTAAACTAATGATTTCACTACACCATACAGTAACAAGTTATATACAGGAGTAAATTTCCTCGTTAAAACACGGAACGATAACCATAAGGTGAAGCATATAACTATGTCATTTGATTAGTAAACTCCAATATGACCTTTGAACTTTACGTGTTTGTTTCCTAAAGTCAAACGTTTTACAAACCATCATGTGAATTGGGACTTTCCTTTAACCTTATTTCTATACCAGTTGACGAGGTTTGTAACGTATGACTTTGACTCTACGGCCCATTGGCGAAACTATAGGATTTATGGACTTCAAATCTTCTACCTATGGATAAAACTATAAAACATTGAACTTGAGTCTCCTGCCTACCGGCAGAACTATGAAACATTGGACTTTGAATTATCTGCCAGCTGGCTGAGCTATGAACATTGAAATTTGGATCTTCTGTCTGTTGGCAGAACTATGAACTTTAAACTTTGAAACTTCTGACTATTGGCAAAACTATGAAACACTGAACTCTGAAGCCTCTGCCTATTGGCAGAGCAATAAACATTGAACTTTAAAACACTAAAGTGAAGTTCTATGTAAACTTTAAAAGGGGGGTACTGGGTTGGTTACGCTAAGAATCCAATTGATGCAATGTAACCCATGCTAATTACTTAATTTGTTTTCAAAAGGTTCCCTAGACTTATCGACTAGTCACCTGACTCATTCGGTTGATCAATCCGATGACTTAGGGTTATTTCGTTACCAATAACTTGTCAATTCAAACAGGCAATCGATAAAGCATTTAGAAGCGCTTAGGAATCATGTAAATGAGCATTCATAACCATACCATTTCTATGCAATCACTATAAACGATGAACTATATATAATCGATAAACTTTGTATAGTCGATAGCTTTATATAATCGATAAACTATATAAAAAATTAATAAACTACATATAAATCAATAAACTTTGGATAATCAATAAACCACATATAAATCAATAAACTTTATATAATCAATAAAATTTTCATAATCGATAAACGACATATAATCATTAAACTTAATATAATTGATAATTTTATATAATCAATAAGCTGTATATGTAGTTAATAAACTCCACATAATCGATAGACTATATCTAATCACTAAACTTCATATCATCGATAAATCACTAAACTTCATATAAATCGATAAATCACTAAAATTCATATAAATCGATAAATGTTATATAATCGAAACTTCATATAATCGATAGACTATATTTAATCACTGAACTTCATATAATCAATAAATCACTAAACTTCATATAAATCGATAAATCACTAAATTTCATATAAATCAATAAATGTTATATAATCAGATAACCCTCATATAACCGATTATAATCGACAAACTATATATAATCGATTAAATTTCATATAATCGATAAACTTTTGTCAGTACGATCAAGATATATATATACTAGGCTTCGTTCAGTTTACGCTACAATTTCCTCAAATCACTAACAATCTGTTCCAATTTAACCTGAACGAACTATAATCGATAAACTTTCATCGAAATTAATAATAAATAGGAGGAAAAGAAAGCCCACCTCAAATCCAAGCTAAAAGACCCATTTTAGGGCTTGATTTGGGTTGACTCGGTGTGGGCTCGATTCCTCCCCTTTGTTGTCCCGCTGCCTCTCTTTCTTCCTCTGCCGCCCTACTTGCCGCCGTGACGCCGGCGATCCTGGAGGAGCCGCCGAGAACACAAGCGGCGACCTCCCCCCTCCCTTGATCTATTCCTCCCTCTCTCGCCGTTTGGCTCTCTCACTTGCCGGTCGAGGGACGGTCGGGGTGTGGGATGGCCTCGCGCACGTCGGCCGGTCACCGACTGCCCACCTCCCCTCCCTCTCTCTCTCCCGACGTGAGTGTATGTGGGGGTCGTAGGCTGGGGATCAAGGAGCCCCCCCTTTCACGACCCTTCCCGAATGAACGAAGGGGCCCTGGCCCCTTTTGCATTTTTTTTTGTTTCTAATCAGTCACTAATAAAACACCAACCCGCTGTATCGTTGATCCAAATCCTGACCTCCATCTTTAAACCATAATCATTAATATAATTATCGGTCGGTTTATTCGCTTTTGATTACATTAAGGTTCGATTAAATAAATTGCAGGATTATTCCCAGGGTCCGACATTCTAATCGTATTCGGGAATCTGCTCAATGTGGTACCCAATAATAATCCTTAATACCAGTAAAACTAATAATAATGAGAATAATAATATTCTTTTTAATAAAATTAGCACTTAGGCAGGCTACATCGATATTAGTTCAATTTATAACGATATAAATCGGCTTAACGAAGGGAATAAAATCCTGGGTGTTACATAAAATGAGATCAAAATAGAGGTTTATCAATTCTCCTATGCTTATCCCTTGCTTGTCCCTAAGCAAGACTATCAGTAAATGGCCAATGAGAAGAGACTTGACTCTGACACTAACCTCTTCAGGCAAGCATCGATAATCAATTAATAGGTGTAGAAGCTTACAACAAGGAAACTCAACAAGGGCAAAACCTACACTTTTCAAAACACATGTTCTCACGCAAGTTAAAGGATCACAAGGCCATGATGCAAGGGTGAACTCCCTATATTGAATCAATAAGCATGTTATACCTTCCCCTAGCAATTGGTGAGCTAGTTGGACTAATAGATCCTCACTTTTGGGAATAAAGTGGAACACTCCTATTATGTGTTTAGGTTAAAACAATAATCCGCTCAAAACCACTCTCAATGCGTGTAAACTACCGAAGGCTTGCCAAAACTCTCAATTATCCACCACCGAGGAAAAAGTACACAACTATCAATCATGAGGACTTTCAGGCTTGTAATGGAGCTAAGGTCAAGGGGTAAGAAGGGAAAAATTTAGGAAAACAAAGCTGAATAGCCAAGCAGCCAAAGAGCAACAACATCCACTCTACACCATCATATAATCATTAGTACCATTGCCACAAAAGATTATTTGGAAAAGGGGTGAAACAATTTATTAAATACGCCCCATGCCAAACATTTATTTTGCACACTCTTTCTTCTTCTCTTTTTTTTTTTAACTTTGATTTTTTTTTTCTCAAGACAACAAGCAATGGATGGTAAGGACTAAGCAAAATTTCAACTCCCAATCCTAAATATCAAGGATCACAAACTCATTGTAGAAAACCAAGGTACACCAATAGGAAAACCCCAAAGCTCCATACTTAGATCAAAGCATTGCTCCACTGACTTGGGTTATGGTAGGATAATACATTTCAGGCCAACGACGAGGTAGATTTGGGTGAGGAAAACAAAAGGAAATGCACAAAAGGGTTACAAAAACTGTCATAATGCCATATGGTGGCTTTTTAGCTGATGTGATTTATAAAACAACTGAATGCCTCAATCATATTAACAATGTGCACATGTCAGATGTGATTTCAAAGAGAGCTAATTATACGCTCATGAAAGAAGATATGAGATTATTTAGAATGAATAGTCATTTAGGCTTAAAAGTCTCACAAGCTCTTCCACCACAGTCTAGAGGGTATTGCGAGACTACTAGATCTCAATAATTCATGCCAAAGCAAATCCTCGAGGGTTAATGCTCAAGCACAAGGTCAAGCTATCGATCAAAATATTTTGACAAATAATTTCATAGAAGGTTGCCAAGTTGAGTGTCTTTTGTCATGGTTAATCATGTCCACTAACCAAATCATCAACCCTTCAGTGTTGTCATAGGATGGGTTTTTACAACCAATCAAATTCAACATCAAATTTTTTTCTCTTTTTTTTCAAAGCAATAAAATCGAAAACGAACCTACAACGCAACAAAGACTAACTACTCAGGCACACAACGAAAAATGGGAGGGGTAACAGGAATAAGGTTACCTCAGTTGCTTTAAGATTGCTTCAATTGCATGTCACCTTTCATTGTGAGTCATCATGCAAAAAGCAAAGAAAAATATACACAATGCAAGAAATGTAGCATCTAACCTACATTATCTACCCTAAACACACAAACAATTATAAGAGGAAAACTAAACTAATCTTATGCAAACTAGTAATGAAAGCCTAAACATTAGCCTAACTAAACGCCATGAAGTTTTTGCAAATGATATGTACAAGCCTCATAGCCTACCCGCTTTCACCACAACCATCAGAATTTTCAAATAGTTTGCCATAACATTGTAACACCCTCGACCCATACGGTTAGGAGCGTTACGTTTTCTTACGTCCTACCTAATTTCTGGGGCGAAACGGATAGAGTTTCCTCTAAAAACTTACCGTTTCCATGCTAAAAGCCTTACAATAAACCCTTGCAATCAGCGGAAATGTAAAACATTTTAAAATAAGCTCAACGGCTACACGCCAGAGTTCATAACTCAATAAGCAACTCGCTCGGAGTACATCAAACAATATAGTTCATTAATAAAGAAGAAATAAAAGATACAACTCAACGGTTTACACAACCGGAGTATTGGGGTTTACATCCCAAAACATAACTAACTTTAGCTAAAGAGACAATTGGCAAATTAGATGGTTGGGTCACATGGCCGTACAGAGCGACTCCTAAACCGAATGAAGTACATGAACTAGAAAATTTGTTTACAAACGTTTACAATTCTAGGAATACATTACATGACTTCATTAAACATATAAGAACCCCTTTAAATGGGCACATATGACACCTTGCAAGCAAAGATAAACTCCATCTTGGCATAAATGACTTGGCTTCTACTTATCATAATGCAAACCTGGGGAAAAAGGGGAAAGAGTAATGGGATGAGCAACCACACGCTCAGTAAGTATTCCCCGACTCCTTAAAACCAAAACCATTGCAGGTAATAATACCCATAATAGTCACATACCACGTATTCAGACTTTACTATCATACAAGGCAATCATAAATCCTTAAGGAAGGATCACTATCCATAGACTTCATTTTTAGGTTCCTAAATAACCAAACTTCTTAAAAACCAAGCACTCAAATCACATAAGCAAGCAACGAGGGCTAAGCACATAACTTTCTTTCATAGCTTATGAGATATACACGTGAGTTGTGCCTTGCCTAACCAATGCACTTACACGAGATGCTTAAACACAGGGAGTAGAAATTATGCAAGAAGCTTTCTTTCATAGAACATGCACATTCAAACTCATATGCTCGATGCATTATAAGAGTATGGCCACATATTACTTGAAATCGCATTCAACTGTGCTTAGAAACCTTTTTCATTAGGCATTCATAGAAATTTTCCTTTCTTTTGTTGAAATCAATTTTCATAACCTCTTAAGGTTCACGTTCTTTAAAAGGAATTTCTTTCGTATTGGTCCTATACGGACCCTTATAAGATTTTCACATTTTATTCATTCTGGCCTCTCAATGGCCCTTAAAAACTCTTTCTTTCTGAAATACTTAAAATGGTGAGATGCCGACTGCTTTTCTTTGCTTATTAGGAAAATACTTCTGCCATAAAATCATTACAGGGTGCTAATTGAGTGAGATCTATTCTCAACCCCATAGTGAGACCTAACGCTCACACTTAAGCTCTTACTCCCAGGAAGGCTACATATAATATATTGGACCATTAACCTCGTCAGGGGTCTTCTAGGGTTTCCTAGTACCATTAATTGTTCCCTAGACTAACATCATTTATATCATATTGTCCAAAGCACATTATCTTATTCAATTTATGGCCTCAAGCTTATGGCCATAACGGCTAATAAGTTTGCTGCTTCTCATAGCAAAATCCTTCTTTATACATGGGACTCTCTTTTCATTTTAATTCATTAGGGATTCCCCCGTTCTAGCGAGTTCAATCCCAAAACTATATTCGTATAGTTAAAATAGGCCATCGATTGCTAATAGTTATGGCTACTGTTAGTTACAACAATGAAAACTTTCTTTTTCAAACTCACCCTCACTCGTAAGATGAAACTTAATAACATAAAGGGAAGCGGGTTTGCGCGTAACACATTCAAACACTTCATAATCAACTCAACAGAATGAGCCACACATGGCCTTGCGATCCACACGATTGCGGTTAATCACATCCCAGGCTCCCTCCTCACAAAACACCGACCACAAAGAACCTCAAAACTCTCATGAGTCCAACCTCAAGCCATCAAACTACCACCTCGGTTTTCATTTCTAAAACTATAACATATTATCATGAAGGCCTATAAGAAACGTGTAATAGGCCTTATGAACTTACCTAAGCAAGCAGCATCATCCAACAATGCATTACCGCAAGCATATATATATATATATAACCACATGTACACATACAACTATTTAACTTGAAATAACGCTTAACGAACCAGCTTAAACTAATCAAAGCATGAACCTTATCACATTCGTATTTCACAACAGAAGGTAACATGTCTTTTTCAAGCATAGCTTTTACGAACTTAACAAGCATCAATTACATGCAGGCATAGGTTGTTTTGAAGCTACTTATAAGCATGAGTTCACTAAACTAACCTATTTCGATTTGAAGCATTATTAGATTAATTCGAAGCAACTAATCAAGCATACATTAACTAATTATTCAAGCATCGATTCGAATGCTAACATGTTAATTCGAAGCATTATTCGGTTATTTCGAAGTTACTTCAGACATGAATTAATTGAACTTAACATGCATCGAATTAAAGCGTTCTTAGGTTGTTTCAAGGCTACTTTTAAACATTAATTATCTAACTTAGCAGCCATCGATTCAAGACATGCTTAGGTTGATTCAGGAGCTACTTTTAAACATGATTTAGCTAACTTAGCAAGTATCGATTCAAGCATGAATTGATTGATTTAACATGCATGATCTGGGCCTGAATTTAATTGTACTAAACATACGTAATCACTTCACAATTTCAGTCAGCCTAATCAACCTTAAACTAACATGCATCTCATCTTAAGGGTTAAAGCATTTCGAATTTACTAATACTTAGAAGGCGAGAAACACCCACCTGGACTCCAAGCTACGGACCCGTCTAAGCGCTTTCAAGCACGATTTGGATGTTGGAAAACCTCAATCCTCGGCACAATTAGTCCCAAACACACGCCCAATAGCTTAGACTGAACCCTAGCCCAAATGCCTTTCTTGAACCGAAACCCTAGGTCCTGAGTTTAAGGTTTTTGTGCATGGCTTGGGTCGAATTTGACCCTCAATTTATAAGGGAGGTCGCTTTTTGGGTGTTTGGCTGGATTTCGGCATGTTCGCGCTGTCCAGGGCTGACCACTACATGGTTGGGATTGCTCTGGTTTGCAATGAGAAATGGGGGAAAGAGAATGGAGGAGTTGGTGGTGGTGTCGGCTGCGCACAGGGACCACCGTGGTTCCTCCCTGCTCTCCGGCGACGCGTGGCGTGGTTGAGGAAGAAGAAGAAGGCAGGCGGTGGTCCTCGTCTGCGTGAGGAAGAGGAGAAGGGGAGAAAGAGATGGGGGGTCGGGTAAGGGACCCCGAGGAACCCCCCTTTTTACTTTTTCCCTTTTTTTTGTTCAATCACTGCAACAACTAAGTTCCTGATCCCAAATATGTTAACGTTCAGTCTAAGCTTCAGTCTAAATGTCCTAAAACTGGTGTCCTAATCAAATTTGAAAAACAACTAAATAAATCGAATAACGATTTCGAAGGTGTGAGTTCACATTGAATCAAAAAATTTCTAAATAATCGACGATAATATCAATAATATAAATAGCGATAAAATATTCTTTTTAATAAAATTATCGTTCACGTAAGCACATCTATAATAATTTAACTCATATAGTTACTAAAAATACAATTTTATAACGTAAAAAGGAAATACACTCAGCTTAACGAAAAATAAAGAATGCGGGTGTTACAAACTTACCAAGAAACACCACAAAGTCATCAAAAATCATGAGCTAGAAGCCAACTTATGCCCTCATGCTTAAGTCTTTAATTATCCTCAATGAAAAATATACGCAATAGAAACAAAGCTGTGAGAGTAATACTTATAAACTCAATAGGGTCAGGGGACCCTTGGGGCCTCTTATCAGGGGGAAGATAAGGCCAATGATGTTGCTCGTAAGCATAGTAGATCAAGTGCTCCAACAGTGCCAGAGGAGTTGTTGTTAGCCCACTTGCAATAGATCCAAGCGATACATGATAGTCTGAAACATGGATGGACCAATAGCACTCGAAGTTGTTGCTCCTGAAGGGCCCACCCTAGAAGGTCTGCTCTAGCATTAGTATCAGGTTGTCATTCCCCAGGGTAAAGGCCATCACCCCTCTTTGTCAAAATCCCCATGAAGGGATATCTCCCATTTGAACGCACCATCCACATCATCATCATATATTAAGTTAGAGGGTTGGTGACGGTGGTCTTTTCCTAGTTAGGGAGAGGAAACAAGGGTTGCCCATGATGATTTACCCAAAATTGACCCCTATCAATTGCTCTAAAAAGCTTCATGTCAATGCAAGTGACCACATCTATACACCCTGGGGTTCCCAACACCTCCATGTTCTCAACTTGGCTCCCAATTTCCAAACCCTTAGCAATGATGGTTATGATGCACCGCATGGCTATAACCGCTTTGGGCTCGTAGTTTTCTCCTTTATGTGGTGCGTGATGAAGGAACTGGTGTTCACAACCTTGCTGTATAATGCAACCCATAGTGTAAATAATTCCCCTTTGTGTGCTACGTTCTAACCCTCTAGTCTAGCAAACACATGGTTCGTTGTTGGGTGTTGGAGGTAGCATAACAGGGGGTTGCAAATGCCTGCACCCTTAGTGGATCGAGTGGTATATGTTTGGTCAGAACAAGTAATGGTTTGCCAAAAATGGCCTTGATGATAAGAATCATGTTTGGGGTGAAGGGCACCACCATAGGGAAGTTGAAAAAGGTCGTTAAAGTGAGCAAGGTTCATCTCAAAGGTTTTGTTAAATAGTCTAAATCAAATATATCCATGATCATTCTGAAATTTCCTCTCTAAATCCACTATAAGAGAACTCATAAATTCCCAAATAAGTCGCTTATGCATCAACTCTTGCAACGTTACAAAATGTAGCCAACCAAGTCGACCAAGCAATATACATAAGCCATCTAATAAATGCAAAGTGGCTAGCATTTGTTTATCAAGATAATTAGGTATCACAATTTTCCTAGATACTATTGCAGCATAGCGGTTTACATGATCTGTATTAAATTCCATATTTGTTAGCTGCATAAGGAAAAGATTATTACCTCGGGATGATCATGCCTGGCTAGTAGAGGAAGGGCAGTCTTCACCCCCTTCTTCGGGGCCATGGTAATGGAGGGGGAGCTTCAACTCAATATGAACCCAAACAAACTTGAACTCACAAATCAAACGCCCACACTTGCAACTTTACCCAAAGTAATACCCAATTGGCCCAAAAGAGGTGGAGTATGGGGTGGCTAGGGTTTGAGGGGTAATCGAATTTAGAGTAAAAGAGAAGGATGGAGAGGTGAAAGTGTTTATTTGGAGGTGGAAGGGAGGATTTTACCCAGTTTCTGGTGAAAAGGTGGCCAACAAACGACATAATTTCAATAGGAGGTCCTGAATTTTGTGGCTCAATGTGGTAGGTTTGAGGTGAAGAAAGAGAAGGTGGGTGAAAAAGGAGGAAGATGGGTGAGTCAGGTGAAAACTGACGAGTTGGCACCGAATAGGAATGTTTGGTCGTGTAGGCTGGCTAGATTAGAGAGAGAGCCAGAGAGAGCCAGAGAGAGAGAGAGAGAGAGAGAGAGAGAGAGGTACAAGGGTTTGAGAGGGAGAGGATAAGAATGAGAGGGTGGGGCTACTAGGTCAAGAAAAAGCCAAGGCGCATGATCGTGTGTCGACACACAATTAACCATGCGTTTTGAGTTTTTTGTGGGGTTTAATCCAAGCATTAGTGCGCAGCTTTTGGAAAATTTTGGTAAACTTACCTATTGCTGTACATGGTTGTGCACTATTTCATACGATTGCTCGTGCTCTGTCAAATTTCTTTATACTTCAAAATTTTCCTCCATTCTCTCAACTATTCACAATTCCTAAATTTCTTCCACTATTTTATTCCCTTTTTTCAAAGTAATGAAGTTTGGGTTGACTCTTGAGAAGTGCTTATTTTATATCACAAGCTTGACTCTCACCTATTTGTAGGCAGAAGTAACGTCGAGGAAGTCACAGGAGGCCTACCCTTCAATGGGCTTGCTAACATTGTAATACTTGAGCCTCGAACCATTCACCTTGAAAGCTCCACTAGCTTTCATTCTAAGTCCAAGGGCTCCATGGGGATAGACGTTCAATAGCTTAAATGGACCCGACCACCTTGAGCCAAGCTTACCAGGAAATAGCTTCAATCTTAAGATGAACAAAAAACCAAATTACTTTCTCGAAACTCTCTCCTATTGATGTTCTTGTCATGCCACCTTTTTATCCTTTCTTTGCAAATTTTGGACCTTTCATAAGCATCTAAATGCATCTCATCAAGTTTATTCGGCTGCAATAACCTCTTTTCCACCGCAACCTTCAAGTTGAAGTTGAGATGCACGATATGCCCAAGGGGGTCTTGAAAGATATACTGTATGCCCAAAGGGCATCATTTAGCTTGCTGACACAGTCTTTCCTTGATCTAGTAACCATTTTCTCTAGAATGGATTTGATTTCACGATTGGATATCTCTACTTAACCACTAGTTTGAGGGTGCTCGCCAAGTCCATTCTGTGGTGCACTTCATACTTCCTCAACAAGGCCTCAAATTTCTACTCAATGAATGTGTCTCAATATCTCTAATCAGCACCTAAAGGACTCTAGAGTGAGGTAAGATGATTTTCTTGAAAAGTTTAGCCACTACCCTTAAGTCATTAGTACGATTAGCTGTGACTTCCACCCACTTAGAGGCATACTTCACAATAACCAAGATATATTTGTTGCCTCTAAAGGATGGGAAAGGCCCCATGAAATAAATACCCCACACATCAAATATTTCAACCTCAAGGATAAAATTGAGGGGGCATCTCATTTTTCCAAGATAAATTTTCTGTCCTCTGACAATGGTCATAGGGCTTAACATAGTGGTGGATATTCTTTAATAGAGAAGGCCAAAAGAAGTCTACTTGGAGCACCTTAGCATTCGTCTCGGAGGTGTTAGCATGTCTTCCACATGAAGAGCCATGGCTATGGGAAATCATGCTCTGAATATTTCCTCCTCAGGGAGACATCTTCTATATATACGATCGTTACACAACTTGTATAAAAAAGGCTCCTCCCAAAAGTAGAACTTTATGTCATGGAAGAACCTTTTCTTCTGATGGTGCGTAAGATCAGGTGGTAGGACTTGAAAAGTCAAATAATTAGCAATAGCTACAAACAATAGGGGTCCACCCAAAGATATGTCTAAGATATGCTCATCGGGAAAAGTATCATTGATGGGGTGTCACGGCTTTCAAGAATGAGCCTAGAGAGTTGATCGATGACTACATTCTCATCTCTAGCCTTATCTTTGATCTCCAAATCAAAATTTTACAAGAGAAAAATCCACATGATGAGGTGAGGCTTGGAGTCCTTCTTTGTTGGAAATGCTTCAAAGTAGATTGACCAGCATACATAATGACCTTAGAGCATAGAAGATAAGATCGGAATTTCTCAATTGCATATACGACCTTGAGCAAATCCTTCTCAATAGTGTTGTAGTTTTGCTGAGCCTAATCCAATGTTTTGCCAACATATGAAATCACACAAGGATTTTTATCCTTCCTTTGCCGTAATATTGTACGTGTTACATGGTCACTAGCATCACACATAATATGAAAATTAAGGCTCTAGTTAGGTGGCTGGATGATGGGGGTAGAAATCAATGCCTAATTAATCCTACAAAATGTCGCATGACACTCATCAATAGACATAAACGGGGCATCTTTGGCTAGGAATTGAGTTAGAGGCTTGGCAATCTTAGAAAAATCCTTGATAAAGCCATGGTAAGACCCCACATGATCAAAAAAAGCTTTTAATACCCTTTATTGAAGTAGGGGGAGGTAAACACTCAATAACCTCAATCTTAGCTCTATCCACCTCAATGCCCCTACGAGAAACAACATGTCTCAAGACGACCACCTCGTACTCCATGAGGTGACATTTCTCCTAATTCAAAATAAAATTGACCTCCTCACATTTGTATAATACCTTTGCCAAATTTCCAAGCATAAATCAATTCTATAGACTGAGAAGTCATTCATAAACACTTCCATGATGCTTTCAATATAGTTAGAGAATACAACAGTAACGCATTGTTGGAAGGTGGTAAGGGCATTACATTAACCCAAAGGGCGTTCTTTGGTATGCAAAGGCATCATAAGGGCGAGTAAAAGTAGTCCTCTCTTAATCAATTGGATGGATAGCAATTTGAAAGAATCCAGAATTTCCATCTAAGTAACAAAAGTAAAACTATCTTGCCAATCTCTCCAACATCTGATCAATAAAAGGGATGAGGGAAATGATGGTTGTGGTGGCTCTGATAAGTTTTCTGTAATCAACGCACATGCGCCATCGGATTACAATCTACGTAGATATGTGTTCGTCACAATCATTCTTAAGAACAATTATGCCCCTATTGTAGGAACCATCCAAACTGGACTCACCCACTCACTGTCTGAAATAGAGTAGATAATTCTAGTTATAAGGAGTTTAACAACCTTTTCTTTTTCACAACCTCTTGCAAATTAGGATTTAGATGCCTTTGGGGTTGTCTAAAGGGTTTGTGACCATCATCAAGAAGAATACGATGCATACAAAGTGAAGGATTGATTCCGTTGGCATCATCAATACTATAACATATGACAACTTTTTGCTTTTTAAGCAAGTTTAGTAGTTTTTCAAGTTGGATGTCATCAAGTTTAGTAGTAACAATTACCGAGAATGTGCTATTAGGTCTAAGAAACTCATACCTGAGATGGTTGGGCAAAGGTTTTGTAGAGCTTATCGTAGAGCTCACAAATTAAACCACTACTTTATTTTTAAATAAAATTTATAATATAGGAAAGTAGGGGTCGATCCCACGAAGAAAGATATAAATTTTTTAAATCTACTTAATATCTAATATTGATCCTAATTAAGTTAAAAAACTGGAAAGTTACTACCTCAAATTATTTAATAAAATGATCTATACTGTAAAAATAACTACTAATTTTAAACTTAAAATCGAACTAACAAAATTACTCTAGAAAATAAAAATAAGATTTTATTTTATTTGAACCAAATTTTACACTTAGGATTATGATAATTCCAAAATTATTAAATCGTAACTTAAATACTAAACTATGGGGGGAAAGGTTGAAGAAATTTAAATTGAGCAAGGAACACTTAATGAATTAACAACTGAAAATATAAACAATTAATTAAGAGAATAACAAGAAAATATTAATCAAGAGTAACTAAATCAAATAAATCATTTGACCTAATTATGATTCACCATGCCATAATTTACATCTATCATTGATATTATACATCATTCATTTTAATAGCTAGACACTAAAAAAGACCCACCAACGGTTCTTTTCCAATTTTCATTTTAACTTCTAAGACCAGCCCTAGATTTAAACTCTTCTAATCAAAATAACCAATCCATACCAGCATAAATTAACTAATTTAATTAGAGCATTGAAAACGTCTAACCCTAGCAAATTACAATTACCAGCAATTATAATTCACTAGTCCTTATTTAAAAACCTAATTTAAGTCATAATATGATTAATCAAGACCAGCCTTAAATTAATGTTTATAATAACAATTTTAATAAATTAAATTCTCACAAGATATCAAAATTTAAACAATGGACTAAACGTTAATAACAATCAACTTACCTCAAAATATAAATTTGACATGATTTTACATAATCAAATCAAGTGGAATAAAATTTAGAATAACATATTAAATAAACCACAAATTAATGCATTTAACAAATTTGGATTAATTAAAGGTTAAATTAATCAAAATAAGAAAGCAGCAAAACGTAAAGTAACACCACTTGGAAATATAGAGAATAACTAACAATAAAGGGAAAAGAGAAGGAAAAAAAACAAACACATTCTGACGCTGCAAATTGAAGTACAAGAATGAAGAAATAAAACAGAGCAGCGAAAAAGCAAATGGAAAGATAAAACAGAGTCGCAAAAAACGAAAGAGCAGACCAACAAGGAAATGGAGATTCTGATGATTATGTGGATGATGGGGTTGAGGAGATGATGGTTCTGCTTGTGATGATGATCGACGAAGATGATGATGGAGTGTATGTGTTGAATTATGGGGTAAAGGAGGATATGAGAAAAGATATTTGATGGGGGTGATTGTGAAGATGATGATGAAGATGCTGAGATGATTGATCAGATGTTGAAGATGCCCTTTTATAATGGGTTGCGTGATGGTTTCTCTGTGGTGTGGCGTTGAGGGAGGAGAGGAAGAAGGTGACTCCTGATGTTCTGTAATGATGCGTTGAAGGAGGAGAAGATGAAGGAGAAAAACCAAGGGAAGAGGAGAGAGAGTGTATGATCTACTGGCTTTCTTTTTCAGGTGGGCATGGGGTTAAATATTACAAATTTTGTAAATTTTACATGAGTGTGAGTTTTCTTTTTTCTTTTTTTTGGGGTTAAAAATAAAAGGGCTTGGATTGAGTTTCTCTTGGCCCAATTCTTCAATTTCAATATCTCTTCATCTTTTTCCCAAATTTTTCTAAATTATTCATTGCCTACAAAACCAAAATAAAAACAAATTAAAGTCTAAAAATAATAATTATTTCCTAAATAATGTAAAAATAATGAATATTACACAAATAAAATAACATAAAATAAATTAATAACACATAAAAATATGCATAAAATAAGACTTAACAAGTTCCCCCACACTTAGACTTTGGACGTCCTCATGCAAAATAACTAAATTACCTAAAAAGAAAATGGAAAATAAGAAAAAGAAAATCCTAACTCACTTTCGTAGGAATCACGGTTGCATTTAGCGTATGCAACAAGCCCTTTGAACCCCCAGGTTTCTGCTAGTGGACGAGCAGGTCTCGTGAGGGTTTGCAGAAGATGTACCCACAAAATCTTTTAAAAGGAAAAAGATAAGACAGAGAATTTTTTATTATTTTTTTAATAATGTACATGAGGAAACAATATAAAATTTCAACTAGACACATCACCTTTTAAACAAAGATATTATGTTGTATGTGAACAAGGCGTACACTCCAAAACTCTGAGTCTTCATAGGTGACATCTACACTCCAATTTTCACCCCATAAACCAACATAACTATGTATCCGTCCCAGTGCATGGTGTGTGAGTGTACCATCACCCCAGAGATCGGGCTAATCAGAGTTTGACTCATTCCCACCTGACAATGTATAAAGTACTTTCTTGACTCACTGACATGGAAAGCAAGCTTTCCAGTAGCAGTATTGCCTCAAATGGTAGCACCCAGTAACGCATGCCTCAAAGGAATACTTGTCATTCCCGACTTTGACTTCTTTCTTTCTTCCTTTTTTTTTTCTTTTTTTTCCTTTTTTTTAGTTGTGTGAATCCGAATTAAAGAAAAAACAAATGCAAATGGGAGACTCAAGCCTAGAAGCCTAAGACTCTAAGACAATGGTGATGTGCAAAATAAGGATTGGACTCACAGTTATAATGGAGTAATGAGGTTAGAATCGGGTTATAGAATATCACATCTAAGACTTGGTTTGTCATGAACGCCTCACTTATATACAACCTAATACTAAGTTACAAGTAGTAAATCCAGTGAAAATAGTATGCTTTTCCTCAAAACAAAAGAAATGGAAAACAAAAGAGTTTGAACAAATGGAATGAATATAAATAAAATGCAAGACAACCTAAATCAAATGCAGGTTGCACCCCCACACTTAGTTTATGCATTGTCCCTAATGCATGCGAAATAATAAAAGAAAAGAAAAGAAGGTACTGACATTGAATTAAAAACTTCCCTGAAAAGTGTTGGGTTGCCTCCCAACCAGCGCCTTTATTTACAGTCACTGGCTTGACGTCATGAAGCTCATGGATCCTCTAGAGTGATTTCTTCAATGACATTCACAGAGTTTCTATCTTTGAAATGTTTCAACTTATGTCCATTCACCTTGAAAATTTTATTTGTGGATAAGCTTTGAATCTCAACAGCACCGTGAGGATGGACACTGGTCACTACAAAAGGTCCTAGCCATCTAGATTTTAGCTTGCTCGGGAAGAGTCTCAATTTAGAATTGAATAGTCGAACTTTTTCACCTACTTGAAATTCTTCCTAGACAACTTAGCATCATGAAATGCCTTGGCCTTACCCTTATAGATCACTGAATTGTCGTAGGCCTCTAATCTCAATTCCTCTACTTCCTGCAATTGTAATTTTCTTTCCTTACCTGCCAAATCATAGGCTAGGTTGCACTGCTTAACAGCCTAATAAGATTTATGCTCTAATTCAATAGGTAGACAACAGGGCTTCCAAAAAACTAATCGGTAAGGTGACATACCTATAGGCATCTTATATGCAGTCCGGTAAGCCCAAACAGCTTCCTCTAACCTAAGGCTCCAATCTTTTCTATCTGGGTTGACCACTTTCTCTAAAATACTTTTAATCTCCCTGTTTGAAATCTCAGCTTGGCCATTTGTTTGGGGGTGATAACCAGTAGACACCTTATGAGTGATATGATATTTAGCTAACAAGGCGCCTAAGGTTTTGTTATAGAAATGTGTACCCTTATCACTAATAAGTGCTTAAGGAACTCCATATCTATGCAGGATATGTGATTTGACATTTTTAACCACAGTCTTAGCATCATCAGTTCTAGTAGGCACAACTTCGACCTATTTAGAAACGTAATCCACAAATAAGAGAATATAAGTATAACCACACGAAGGGGGAAAGGGTCCCATGAAATCAACATCCCACACATCAAAAAGTTCACAAACAAAAATGCTATGTAAGGGCATTTGATTTTTCCAAGATAGATTACTTGTTCTCCGACAAGGTTCACATCGCCTGCAGAATTCATAAGCATCTTTAAAGATCGAAGGCCAGTAAAGACCACACTCTAAGACTTTGTGAGTTGTTCTCTTGGGACCAAAGTGTCCCCCACTCTCAGAAGAATGACAAAAGGTAAGAATGGAATGAATTTCGTTGTCATCTACACATCGTCTAATAATTTGATCAATGCAAAATTTCCACAAGTATGGCTCATCCCATAGGTAGTACTTAGCTTGGGCTCTAATTTTCTGCTTCTCCGCTCGAGACGAGTCTGTGGGGAATTCCTTGGTTACTAGGTAATTGACTATGTCTGCATACCAAGGGAGACTACTAGTAACAGCATATAAGGTCTCATTTGGGAACTGATCACTAAGTGAGTTTCCCTTTTCCCCATTCTCTAGCCTACTCAAATGGTCAGCTACCAAATGCTGTGCTCCAAGCTTGTCTACTATCTCAATGTCAAACTCTTGGAGTAATAAAACCCATCTAATCAACCTAGGTGTAGAGTCATTCTTTTACAACAAAGCTTTGAGAGCAGCATGATCAGAAAAGACAATAACTTCCACACCAAGAAAATAAGAACGAAATTTCTTAAGAGCGAACACAATAGCATACAATTCTTTCTCAGTTGTGGTGTAATTTCTCTGGGCATGGTCAAGAGTTCGAGAAGCATAGCATATTACATGGGGTACTCTTCCAACTCTTTGACCTAAAACTTACCCTACAGCTTTATCACTAGCATCGCACATTATTTCGAAGGGCAGGACCCAGTTTGGGGGTTGCACTATAGGGGTGGTGGTTAGTTTCATTTTCAATTCATCAAATGCTTTCATACAATCTTCATTAAAATCAAAACAAGCATCCTTAGCAAGTAGATCACACAAAGGAGAAGCAATTTTAGAAAAGTCTTTGACAAATCTATGATAAAATCCAACATGTCCTAAAAAGGACCTGACTTCTCTAACAGTTCGAGGGTAAGGTAGAGATTAAATGATTTCGACTTTTGCTTTGTCTACCTCTAATCTCTTGGCAGAAACAACATGTCCTAATACGACGTCATGCTCAACCATGAAGTGACATTTTTCAAAATTCAAAACCAAATTGGTTTCAATGCATCGCCTAAGCACTAAAGTGAGATGATGCAAGCACTCATCAAACGGATCACCATGAACAGTAAAATCATCCATGAAAACTTCCATAATTTTGGTGATAAAGTCAGAAAAAATGCTCATCATGCATCTTTGAAATGTGGTCAGTGCATTAAATAAACCAAAAGGCATTCTCCTAAATGCATATGTGCCAAATGGGCAAGTGAAGGTGGTCTTTTCCTGATCCTCAGGGGCTATCGGGACCTGGATATACCCTGAATACCCATCTAGGAAACAATAATGAGACCTACCAACTAGCCTCTCTAACATTTGGTCCATGAAAGGTAAAGGAAAGTGGCCTTTCTTGGTGGCTTTGTTCAGTTTTCTATAATCTATACAAACTCTCCGACTACTTTGAACTCGAGTAGGAACTAACTCCCCCTCTTTGTTCTGAACTACGGTTGTCCCCCCTTTCTTTGGTACCACATGTATAGGGCTCACCCAATCAGAATCAGCTATGGGATAAATCACCCCAGCATCTAACCATTTAAGGATCTCTTTCTACACAACTTCCATCATGGGTGGGCTAAGTCTCCGTTGAGGGTCTCTCTTAGGTCTAGCCTCTGACTCCAGAGTGATCATGTGAGTACAAAATGTTGGGCTAAGTCCTTTCAGGTCTGCTAAAGTCCATCCAAATGCTTCCCTATGTTCTCTAAGCACCCTAACCAATTTTTCTTCTTGTTCAGGATTTAGTGCATTGGAGATAATTACAGGCAGTGTCTCATCATCCCCTAAATAGACATATTTCAAATTCTCAGGCAAAAGTTTAAGATCTAACTTAGGGGGTGAGATAAGTGAGGGTAGCAATTTATCATGCTTAGTAGTCAAACAAATTTCCTCAGACTCCTCAATGGAATTCACTTGACAGAAAGACTCTATCCTAACTACCAACTCATCATGCAAAACATATGGCATATGTTCTAATGCATCTAAACTCATGATCAACATAATTTCTAGCTCATCTTTATGCGACAAATCGTGAACATCTTAGGGAAATTCATCTATAACATCAAGGGCACATATATGGTTCTCATCATATGGAAATTTCATAGCATCAAATATATCAAATTTAATTACATCTCCATCAAACTCCATAGACAAAGTTCCAGTATGCACATCTATTTTTGTCCTAGCTGTTTTTAAGAATGGACTACCTAACAGTATAGGGACATCATTAGAAGCATTACCCATGTCCAAGATAAAGAAATCAGCAGGAAATATTAGTTTACCTGCTTGGACTAAGACATCTTCAATTACACCATCAGGGTATGCACAACTTCTATCAGAGAGGTGAATTACCAAACCAGTTCTTTTCAACTCTCCTACTTTTAATTGTTCAAAAAGAGATCTTGACATCACATTAATGGAAGGACCCAAATCAAGCATAGCTTTATCAAATGTCATGTTCCCTATTTTACAGGAAATTGATAACATATCTGGATCCTTGCATTTAGTAGGGAGTTTCTTTTGGAGAACAGCAGAAACATTCTCCCCCATACTTACTTTTTCATTTCCTTTCATTTTGCGCCTTGAAGTGCACAACTTCTTTAGGAACTTAGTGTAGCGAGGTACCTGCTTAAGTGCATCCAGAAGAGGAATGTTAATCTCAACCTTTTTAAATACATTTAGAATGTCCTGGTTGGCCTCTTATGCCTTGTAATTGTACTTCCTGAATCTACTAGGAAAAGGTGGAACTAGTTTCGATGGTTCATGTTTAGAAACAATAGTAGACTCCTCTTTTTGCTCATTTTCAGATTCCTTAACCTCAATTTCTTTTTCAGACTCTACCCCTCTACTCTATTTAGGCTCTTTTAACTCTTTCCCACTCCTAAGTGTTATGGCATTAACATTATCCTTAGGGTTCAGGTAAGGTTGAGATGGTATTCTTTGGTGCACTTGAGCCTGTAGATTGCTAACTAAGGTGTTAGAAGCAGTTTGTCTTTGTTGCATTTGCTTCATAGTCATTTCTAAGTTCTGTAACTTAAGGTCAGTTTCCTTTTTCTGTTCATCCATCTTTTTTATCATTTGTTCAAGAAGGAAATTAGTCTTATCTTGAGCAGACGGTTGGTTCGATGGTTGGTTAAAGCCAGGGGGATTAGTTCTAGGTCCATACCTAAGGTTAGGGTGATCCCTCCATCCCTCATTATAGGTATTGGAGTAAGGGTCATACCTTCTTTGGCCCTGATTAGGAAACACAACATTAACATTCCCCCCTTGTAAATTAGGACAAGCATAAAAAACATGACCTTCTAAGCAGCAAATATTACAAGTAACAGCAGTTTGAACCCCACCAGTAACTAACTTGTTCAGCATATTAGTAATTTGAGACAATTGAGTCTCGACAGATGATCCATGTGAAATTTCATTGACTCTCCTAAGTTGGTTTTCTCTAGTCCCAAATTGTTGGGTGTTTTGGGCCATGTTATTAATTAACTCCCTAGTTGCAGCTGGAGTTTTGTTCACTAATGCCCCCCCCCCCACTTGCAGCATCTACTATGCTCCTGTCAGATGGTAATAGTCCTTCGTAAAAATATTGGATTAATAATTGATCAGTGATTTGGTGTTGAGGACAACTAGCACACAGCCTAGTAAAGCATTCCCAATACTCATACAGACTCCCCATTCATTTGTTTTATTCCACAAATCTCTTTTCGAATTGACCCTATCCTAGATGCAAGAAAGAATTTTTCTAAAAAAGCTTTGTGAACTTGAGTCCAAGTGGTAAATGATGCAGGGGGAAGATAATATAACCAGTCTTTACCCCTATCCTGAAGTGCAAAAGGAAATGCCCTCAGTCTAATCTGGTCCTCAGGAATTCCCTCTGGTTGCATGGTGGAACAAGTAATAATGAATTCATTAATAAATCTATATGGGTCCTCACCAGGCAATCCGTGAAATTTAGGCAATAAGTTCAAAAATCCAGAATTCAGTTTTAAAGGTCTATCTAAGGCAGGATATGAAATTGATAAGGGTTGCACAACCAAGTTAGGGGCAACAAGCTCATGCAAAGTAGCATTATTAGCCATTGTATCGATAGAAGGTGTCAAACTATCAGAAAGGCTTACAGACTTTTCACTTTCTGTATCGCTTACGATTTGGTCTTCTAGCAGTAGCTCCTTTTTGTTCGGTCCTACTTTCCTACTGCGTGTAGCTTTCATACACTAACAAGCTGAAAAAAGAAAATATAAATGTTAGAATAGATCACTTCATAAAAGAAAAAAGCAAACAAATCTCTCCCCAACAACGATGCCAAAATTTGTAGAGCTTGTCGTTGAGCTCACAAATTAAACCACTACTTTATTTCTAAATAAAATTTATAATATAGGAAAGCAAGGGTCGATCCAACGAAGAGAGATATAAATTTTTTAAGTCTACTTAATGTCTAATATTGATCCTAACTAAGCTAAAAATCTCAAAAGTTACTACCTCAGATTATTTAATAAAATGATCTATACTGTAAAAACAACTACTAATTTTAAACTTAAAATCGAACTAACAAAATTACTCTAGAAAATAAAAATTAGATTTTATTTTATTTGAACCAAATTTTATACCTAGGATTATGATAATTCCAAATTTATTAAATCGCACCTTAAATACTAAACTATGGGGGGGGGAAGGTTGAAGAAATTTAAATGGAGCAAGGAACACTTAATGAATTAACAACTGAAAATATAAACAATTAATTAAGAGAATAACAAGACAATATTAATCAGGAGTAACTAAATCAAATAAATCATTTGACCTAATTATGATTCACCATGCCATAATTTACATCTATCATTGATATTATACATCATTCATTTTAATAGCTAGACACTAGAAAAGACCCACCAACGGTTCTTTCCCGATTTTCAGTTTAACTTCTAAGACCAGCCCTAGATTTAAACTCTTCTAATCAAATTAACCAATTCATACCAGCATAAATTAACTAATTTAATTAGAGCATTGAACACGTCTAACCCTGTAATTCACTAGTCCTTATTTAAAAACCTAATTCAAGTCATAATAAGATTAATCAAGACCAGCCTTAAATTAATGTTTATAATAAAAATTTTAATAAATTAAATTCTCACAAGATATCAAAATTTAAACAATAGACTAAACATTAATAACAATCAACTTATCTCAAAATATAAATTTGACATGATTTTACATAATCAAATCAAGTGGAATAAAATTTAGAATAACATATTAAATAAACCAAAAATTAATGCATTTAACAAATTTGGATTAATTAAAGGTTAAATTAATCAAAATAAGAAAGCAGCAAAACGTAAAGTAACACCACTTGGAAATACAGAGAATAACTAACACTAACGGGAAAAGAGAAGAAAAAAAAACAAACACATTCTGTCGCTGCAAATTGAAGTACACGAATGAAGAAATAAAACAGAGCAGCGAAAAAGCGAATGGAAAGATAAAACAGAGCAGCAAAAAACGAAAGAGCAGACCAACAAGGAAATGAAGATTCTGATGATGATGTGGATGATGGGGCTGAGGATATGATGGTTCTGCTTGTGATGATGATCTACCAAGATGATGATGGAGTGTATGTGTTGAATTATGGGGCAAAGGAGGATATGAGAAAAGATATTTGATGGGGGTGATTGTGAAGATGATAATGAAGATGCTGAGATGATTGATCAAATGTTGAAGATGCCCTTTTATAATGGGCTGCGTGATGGTTTCTCTGTGGTGTGGCATTGAGGGAGGATAGGAAGAAGGTGACTCCTGATGTTGTGTGATGATGCGTTGAAGGAGGAGAAGATGAAGGAGAAAAATCAGGGGAAGAGGAGACAGAGTGTATGATCTGCTGGCTTTCTTTTTCGGTTGGGCTTGGGGTTAAATATTACAAATTTTGTAAATTTTACATAAGTGTGAGTTTTCTTTTTTCTTTTTTTTTGGGTAAACAATAAAAGGGCTTGGATTGAGTTTCTCTTGGCCCAATTCTTCAATTTCAATATCTCTTCATCTTTTTCCCGAATTTTTCCGAATTATTCATTGCCTACAAAACCAAAATAAAAACAAATTAAAGTCTAAAAATAATAATTATTTCCTAAATAATGTAAAAATAATGAATATTACACAAATAAATAACATAAAATAAATTAATAACACATAAAAATATGCATAAAATAAGACTTAACGGGTTTCAACACTAAGTCAAGGGCACTCTTCTTACCATTGTTGGAGGATCGAATCTCCACACTGAAGACCTCCATACGTTGCTATATAGGACTGTATGCTGGGATTGAATCCAAGATCTTATTATAAGCTCCTATGCTTCAACCTACTGTGCCTCAATCTCATGCCTACTAGAGTCGATCAAATAAGCCTCCTAAGGATCCACAGGAGGAGAGGTAATCGTCTTCTCATCCACGACTAACCCTTCAAGGATATCCACTCAGTGGCAGGCTTCATCCAAGACAAGAGAAGTCATAGCTTGCGCCAAACTAAACTCTAAGCTCTCCTGTCAAATTTGGAGGGATAACTTCACGTTCTTTATCTCTATCATTTCTTCAACTATGGCTAAGATTGGTCTGCCTAGAATGATAGGGATATAGGCATCTTCCTCCATCTCCATCACCACAAAATCACAACGTATGAAAAACTTTCCAACCTACAAAGGCACATGTTTAGAGATTCCCATGGGATACTTCACTGAACAGTCTGCTAGCTGCATGGAGATAGTTATAGGTTCGAGTCTACCACTTGTAGCTTCCTCCATATGGAGTAGGGCGTAAGGCTCATGCCTAACCTACGATCACATAGAGCGCAACTATGACAACATCACCAACTGCACATGTGTAAGGATCCACCTCCTCGAGCGTGCGATCACCCACAAATGATCGGACTCATATGCTAGGTATTTTATTTCTTTTTACAAGCACATTTAATTTATTTTTTTATATCTTTTTACAAAAGCAGCATGCAAAACTGGGCTGCAGCATCTCGAGAAACTGGGCCTCGGCCTTGGCCAAGGAACCCGGTCGAGTTCCCTAGGCATGGCTAGGTCTAATTTCCTACCTCGGGGCCTGTCAGTTTCCCCACCTTGGCCTAAAATCTAGGTACAGGTCCAATCCACCTAGCCAGTTTTAAACCCCTATCTTAGTCCAGGTAGGTTTCACTGCCAAGATCAGAATCTGGCCCCTAATTTCAACAATGTAAAAATAGGGAGTAGAAGAAATAATAATACAAAAAAGTATCTAGCTTTAACTAATAGAGTCTCCTATAAGTTTTAGGAAAAACATACAAAACACATCACTCTTTGAAGCAAATCATACCGATAGGAACAATCGAAGAGACATCAAAGGGACACCAAAAGGACAAATTGATTTTGCTTCAAAAAGGTTTTTAGAAGGGCACCAAACGATCTCTATTGTGGGGACTATCCTGACTCCTTAGTCTTGAACTGAGGATCTAGATTTGGAGGTGATGGTACAGCGGTGTGACAGAATGCATTTCATCACCGCCTGCCATCGCTGATGGTCTCTACTAATCAACACGGGATATTGAGACTTAATTATACTGACATACATTCATGCAAAAAATTAGAAACATTCATATAAAATGTTCATCCAAAAGTAAGTAAAGGTAAACCATTCAAATTATTACAACAGGCGGGAACGAAATTAATTAAAGGTTACATCTTTGCCAAAATCAACCAAATTAAGCGAAATAACTGACAAAGAAACATAAGGGGATAGTAAAGTACGCCCTCAGGATACCCCAACCTAAATCTTTTGGGAACTCAATAGAGTGAGGCTTTCTTGAATCAATGTCTAATTTCCCACTCTAAGTACTAATTTTTTCTCCTAGAAAAGGAATCCTGAAGCTCTCCTTTTTTTCTCACTTTAGTTGTAACTCTAGATAATTTTGGGGCAATGTGTCTCTCTTGTGATTTTTCATCGTGCCCTCAACTAAAGGGTCAGCCCCCTTTATATAGCAGTTAAGGAGGCTACATGAATTAGTTTAGAAAAGGGAGACCTAGTCCTATTTCGATTAGGCTTAATCTAAACAAACTGACTTGATCAATTAGAATTCTAATTAATCCAAGTAGACACTGAAAGTTGATTTTAGTGGGGGTCTGTCTGACTAGCCTAATAAGAACGGGTCTTGGCAAAACGGAAAAGAGGAACCCAAGCGGGTTGCCTTTATGAGGAACTTGACTAGGTTCTCTCTAAGACTGGCCTATTATGCCAATCTTTCCTGTGGGCTTGATTGATCTTTTTTTTGTTTCTGATTACACCTCTGCTAGGCCCTCAAAACTCAAATTGGGGTATTAATTTCATCATTTAGCTTATTAAAATAAGATGCCATTTTTAAGCATCTATAGTTAACCCCTCCTTTGGCCGCGTCACGATATGACAAAGGATAAAGTAATGGTTACTACTTGTAGTTATCTGTCTGTTGTGCAGTGTCTAAGATTGGCCGTTGAGGGTCCAGAGACTTGGCGTCTACCAACTTTCACCGTGATGGCGGCCTAATGATGTCCATTGTGCCGGGAGCTAGCGGGTTCTTATCCTTTTGTTGGATTAGCAGGTTTCCTTGTCATTGGAGAAGCAACCATTTTACCGGTCTAGCATACTTATGATGATCTTATCCTTTCGCCAGATTAGCGGGTTTTCTTATCGCTAGAGCAACGAAACTTTGTCGGTCTAGCAAACTTGTGATGAATTTCTGCTTTCGCCAGATTAGCAGGTTTCCTTATTGCTCGAGCAACAGACCTTTTACTGGTCCAACAAACTTGTGTTTAATTTATCCTTGTTCTAGATTAGCGGGTTTCCTTATTGCCGAAGAAGCAGACCTTTTGCCAATCTAGCAAACTTGCAATGATTTTATCTTTTCGGCAGATTAGCGGATTTTGATGTGCAAATGTCCAATTGTGTCGTGCTAGCATTGTTGAAATATCTCATTGTACACAGAGTTAGCGGTTGTCACATTGTATTGGGACGTAGAGGTTGTCACATTGTATTGGGAGGTAGTAGTGTTGAAATATCCCACTGTGTCAAGAGTAAGCAATGTTGAAATATCCCCTTGTGCCAGGGGCCAGCAGTTGTCCCATTGTGTCGAGAGCCAGCAATGTCAAAATATTCCATTGTGCAAGGAGCTAGCGGTTGTCCCATTGTGCTGGGAACTGACAATATCAAAATATCACATTGTGCCAGGAGCAAGCGATTATCCCATTGTGTTGGAAGCCAGCAATGTCAAAATATCTCATTGTGCTGGGAGCCAGCGGTTGTCCCATTGTGCAGGTAGCCAGCAATGTTGAAATATCCCATAGTGCCGGAAGCTAGTGGTGTTGAAGTGACCCATTGTGTTGGGAACTAAAAGTTGTCCCATTGTGCTGGGAGCTAGCAGTCTTAAAATGTGGCATTGTGTCGGGAGCCAATGGTTGTCCCACTGTGCAGGGAGCTAACAATATCAAAATTTTCCATTGTGCCGAGAGCTAGCGATTATCCCATTTTGCTAGGAGTCAGCAATGTCTCATTATGCTAGGAGCCAGCCTATTCTTGGAATGTACCATTGTGCTAGGAGCCAGCAGTCTTGAAATGTCTCATTGTGCTGGCAGCCAGCGGTGAACCTTAATGGTGTAGATGCCTGAAGACCTATGGCTATAATCCTGAGAACTTAGTGGTGTCGAAGCCAGAATAGCTACTGCCAGATCCTTGTGAACTCGTTGGAGTGTGAGCCAGAAGGCCTGTGGCTAGGTCCCTGTGAACTTGTTGGCGTTTGAGCTTGAAGATTGATCCATGAGGACCTTGTGGCATGAGATATTGAGATGTTGCAACTTCAAGTTTGCCCTTTTTGCCACTCAGCCGTTGAAGTCATCTCCTTCTGATGGGAGACGACTAAATGCTAAACTGTCATGGATGTTGAAGTGTCTTTATATGTTAAAATAAAAAGGATGAAGTGTCCTCCCCCTAGCTTTTGCTCATCCTTGAGCAAAATAAAGAAAAACTAACCAAAGGACCTAACTCACCTTTCCAGTAATCACGGTTCCATTTTCTATGCGACAAGCCCTTTAAACCCTTTGGTTTCCCCAAGTGGATGAGTGAGATCTCGTGAGGGTTTGCAGAAGATATACTCATGAGATCTTGAAGAAGAAAAAGACAAAGACAAAGAAAATAGAAAACTTCCTAGGTTTACAAAGAAAACATACTTATATATTAGGGAGAAACACATTCTAACGAACCAAATCGCCCTTGTAAGAAAGATATTAGCTTGTATATAAATAGAATGTACACATTAAGACTCTCAATCCCCATAGAGAACATCAAAGCACTAATTTTTCACCCCATGATCCATGAAAACTTTGAATCCATCCTAGTGCTTGGTGTGCAAGTGCATTATCATCCTACGAGTTAGGCTTACCAGAGTCTGAATCAATCCCACTTAACTGATACAAACTATATTATTAACTTAGGAACTTGGAAAGCTTTTCCATTAGCAATATTGTCTCTAAGGGTGGCACCCAGTAGTGCATGCCTCAAAGGAAAACTTCTCACTTCCGACTCTAGTGCTATTTTTAGCTCTTTTTTTTATTTTTTTATTTTCTTGATTTTTTGATTTTTAATTTTTCTGAAAGCCAAAGCAAAAGTGAGTATGTACATAAACAAGTAGGAGAGTCAATCATGGAAGAGCAAGACCCTAAGATAATGATGAAGTATAAATAAGGATTGGATTGAGCAGCTATAATGAACTATAGGGGTTAGAATTAGGGCCTAGAATGATACATTTAGCACAAAGATCTATCATGCACATCATACTTATATAAAGCTAATAGTCAAGGTACAAGGGGTCAAAGTCAACCAAGATAGTACAAAACTCACCAAAACCACTAAAGACATTTTTTTTTTTGAATTTTTTCTTTTTCAAAAGTTTAAAGCATGGCTTCTCCTCCCCCACACTAGATCTCACAATGTCCTCATCGGGACCAAGGAGTCACCACACCTATAAAGCATATATGTACATAAAACAAACCCATAATAATAAATATACAAAAATAAGAGACAAACTGAAAAAGGGAAAAAGATTTATACAAAATGAAAAATAAATAAAGAGAAATAAAGGAGGAATTTATCAGGTTAGATGCTAGGTACACCTCAACTATCACCTTCTCAGGATGAGGCTACGGGATGCAGGAGGAGGATAAGCCACTACTCCGTATCATTCAAGACTCGGGTCTCCACCTCAAATGCCCTCAAAGATCTCAAGAGCTTGTCATGTGCTTAGGCAGGCATCTCATAATAGTGTAAGTAAGAAAACACTAAAAAAAGTACAACACAAATGATTAGCACCCTCTTAAACTTATTAGATACCTAGGAAAAATTGAAAAAATGATCAAAGAAAGGGGTCCACCTTATTTTCCTAGTCATGTACTCTGGGTATGCAGAATAGGGGTTCATGGAGGGAACATACCTCCTAAAATCACCTAGGGAAGCATCTAACACATGCACATGAGGAGGGTGGAAAGGAATAAGAGAGATGGGATGAGGACAAAGTCAAGGACCTCAACAAGAATGGGATCCCTAGACTTAGGGCTAGAAAAGGCACCAGCAACCGCGTCATCATCACACGACTCCTCTAAAGGGGTCTCCTCTAAATATTGCTCAACCACTACAAGTTCTTCTAACCAAGCAAGTGAATCATCCTCATCATAAGGACTAGCATCATTCCTAAAAGGCTCACACACCTTGAGCCCCATGCACTGAGCCAAAGGGAAGGGAGAAATAGGCAATGTCAAGACACCCTTAGCTATGTCTCTAAGGGTGTTAAGTGAGGATGAAGCACAAGCAATAATGGAGTCAAGGGAGCGTTAATCACTTCTCTATGTTAGTCAAAGTTGTGTCAACAACAAAATCAAACTCTAGGGGAAAAGAAGACTCATCATTATCTTACAAACTAACCTCAGGTCTAGAAGGTGGTCAGTCTCATATGATAGGTGATTCTCCCGTAAATAATTGTCAAACTTAGCATTTTGCTCATTCATTGTCTCTACCATGTTATTTAATATAACAAAACCTTCATATGAAATCATACAATAAGGAAAGAATTCACATCAAGATTAGAAGTTTGGTAATTAGAGCATGCAACATGAGCATAATAGGGATGATGATGATGAGAATCCCTAAATTGATCAACACATGGAGATTGAGAGTGCAAATCATAGGAATCAGGGGAAGGGCACACAAAAGACTCAATGGCGTCTTTAGATTGCCATTGATACTGAGCCAAGGACTCAAAGCAATCCTATATTGCATAAGCATTCAGAGCACAAAGACCACCACTCATGGACTCTAAGATAGCTCGGGTCTCACGAGTCACACCCTCAAGAACAACTTTACATATTTCCCATTTTTCACACATGAAAAGCACATATTAAGAACAATAATTATTCAATCTAGATAAATATTGCCAAAAAGGTTCATGCTCAAACTAGGAAAAATGAAAAATAGCAATTCTTTTTGTCAAATTTTTAGTTTTCCAATTTTTTTTATTTTTTTTCCAATTAAAATCCTAGTCTTTAATGCTCAATTAAGCTTTAACATTGAAGATCGATAGCTCCCCAGCAATGGTGCGAAAAACTTATTGTGTTAAATTACGTAAGCACACGATGTAGCTGTAGCTAACAACCGACAAGTATAGGTCGTACCCACAGGAAGTTGTGTTTTCAAGCACCAAAACTAACTCAAGCATATCAATCTAGGCAAATCAAAAAGGTGATAGGAAGAGGAACTAAACTACTAAGGCAAACAAAAAGAACTTTGATTATAAGTAAACCTAAGATTAACCAACTAATTAAGTCAAACTCTAACCCTTCCAAGTTGTGCTAGCATTCAGAGATGATCGATTACACCGTTAAAGCTCATTCAAGCCTTTCAAGGGTCAAAAGCTAGTTTAATTGTTCTAACCACTTATTTCCATGGAGCAGCCCAGTTAAACTACAAGAGTATCAATCATAGATCAAGGTAGAATTCAGACTATTGCCATGTCCAAATACTAGCGATCCTCTCTACCAACACTAGATAATCAACTTCGCCTTTCAACGTAGGTCAATTGCCCTAAAACACGAATGAAAACTCTCTCAAGCATTTCATCAAACGCTTGGTGGGCGTGAGAGAAAACTCTAAATCCAAGCATAAACAAGGTAGACTAAGGCTTAAAAAAAATCAATTACCCATCTCAATGGCTAACCACAACCAAAGAACACAACTTTAATGACAAATTATAAACACGAAAACACAGGCATAACAATGAACCATTGAATTAGCAAACAAATTGAAAAGCATGAAAGTAAAGAGAGAAAGAGAAGAGGAACTTAGTCTTCAATAACAAAATCCACAATCTTGTACATAATATACACTTATCTAGCCTAGGTTATTCTCCCCCTAATGGGGTTTTGATAGCTAATAGAAACCCCAAAAATGGATGAAGGAGAAGTCCCTAGGATAGTGTAAAAACTGCCTCTAATAAAGTCTAAAATCAACTTAAATAATGTGAAAATTAGGGAGATGCATGTCCACGCACAGCTGTGCGTCAAGGCATGGGTGCTTGTGGACTGCTTCGGAAAATCGGGTCTTCACTATAGGATTTCTGTGTGGTTGCACCATAGTGCATGGCAAACCGTGCACTCTCTTAGGCCCTTTAGTCTTACCTTTCTAGCCCTCAGAACTTCATTGAACCTTTTTTCCTCCTCAAAACTCAACCCCAAGGCCTTCGTTTCTATCAGAACTAGTGATTTCCTTATCTTCTCGGCAGAAACTCTTGAAAGCAAGAAAAACCACTTATGAAGCATAATATGGACCGAAGGACACAAATTTAACCCTTCCTCATCAAGATCCAACATAAAACTAGTAGGACAAAGGAATCAAATACAGGCTAAAATGAGATCAAAATAGAGGTTTATCAATTTCATGTGAGTTTCTTTATAGGACACACAACTAGAAATCAGCCTATATTTCAACTCTTAAGTATCGACCCTTCTCAATTGTGTTGATGGTAATTTTGGATTTCTCAACGCTTTTTAAGGTTGAGAATGTCCAACACCATTGAAAGGGTCGAGATTTTAGACATTGGAACCTGCGCCCAAATTTTGGAGACCGCTAAATTCAAAAGCCATCATATGCGTGCATGTGAGGGGATTTTTTTTTTTTGGGTTAAAAGTCATCTCAGTTTAATTTGGAGAGAGAGAAAACCCTTCTTCCTCATCCTGCTCGCAATCGATCCCCTCTCAAAACCCTAGCTTTCTCCACCCCAATATTATCAATTTCATCCCAAAGTCATCAGGCTTACTGGTCGATTTGAATCATCTGTGTTGTCTCAAAACCCTAACTTACTCGATGCCCTCTCAATCTCTACTTGAACTCCTGTGGCAATACTATTCAATCAATTTCGTGTCTTTTACGGTCGATAAGTCCCTGAAATTTAACTCATGCATTTGAATTTGTTGAGGTTTTGGTTGTTTGTTAAACTTTTTGGGTCCCTAGGAAGGTTCGAAACAGATTTTGTTGATGTAGTCATCTGTTCTGCAATTTGGATGACTAATGATAGGCCACTGGGGTTTGCTGCAGTTTTCGTTGTAGATTGTTTCATGCCCTGCATCATTGGTGAAATTGAAGCCTACTAGGAGCAAGAGACTGCAGCAAGGTGATGAATAGATATCAAAGCTAATAGAGACTGAAGCAAGGCGTGTGTCTTCTATCAATCTTTCTTTAAGTTCATGAAACTGCTGAATAGTTTTACAATATTTGAAGTCCAAGTTAATAAAGTCCAAGTTAATAAGTCCAAGTATTATCAGCAAGCTAAATTCTTAAAAGAGGTAAAATTTTGATCCCAGTTTGAATTTTTTAAAGTTTGTCTACAGTTGAGCTATAGAAATCTATATGGCATGCTAAAATTTATGCTTAACTCTTAAATAGTCTACCTAGAACACCACTACTTGCAAGCTTATTGCATTTTGTCGTCCTAATTCAAAGTTCTGTTACAGCAGTTGGGTTTTAATCAATCTAAGGTGATGAAATCATCATCTCAAAATTGTCTTAATTACTTCTCCTTAAGAAACTATATAAGGGGCTTAATTCTATGATTAACATAAAACAAAAGCAGATGATTGAAACAATTTTGTCCAACATGGATGGAATTTTGCTTTTTAAGAAGAAAAGTGTAAAAGCACAGAACTTGAGCAAGTGTCCTTTCTGATTTTGTAAGGGTGAAAGAGTTTTGAGTGTTATTTGTAGCATACATGAACCTGCTTCTATATTCCCCTAAACATTTGGCATTATCCTTATTGAGCTATAATTGGAACCTCAAAGTACACTATATAATCGACCAACTTGATTTGTATTGTATATGACCCTTCATATAACCACATTTCCTTTTTGGAATTTTTTTCATTGTATGCCTTCTAAACAGCTTCTTTACTTGTCTTAAGTAGTTCCGTAACTTCATATATCCTAAAAGTGATGGGATCCATAGTTAATATCAATGTTACTTGAACTTGGTCATATCCATGTTTTAATACTAAATATCCAACAAGGATGTTATTATTAGTTTATATACTTTTCTTGCAATGATCGTATATTTCAATGCAATTCTATAGCATACATATTAGATATATCCCATAATAACATAGATTTTCCTCAGATTATGGTAGGATATTAGTACAAGAATTTTCTGGATTATTCATTTTTTTATATTAGTCTTCTCTTTCTCTTGCCCAAGGTAATGTTGGTATAGTTTTATATTAGTCTTTTTGTATTCATACAAAAGCTTACCCAATGTAATTTGATTTTCTATCTTAGAAAAAATGCGGTATTCGGGATGCAATTACCTGCCTCCTCTATGGGGTAGGCTATTATAGCTTCATGAAGCCTCCGACAGAGGACCAAGGGATGTCCACATATGAAATCCTGCCTAATGAAGGAAGCCAAATTTCATGTTTTTTTTTTAAGGATAGCCTAATTTCATGTTTAGTATTTCAAAAATGGTATACATTTTTTCTTGAGTTCAAAGAGGCTATTTCAATGGCTTAAGAATCATATAAAAAATTCTGAAACTATGGAAGCATGTGGGGTTGCAATATTATATCTCTTTCCTCTTTCTTTTTCAAATCATTAGGATGTTTTTAATGAGAGTTCCAAATTTTGAAACTATACCATTCACATTCTGTTGATTAATCATAATGTAGCTTGTTGAGTTTAGCCAGTCTTCTCCTACACATGACTGAATGTCTGACATTTTGATGTAGTGTGCTAGCAATTATAGCTTTAGAATGTTCGATATTATCCATCTCCTTAGTTATAATCACTCATGCATATCATTAGTTTTAATCGCAATTAGGGCATTGTTAGCTTTATTATCTTTTGGATTAGGTCAACAAGTACTTTGGAAGACAGTTCCTCTTCAAGCTTCAGCTAATACTTTATGTACTATTTTCTCGATTTTGATTGTTGTGTGATTTGTTCAGTGCTTCACAGGACTTTGTGTCTCAATATTTTTTTCTTGTGACTATTTGATGGTAGAATAGTAGGAGACATCAGGCAGCTCTTCTCTTTTAATGGAGTATATGGGTGTTTTTAGGTGTTGTTAAATGTTGTAGTATACTTAAATAATGATTAGGAAAGGGTTGTTGATTTGTTTAAGATTGTTACGTCACTTGTACCAAAAATCAATATAAGGTATATAAAAATAATAATAAATCTATTGGCTTAGGGTGTAATATATATATAATATGCTTATTGTTTGAAATATATTGCTAATGTGGCTTACATTATTATGTCATGTATGAATGTAGATTATTATGTAATTGGTAGAAGGTGTTGGCTTAGTAATCTGATAACTTTGCCTTCATCGCTTTGCGTAAGATCACATCTAAAAGAAAATTCTCTTATTCTTGTAAGTCGCTCAATTGTTAGTAAATCTTCAATGCTTTCCTCACTCTGCTCTAGGTTTAAATTATAATGTACAGTTATATATTGCAATTAGTTTATGTTTGTAACCCTTGCATATAGTCTCCAACCCACGACTGGAGTAGGAGTTGCTCTTAAAATATTTCCATTCACAAAATGATTTAATATTGCAATAGAAAGAACAATAAAAGCTAATATCTAAATTGCAGCAATAAAAAATAATATCTAAGTAGCAGAATAAACGAGGTGCAAACATGTCCTGGCACATTAATTTTGAGATTATTAGTATCTGTACTATACCACCAGCTTCCTAATTAATAAAACTAAAAAAATCCAAGATTCAAAAATCAGATGAAATACATATCTTTGTCATAGCAGGCATAACATTAGGGCTTGCTTATTACTGATGATTATGATGATGATTTGGGTTTTACCTTTCCTTTCTTTTGAAAGAGCACAATTAAGTGGGTCTCTCATTGTCTTTCAATGGGTTTTTTTATTAGATTAATATGCATGGATGCAATGTATAAAACAGATGAAAAACGGAGCAAAGCCCATTTAGTTGTTCAATCAGAAAAGCAAAAAGTAGCCTCAAAATAGGAAACAAAATTAGAGGAGGGGGTACTTATTATTAGTAGCAGTAGTAGTATAGTGATTGTTATTATTTACATGTTACTTGAAATAATATTTGCTTTATTATCATCAAGTGAAGTGCATAAGATATTGTACTGAATTATTTTATGTTTGTAGAAATGGACTCAAGTTGGACTAAATTGCCAAATGATCATCTTGATTACGTTGATGGTGCTGTCAAATTTATTAAGCTTGCTAAAGAAAATCTTGTAGAAAGAAGAACTCGATGTCCATGCAGGAGATGCAAAGTGGATAAATGGTTGCTTATAGAATAAGTTGAGCAACATATTTTATTCAAGGTTTTTAATAAGGAGTATAAGCATTTTATTTTTCAAGGCAAAGGGGACATTCTTTATCATGTTAAACATAGAGGAAGCACAAGTTGAGAAACAGCTTTTGGGGTTGACATAATGGTCTGCCTAATTTTGTTGGGCGAGATGATATAGAAGGTTTGTTGAGAGCAGCTTTTGGGGTTGATATACCTAGGTCTAGGGATGACATTGCACATGATGAGGTTGATAAGCCACTTGATGAAGGGGTTGAACCTTTTGACATGTATGATGTCCATATGACCTCTGAATAATTTTATGAATCAACAAATCCTCCCTTGGATGATGAAGAAAAAGTGAAGTATCAGAGGCTACTGGAAGTGTCCAATGAGGCACTTTATGATGGTTGTACCATGTTTTCAAAATTATCTTTCCTTCTACACTTGTTTCATATGAAAGGTATGTTTCATTGGTTAGCCGATTTTTTCACAATGTTGATCAAACTTTTAGGAGATGCCTCCCTTAAATCGTGGAGCTTCCCTCCTTTTATCATGAAGTTAAGAAAATGATTAGTTCCTTGGGCCTTGGATATCAAAAGATTGATGCTTGTCCTAATGATTGCATTTTATGTTAGGGTAAGTTATCAAAAAAAGATAGTTGTCATGTTTGTGGTGTTTCAAGATGGTAGACAGTAAAAGGCAAGGAGGGTCAGACATGTGAAGGAAATACAAATGTTATGACGGGAGAGCCAGCTAAGGTGATGCATTACTTCCCTCTAATCCCTAGATTGAGGAGGATTTACATGTCACCTAAGCCAGCTGAGCAAATGAGATGGCACGATAGGGATCAAGGGAAAGATGGAAAGACATCCAGCTGATGGTATAACATGGAGGGAATTTGATGCCTTATATTCTGACTTTGCTTCTAATCCTTGTAATGTTAGACTTGCCCTTGCAAGCGATGGCTTTAATCCATATCGTCTAATGAATACAACCTACAATACATGGCCTGTAGTGGTAATCCCTTATAAATCTACCTTCGTGGCTATGTATGAAGCCATCATCATTTATTCTTTCACTGATTATTCCTGGAAAATCAAGCCCTGGAGTCAATATTGATGTATACTTGCAACCACTAATACATGAGTTGAAGTTGTTGTGGGATGGTGTTTTTGTTTTTGATCCTTATACCAATGAATACTTCAATGTACGAGCAGTTCTGAGATGCACCATCAATGATTTTCCTACTTACGCTATGTTATCCGGTTGGAGTACCAAGGGCTATAAAGCATGCCCTTTATGTGTTGATTCCACACATTCATATATGTTTGGTGGCAAAATTTGTTATCTAAGCCATCAAAGATGGCGACCTCATAACCATCCTTATCATTCCCAGAGCCATTTAATTGATTGGGACAGAGGAATTTAGGGAGGCTCCAGTTGTTGTAGATGGGATTGAAATTTCAGCGCAACAATATGGAGTTGGTTATGTGTATGGAAAGGCAAAAAGGCTACAAAAAAGAAGAGATGAAGACGACAAGCAAGTACATCTACTTCTGAAATTGTGGATGATTGTGATAAGGACTATAATGATGATGGTGTTGATGATGTCCTTTGGACTAAAAGAAGCATATTTTTTGAGTTACCCTACTAGAAGGTTAATTGATTAAGACATAATTTACACGTCATGCACATTGAGAAGAATGTGTGTGATAATTTATTGGGAACTCTTTTGAATGTGGATAAGAAACTAGAGTTCATGCAAATGTAAGAAAAGCTCTTGAAAAGATAGGGATAAAGTCTCACCTTTGGCTTCAACCTCATCCTAGTCGAGATCCAATTATGCCTCCAGCTCCATGTTCCATGGCTTAGGATGAGAAAGAAAAATTCTTGAAAGTTCTACAGAAGCTTAGAGTTCCGACGGATATGGGTCTAACATCTTTAGATGTGTTAATATGAAACAACAGAAACTCTTAAATCTTAAGAGTCATGATAATCATGTTTTAATGCAAGATATCCTTCCTGTAGCTTTAAGAGCATCACATGCCATGGAAGTGATAGACCTACTTTCTAACCTGTGCTCATTTTTTAAGTGTGTGTGCTCGCCTACTCTTGACGTGGATGAACTGGAGCACGTTTAATCGAGGCTTATTCTTACTATTTGTGAGTTGAAAAAAGAATTTCCTCGAACTTTTTTCACAATCATGGTCCATCTCATAATTCATTTGGTAGATGAAGTTAAACTTGGAGGTCCCATTCATTATAGATGGATGTACCCTATTGAAAGGTAGCAATTTTGAATACTTTTTTTCATTCTGTCTTTTATTTAAGAGTTTATTTTATTATTTATTAGAACTTACTGAAAAAGGCACTTGGCCCATTTGAAGTCTCATGTCACTAATAAAGCCCAACGTGAAGGATCCATGGCTGAAGGTTATGTTCTTGAGGAGACGATCACCTTTTGTCCAACCTTTTTGGAAGGGGTTGAGAGCATATTTTGTAGGAGCAAGAGGAATTATGATTATAATGCTAATATGAGTGCCTACTTGTTTAACTCTGGTGGTCAAGTACTTGCGATGGAGAGGACTTCCCATCTTGACGACAAGAGCTTAAAGCAGGCACATAGCTATGTATTGCTTCATTCAGATCATATGAAAGAACTTATTGAGTAAGTATTATATATGCACCATGATGCTCCTCCAATTAGGTTATTCAGTTCCAGTGATAAAACTAAATGAGGAAACCACCCTTTGTTGATTATATTAGGGAATTCTTAAATCAAATGGAAGCCTCTAATCAAGGCTCTTCAATAACTGTGAATAAAACCATTCAAAGTGACTGGATAATTAACAAATTAGATGGATCGCTGTAAAATCAGGATATGTTTCTATCTTCAGTGATGTAGGCCATGAATTTGTAGAGTGTGCTAGTGTAACTACTTTTATATAACTAAAATTTTTGGTTTTATAGGTGGAGAACATTGATGTGAGTACGCCAGAAAGGGAGTTAAGAAAAGCTTTAGCCTGTGGGCTAAACCCTGTCGCTGAAAGCCTAAAAAGCTTTGTAGTTAATGGTTACAAATTCCAAACAGTTCATCGCGAGAATTTTCAGAAGACACATAATTTTGGACTAATGGTGGAAGCTTATGGACAAGCTTACTATGGAAGACTGACAAACATCTATGAATTGGATTATTATGGGGCATATAAAGTTGTGGCATTCCGTTGCGATTGGGTAAACATAACTAGTGGTTTAAAAACTTTTAGAAACAGCCATGCTTGTGTCAACTTCCCAAAGCTCATTCATACAGGTTGATATTTATATGATGATCCATTTGTCTTCTCATTTGAAGCAAAACAAGTTTTCTACGTTAAAGATGAGAAACAAAAAGGATGGTTGCATGTTATTAAAACCAAGGCCAGAGACATATTTGATTTAGGGGAGGATGTGTTGTAGGCTTTTTAGTCTTTAGTATATGATCATTGTGTTTCAATCATTGGTTTCGTATGGATTAGAACAGTATTATCCCTTTAATACTTTGTTGCTGGATTATATATCTGTCCTTTGTTTTTCCCTTGTTTGACACAAGTGTAGTTATCAATTTATTCTGTATATTGCATCTAATCAAGGTAAACATGTCTTTGTAACTCTTATTATCTAGTATTAAGTACAAATTGAAGTGTAACATAAGTTACAGGAGCAAGAGAACACTTAAAGCATTGGGTACCAAAACATCTTAAACAGCACAACCACTTACACATCCGAGCTCTAATACTGTAACAGCACAGCCAGTAATACAATATGATTTGAAGCCACCTACACAACCTACTTCGTCACTGAGAGCATCAGATTCACTGGTGCAGCAAACACCTGTTCATCCCAGCTCCAGCACTGCAAGAGCTCAGCTAGCAATGTGACTTGATTTGAAGCCACCTATACAGCCTTCTCCCTCCATGACACCATCAGAACCACTGGTGCAAAAAGCACCTGACCTGGTGCCTGCAACACAAGTCCAATAGCCACACCGACTTATACATCCCCAGCTTCAGAACAACCATCCAACATACCATCTCTTAAGAATGCAGAATCAATTGCAGCATCAGTATCGATAATTGAGCAGCCAAATATTGGATGGCCTACTTCTAGTGGAGCCCCACGGCCACCCATGCAGCCCTTTCGCCCACCTACTACATCTACTAGAGCTTTGAATGGAGCATCACTTCAAGCCTCACGACGATCTGGACAGATACTTCCTCCACTTGCTACATCTACTGGAGCTTCAAAACAAATTGTGCATCAACAACCAATTAGGCTTACTAGATCTACTGAATCATCAAAACCAACTGCGCAAGATGTTCGACCTACTCCTTCAAGTGGGGCATCTAAATTGGTTTTCCAATCATCTGTCCAGTCATTTGTTCAACATGCAACACCAACGAGGGCATCAATTGAAGCGTCACCACGATCTAGTCAGTTACCTTCCCCACCTGGTACATCAACTTTAGCTTCAACACAAACACTACAGCAGCAGACTAGACCAATTAAAGTGCCGAAAATAATTGTGCAACAACTTGTTTGGCCTACTCCTTCAAATAGAGCATCAGGTACATTTGGTCTCCTTAGTTTAGTGTTGTCTTTGTTTACTCCAAGTTTCACTTGGGTTTTGACTATTTTAAACTTTCATTTCATGATAACATTCGCTTGAGAGGTTTTGACTAATTAGTTTTTTGTTTGTTTAATATTCTAGTCTGTGTAAATGTTGTACGTCTATATTTTTTGTTTTTGATTGTAATTTTTTTTGCTCTTGTTAAATTTAATCTTTTGCACTGGCTTTTAGCATCTCAAACATTTCTCCAGTACAGAGTACTCCCTTCATTGGTCCATTAAGACCCAAACAGAAGCTCACCTCCCCTACTGTAGCTGCAGCACAACCCCTGATTCGCCCATCTACTGTACAATTTGGACCTTTTTAGCCATGCTCTATACCTAATAATGAATCACATGTACCTTGTTAGCCCCCTCTTGCTGTTGGAACTTCACAAGTACAACCATCAACTAGGGCAGCACCATTAGACGGTCCATCCCACTCACCTGCTATTAAAGTCCTTAGAGGTTCGACACAACAAGAACTGCATCAAAAACCAGCTCTCCAAGAAAGCAGAGAATCTCCCTCAAATGGCAATAATGAAGACTTGGTAAGGAGTTCTCAAAGTAAGTCTGTTGATAAAGGAAAGGGTCTTGATGGAGAGAAGAAAAATAAGTCAACTACCTCCAAGAACACCAGATCCTCTGTATCGTCTTGGAAAGATAACATACAGTTTGATGCAAAAGAAAAAGTCCTGACCATTGGTAATTAAAGTTTACTCATATTTTTGGCATGTTATATTCAAAGATATTTTCATATTGTTTTTTGGCATGCATGTCTTCTAAATGTTATTCTATTTAATAGATGATCTAGGGAATGAGGAGGTGATAAATGGATCAATTCTACCTCAAGATGTTATGAATTACAAAAAAGGGGGGAGATTTTGAATAGCATTTAAAAACTACAACCAACCCATTAGAAAGGGAGGTTACATTTTCATGAGATTTTTTGGCTACATTGCAAGGCTAGAGAGATTGTTCCCTAGCTGGCATAAATTCAACAGAATGTATAAAGCCAGTGTATTTTTTTTCCTATTTTAAACTTCTAGTTGTCTAAATTTTAGATTGGTTAAGTTCATTTATTCTGAATTTTTGACTTGTAAATGACATACAGTCCAAGTTCATATATCCAGTGGATAATGGCTTTGATAAAGTGTGCTTAAACATGTTGCTAAGCATTTTAAGCAATGTAACCATGGTTTGAAGATAGACTACTTCAAACCTGAAGAGAAAACAAAATAGGAACTGTATGATATTGTTCCTAAAGGGCACTCTCGTGATGGGTGGATACGATTGGTTGATTATTGGTGTTCAAAACAACATGAGGTGTATATATCTAACGACAATTACACTTATAGAATTGCTTATACCTTGAACCTCCATATTTGCTTATTCTTTTTCCCTTGTATTCATGAGCTAATTTTTTCCTTAACCTCCATAAAGATCTGCATATTGTTTTTCCTTATATTGAGGATTACACTGACAAACTTACGTTTCCCTACTGATTATTTTTTTAATCTATAGACTTTGGCTGAAATAGGTAGAGATGCACAAGCTTCACAGACTCATTGTTATACAACTGGTTCTACCAGTATGCAGAAAAGCGAGTTGACTTTGTATGTTTTCTTTTTTTCGTGCAATTTATATCCTACTTTGGGAAATTGTTGCCTGAATGTCAAAATCTCCTCTCGTTTTGGCTATGTCAGAAGAGACAGACTAGTTTTATTAATGTATATATTCATGTAGACTACATCATGAGATTTGTAATTATAGGTTGAAACCCATGGAAGAGAGCCAACCCATTTGGAGTTCTTTAAAGAGACACATAGCAAAGAAGGTGGGGCCTTCATAGCTAATACGACCACTGAAGGGTTTCTAGTATATGTTCTTAATCTTGGACTCCATCAATTTTTGGATTTTTTGTTTTTTTGGTCTACTAATAATATTTATTTTATTTCCTCTTCAATTATGGTAGAATGAGGCAAGTGCAAAAGTTCAAGAGCCACTTCTTAGCCCTTCCCCCTCAAAACCTCAGGTTGAATTGAAAACAAAATGTTTGATGAACTTAAGTATAAAGAAGAAAATCCCAAACGACCGATCGGTTTTGGGTTTAATGTGGACTGAAGTGATGTCTTTGGTGCAAACAGGGTCCTTAGGTAAAGAGGTTACATCTTCCCTTACAACAATATGGAGCTCAAGCGTGCGAAAGAGGAACTAGCATTACAGAAGGTCATGTCCTTACTCATGTTGAAGGTGGTGCACAATGGAAAAATTATATATGACTTCCTAGATGCTACTAAGGCGACCTTACGTATGGCTAGTGATCAAGTTAGTCTTTCATATGCTAATGTTCTTTTTTTTTTCCTATTGCGAGGGACTGCCTTGGTCAGTAACTATTATTTGGAACTAGATATTTTGGGTGCTAGTGTTTTGGTATATTTTGGTGATGTTGATTGAGGAACTAGCATCACATAATGTCATGTGCATCATTTACTTACGTATGGCTGGCAGGTGATTGGGTAGTGCAAGTGTTTGGGGTTTTGTTATATTTTGGTCATGTTGATTGAGTTTGGTCTCTGACCAACCTTTGATTGTTCTTGCATATGCTATTTTCCAGGCCAATCCCTTTTTTCTTTCTTAATTAAAATTCTAGTGATTATGGCAAAGGGTTCGATTACGTGAGATTCCTGGAAGGGAAATGCTTCCATATGCATTATATGGAGCAATTTTTACCTTTTAGTGTGATAAATGTCTATTTTTATGGTTGTTCCATGCTTCAGAGTTAATAGCTTGTTAATCGTCTTGTTATTCTAATAATGCCTTATTTGGGGCAAAGGCTAGCTCATAATAAAATTGCATGCAAGACTTGATGAATCAGAATGGTGATTGATACTGGCATCATTCTTACCTTCTAGTGTGACTATTGTCTTTTTTCTTTTGATAGAGTTAATAATGCACTGTTTGGTGTAAAGAGGCAGCTGAAAGGTGAAGTTTAAAGGGAATTTGGGGGGGGGGGGCTAGTAAGCTTCTTTAGTTGATCTGGATAGTTGGACTGCGGAAGAAATGTGGCGCCTTGAGAGTCATTTTGCATTTGTAGTCATCATACTGTAGTTGCAATATTACAGAAGCATGCTACCATAGATCCACCACAGAGGTTGCAGTGTCACCGGTAGTAGTTACCAAAGTCACAGTGTTGGCTAATATGCGTTGTTTCGTGATTGTACCCCTATAACTACCTTTATGCATGTGAATAATGGTTCACATGTGCAGGGTAGGATACTGCTCATTTTGTTACCAAAGTCATGCTGCAAGGAATCCGTGTCCTAGCAATAATTTTGGTAGTTCCAATTCTCATGGATTGGCTTTAGGCTTCATGCTATGAGATATGTGGAGGCAGTAATGATACTTTCTGCTTTTTGTTGTCATCCACTTTACAGGGCCATGGATGTAGTGGGTGAGTAGCGCTATAAGGCTCTTAATCAACTTTCTGAGTGCTATGCCTCTCATAATGAAAATATGCATTTTAGACCTTTATCATGTATGTGGAAGCTTTTGAGAAGGTTATTTGGGCATCAAGGTGAATTTTACGCTTGTCATCCCACTTTTTTGAGTCATTTTTAAGATTATTTTGAGATTGAAAATATTAAACGGAAGATTTTGTACACTTTATTTGCTGTTTGTGGTTGGATGCAAATGTAGTGTGTAACAAATGACATTCTGTGATGCTTAGTACTGGGGATGTTTGGAAAGGTCTTTTTTGTCTTGCATTTGTTTGGTATCTTGGCTACAAATTCATTTCGTATTTTTGGGTGGTCAATTTTTATCTCGCATGTTGATGGCCTTGATTGCTAGGTAGTTTGCAAGCTGGCCATTAATTGGGCATTGAAGTCAGAAGTATCAATCTTAACATATGTATTTTTGCTTACCTTTCTTCTAGGTTCAACAAGAATCAAGTGGAAATGACCTCGGCAATGAATCGAGGCACACTGGACCTTCAACCTCAACCTCACAAGTTGATCAGGCAGATGAAGTGGGCTTGTTCAAGACTTCTGATGACTGCAGATTAGCAAATTAATTTAGGACTCTTGCATCATGCCAAATTTAGTACTTCAAACTTTTGATCTTTTCGATTGTTTGGATATCACTTCAATATTTGAAGGAGCAATGAACTTGATTTTTATTAATTAGTAGTGGCTAATTAATGTTGTCACATATAGAACTCTAATTTCCGATAGATACTTTTGTCAAATTTGGTACTTAATAGCTAGCTTCATAATTGATTG
>JACYFF010031952.1:39967517-39997596 GCA_017589665.1 Selenicereus undatus | reverse complement strand
ATATATATATATATATATATATATATATATATATATACACACTAACAACATACATAATTTATGATCCCTCATAATTTACAGGCGAAAAGCAATCTGCATCGCAACCCTTTTATGGGTTACCATAAATTCTGCTAAATGATTTGTCATTCCCGCTAAAATAAAAATATGACCACCAAAAAGGTCGAAATATTACAATTTTCGTCCAAGAAAAGCATCGAGAATTTTATAAATTTCAACCCAGAAAAGGGTCAAGAAATCTCAACCCTGAATATCTAGACCATTTTCGCATGCGTCGATTGAAAATGCATCGACCCCTTAATGCGGCCAAATAAAGTCAAAATAGGGTTGAGATATACCCCTTTTTCTAGCAGTGACAAAAGCATTCCACAAAAAAGAATTTGAGAATATGCAAAAAACTAATGGAGGAGATTATTCTATTAATAAATCATAGTTACATCAAACTCGGATTTACAATGGAAAGAAAGCATATGACTCTAAGGCTTAACACATGACTATAACTTAAGTATGACACATGAGATTACATCATATCTTCTAAATTGAAGAAAACTCAAGAACCCTTGTGTGGAGGCATTTTGGGCTTGGACTCAATTATACTCGTATGTAAATAGACGGGTCCCACTATTTGTTTTGGTGGTCTGAAATAGCTAGAATGCTGTCATACAAGCCAAATGGGTTACAATCATTGTTGGGTATTCTGAGCAGCTTCAAGTAGAAAATGCTTTCCTGACTTGAACATGCTTTCTAACTTATTCTTGAAGCCCCAACAGTGCTCAATGTCATAGCCTCTTACTCAATGATATTTACAATACTTGTTTGGGTCCTTGTTCTTGTGCTTCCATGTGTTTTCCATCTTCGGTTTGATTCAAGGGAAGTTGATCATACCTCTAGAAAGCAAGCGTTCCAATTTTTAAGTATACATGATATCAATAAGGGTGTATTTGGTGTAGTGGTCTACAGCATGCACCTCTTTGCTTACGGAACCATTGTCTATTTTATCCCTATTCTAGTAGTTACCCTTCCAAGTTTTAGTGGCTTTTGTGAGTGTATCCCTGATAAGGGTTTGGAGTGTAGTGGCCATAAGTTCCATCTTCTTCTTACTCTCTTCCAGTCTAGTTTGTATCTTTTCCATCATCTTCATGAGTTCATTTCGTTAGCTCCTGCCATCAGGATTGGTGAAGTATTGGACTTTCACTTGGATTTTGACTTTGACCCAACTGATAGAGTTCCCTTGGACTCTTCTCAAGATAAAAGCTTCCCAGTTTGTAGACTGCACTCACATATTTTCTTAGTCTTCCTTATGCTGAGCAATCAGGTGGTGATTTAGATGAGTGAATAACGAAAGGTTAACAGGATTGGCTATGAAGCTGAAGGGAATGGTTACTAACTTGCAATTAAGTAAGAAAGAGAAGATGACTTGATTAACTTGGAGGTTTACGGTGTGATGCGAATAAATGGGGTTAAGATGTTAGATTTAGGCCAAAATCGGGTGTTATCCTGAATTAGGTCCTAAATTAGGCTTAGGAAGCTAACCTATAGGCCTTTGTTAGCCTAAGTGAAGGTTATATAACTCATGGGCCTAGAGTATGCCTAAGTATGACTGTGGTTTGTTGCCTAGAGTTTGCTAGTTTTGGCACATGGGTGGATCTATGTGGATTCTTATAAGGATCCTATATCTAGGGAATATGATGCGTGGGCTCTGAACTTATGTATGGGTAAGATACCTAGGTCTTAATTGGACTTATGCATTATGAATATAATGCACGATTGGGTGCAACCTCGAATGGACTAGTGCTCTAAAGGCCTAATGGGTCGTATTATGCGCCTTCGGCCTAGATGGACTCATGGACTATATGTGATGAGGGGTAATAATCTATGACTCTTTGGCCACAAGTGTCCTACAACTGATGTGCTAAGACCCGATTTATGGACCTAACTCTAACATTGAGAGCCTAGAAATACCTCCATATGCCATGAATGCAGACTTTAAGGGGTGTGGACTTGATCTGATCTCCTAATTGGATCTCGATTGAGTTCTAATCGGGCCTAAAGCTTATGCCCTTATTCTGATTCTTCACTAAATCCTTGTGCTTGCATCCTGACAAACTTTACTACTAAACCCTAATGAATCCCGACCGATTTCTATTGGGCCTAATATGGACTCAATTCTACTCCTAGAAACAGACTGCCAAATTCACCTCTTCTTTTATCTTCTTTTTTTTAAGAACTCGGTCGGATCTTCCTTTTTTTTTGCACTGTTTTTTTAAAAACCAAAACAAACAATCTAAACTGGAATCAAAACCTTTTCGGATTCTAGGTCAAGATTCCTTTTAGGACTCGATTGGTCCAAAAGCCTCTTTGATTCCTAATCTAGTTCCTAGACTCAATTTTCCCTAATCTGAGCTCTCCTAAGACTCACAGTATCAACCCATAGTCCTTTAGGCTATGAAAGTTAAATCATACAAGGACACCTTGTGCTCTATTCATACACATGAGTTCCAACCTAAACGTGAGTTCTATAATACAAAGGTTTTAGGTCAGGTTTAGAACAATCCTCTCACGACCAAAACACTTCGCACGCTATCCATGGGATGCATGACAAGACTAGAATGTTTCAGTTGCTTTCCTGTATCGTGGGGACTAGGAAAATGTGTCATGAGTGGGTGAAGCAACTACCCTCTCAGTTGAAAGTCTAGTGGACTCACCAAGTGACCAGCCACTTTCCCAATGGGTGATAATAGGGTTCAGCCTAGGACAATCATCATCCCTGATAGGCAATGCCTTATAATGCAAATATGCCTAATGCAAGTGCAATTAAGATAAACTATCATATTGAAATTCAAATCTCACCCTCTTTAAAAAAAGTCCCCAGTCACCACTGCAAAGATCCACCTCCTAAGGGTGTGATCCCCCATGAATAGTTGCATTTGCGTTTTAGGTACTTTATTTCTTTTTAGAAGCAAATTTAATTTTTTTTAAAATTTTTTCTTACAAAAGCAGCAAGTACTACTAGGCCACAGCATCTCGAGAAAACAAGGCCTTGGCCCTGACCAAGTTCCCTGGCCAAGGCCAAGTCCAATTTCCTAGCTCAGGCCCTGCAAGTTTCCTTAATCTAGCCCAGAATCTGGGCATAGATCCGATTTAGGAACTCAGTTGAGCTCCTGGCTAGTTCTAAACCCCTATCGTAGTCCATCCAGACATCACTGTCAGATTGGACTTTGCCCCCCAATTCTAACAATGCAGAAACAGGAAGTATATGAAATAATGAAAGAAGTATCCAAATTTAACTAATAGAGTCATTAGTAAGTTTTAGGAAAAACTTATAAACTGTATCACTATTTGAAGCAAATCATACCGACAGGGACAATTGAAGGGACAAATTGATTTTGCTTCAAAAAAGTTTCAAAAAGGCCCCAAACAATCCCTGTTATGGGGACCATATTGACTTCCTAGTCTAGAAAAGAGGGTCTAGATTCAGGAGCAGTGGTATGGTGATGTGATAGGATGCATCTCATCACGGTCCGTCATCATTGACAGCCTCTACTAATCAACACGAGGAAATTAAGACTTAATAATACTAACCTACATTCATATAACAAATTAGAATCATTTATATAAAATCAAAACACAATGTTCATCCAAAAGTAAGTAAAAGGCAAACTATTTAAATTATTATAGTGGATGGGGATTAAACAACTTAAAGTTACATCTTTATCAAACTATAATCAACCAAATTAACTGAAAAAACTGAAAAAGAAAGAGAAGGGTATAGCAAAGTACGCCCTCACGATAACACTTCCTGAATCTTCTAGGAACCCAATAGAGTAATGCTCTCTTGAATCAATGTCTAATATCCCTCCGTGAGTGCTAATTCTCGCTCCTAGAAAAGGAATCCTGAAGGCCTCCTCTTTTTTTTCTCACTTTCGTTGTAACTCTCAAAAATTTCGGGGCAATATGTTGCCCTAGTAATTTTTCATTATGCCCTTAGCCAAAGGGTGTTGTCTCCCTTTATATAAAGGCTAAATGAATAAGTTTAGGAAAGAGAGACCTACTCTTATTCTGGTTAAGCTTAATTTAAACAGAGTGAATTGATAAACTGGAACTCTAATTAATCCAAATTAATCCAATTAGATGCGGAAAGCTAATTCTAATAGGGGTCTATCTAACTAGCCCAATAAGAACGTGCCTTGTCAAAATGGAAAAGAGGAAACTAAGCAGGTTCTCTTATGAGGAACCCGACCGGGTTCTCTCTGAGACTAGCCCATTGGATGAGTTTTACCTGTAGGCTTGATTTCTCTTTTTTTTATATATTACAACTCTATTGGGCCCCCGAAACTTAAATTGGGGTAGTAGTTTCGTCATTGGCATATTAAAATAAGATGTCATTTTTAGAAACCTACGATAGGGTATAGAGAAACAGCCAGGATTAGACAGTTTTTACTGAAGCTTATTCTTGATGATAGCACTGCATTCTTTAGTATGTGCCACGGTAGTGTGTTCTTACAACTTCCCTTTGTTAGAGAGCATGTCCTTTAGGAATTTGACAAAAGATGGCATATCATTAACAACCTCCAATAAAGGGATGTTGATGTGCAGCTTCTTAGCATTTGCAAGAATCACCTAAACTTCTTCCTGTCTCTAGCCTTGACAAGCCATTGAGTGTAAGGAACTGGAGGCTTATAATGTATAATCAACTTAGGAGTACTGTAAACTTGAATATTAGCTTGTAGCTCCTCCACCTCCTTCTTTTTTACTAGAGAAATCAGTAGGAACCTCCTTGTCTTCTGTAACTGCCCCCTCCTCACTCTTTGTCTCCTCCTCAACAAACTCGAGAATATCTAGTACTCTCCCACTCCTCAGTGTAACATCATTCATTTATCCTCTTATATTTGTCTCTGGTTGACTTAGCAGATGTCCTTGAGGTCAAGAAAGATGGTTATTAGGCAATCTATGTTGTCTGAGTTCATCAACTTCTAGTAGGTATACATAGTCTCAAACTTGGAAGTCAACTGGTTGATCGACTCACCAAGATTTTCATTAGTTTTCATTTGAGTTTGGATAAAGTGCTCCATAAGACTCTTCAAGTTAGATTTTGGTTGTGGATGGTTGAACAGGAGGGTTATAAGGGGCTCTATACTGGAATCCTTAGGTTTGGGTGACATTTGGTGGCAAGGGCTTGATTTCCAATTAGAGAAATTGGGATGATTCTCTATCCAGGGTTATAGGTAAGGGAATAGGAGTTATTCTCAGGTCGTGTATTGAAGTTCTGGATGGCATTAGCTTGTTCAACTTCATGATAGTTGTGTTGACAATCAATAGTCATATCTCCCTAAATACCACAAATCTCAAGGACAATTGCAACCTCATATACCATACTTGAGGAACTTCTAGAATTATGGGCACCAAGTTGATCAAACTGTTGTGCAAGTGTGTCTACTTTACTAACCACATGGGTTACCATGCCAACATCGTATTTTCCACTACTCTTCTTTAAATTGGCTCTCTCACTTGACCAATGATAGTTTTTGGAGGCCATTTCCTCCAACAATGACCCTACTACTTTGATAAATTTCCCCATAAGAACACCTCCCATCGCAACATCTACTGAAATCTTCACAGACTATTCTAACCCGTCATAAAATGCTTAGATCAAGAGCTAGTCAGAAACACCATGGTAAGTGACACTATCATTGAAGATCTTTAGATCATTCCCATGTTTCATATAAGGAATCCCCATCTTGCTGTGCAAAAAAAAAAGTGATAGTTGCCCTTAACTTCCCTCTCTACAAATGTGACAACGGTTGGCTGAAGCTCGAAGTTGCTACCTCAATCGTTGGCCTCACAATAAACTAAATGACTTTAGATGTCTAAGGTATTGCATGACCCACAATAGCATATTCTACTCTACCCTAGCCGTCATACTTTTTTCTTCTTGACTTCCTGCTTTGCCTACTTGTTGTTGCTTCGATCTCGGGATCAATAGGAATGAGGTTTTGATTCCCTTAACTACGCTTGTGCGTAAAAAGCAAGAAACTACACCAACATAAGTAGGTCCAAGCTAGAATAAAGATAGATTGAGAACTAAAACAAAAACATATGCCTAGTCTAGAGAATTTTAGTTTGCTCATATATTAAAAGGATCAAGTTCCCTAGCGACGATACCAAAAACTTGTTATCATTAAAACTGCAAGTGCATAGCGTAGCTGCAGCTAGCAACCTACGAGTCTGAGTCGTATCCATAGGGAACTTGCTTTCGATTACCAAACTAATTAAACTACTCAATCTAGGTAAATCAAATTGGGGATTCAATTATCAACTAAGAAAGGGACAACAACTAAGAATATGAATTGGAAATCAAAGGATTAAAACACTCATGTTGGAATTAATAGCCCAACTATGCCGATTGATCAATGAATAACCCCATCAAACTTGTCCAACATGCAACATGAATGGATAGATCGTCAATTAAGCCCATCACCTCCCTCTTTCAAGGGTCAAAGACTAATCCTAAAGCTATTGTCATCTATTTTCATAAGACTAAGAGTCGAAGGATTACAAGATTCACAATCTCAAATCCCAATTAGAACTTCAATTACGTTCATATTAAAATCCTAAAAATCTATGAAGACGTCCTAGGTAAAGGTTTCATCTTTCAACGCTCCCCTAAACCTAAAAAATAAATTAAACAAATGAACGCTCTTTCAAACAATTTATCGAACATGTGGTGACCAAATTAGAATTCGATAACACAAACATGGAACAATTAAGCTTGGGGCTAATTCATAATTGACTAAGTACAATTGGCGTTCATCCTAACCCATGTTGGGAGATTTACCCAGTAATCACATCAAGAACAAAAATCACAAAACCTACATTGAAGAACATGATTAAGATAAAAATATAGAATAGCAATAATAAATAGGAAGAGAAGGAATTGAAAAACTAACTCGAATTAGTAGGAGTAGAAACGGAAAATCGATGTCTTACAACTTGATGATTTTCAATCCCCTAATACTCTCCAATAATCTCCCCAATAAACACTAAAACTATTGAAAGAAAAGAGCTCTCAACAGTCTAAAAAAAATATCTCTAATTAATGCCGCAATTTGCTTAAGTATCACAAAAAACAGAAAAATGCATGGACACATGCACTTTTTAAACTAGTATACTACACAGCCGTGCATAGCTTCGGGAATGAAGACTGAAATCTGCAAGTTTTTCCATGGTTGTGCATCAATGCACAACCAACCGCATACTTCTTGGGCTCTTCATTCTTACTCTTTTGGCTCTCGAAACTTTATTAGACCTCCTTTCTTCCTCAGAAAACAACCTCATGGTTTTCCTTCCTATCGACATTTGTAAATTTCTGATTTTATTGGTAGAGATCCTTGAAAATAAGAAAAACGCCTCCAAAAACACAAATGAACCAAAGGAAGCGCATTTGACCCTCCACCATCATAACCCATAAAAATAAGAGAGAAAGGGTCAAATAAGGGGCAAAATGAGGTCAAAGTAGAGGTTTTTCAATATCCTTTAAACGTGGAAGAGTGTTGAAGTTTATATCTACATGGATCTCCTGATGAAAACCGAATTGTCTGCTAGACTTGTGGGGCAACAATGTTTCATAGCGAAGTGGTCCTCGTAGCGATATGAGACATAGCTCAAACAAATGCTTGCAAAATAAGAAAACTTAGTGCATTGCAATTGACCGTCATCTTAAGAAGGTTATTAATGGAGGAACACCAAGAAAAGCCTCTGCATGAGCTAATCATCTCGCATGCCTTATCAGGATTGAATAATTTGGCCTTTCTGAAGCCACCAAATTTCACCATTCATGAGATAAATGAAACTTTACTATCAAGGTTACACTTTTAAAAATACGTACCCGTCCAAACATGAAGAAAATGGCAAGAACAATGACCTCGTTTCCTTCTTAGATGTGAGGAATAACAAATCTCACCCAAATTCTCATAGATGCTGGTAAGAATGGCAAAGGGACATAAAACGCTTGTCCTCTCGCCATATTGGATGCAATCATAAATGTATTGGGACAAAAGAAGTCGGCATCTCTAATTAGAAGTATGAATATGCATAACCAACATGAAATGAAGGATGCAAGAAATGTCTTAGTCTGCTAGCTTGTGTCGACCAATAACTCATTGAAGATAACATGAAAGTCATGTTTCACCATTGGCAATAGATGATATACTATCAAGAAAGGGAACTTGATCCCTTTCCCTTGACCCTATTGGAGCTCGATATCTACTAGTCCCGTGAAACAAGAATGCAATCCACTCCTTAATAATCGGTTTATGATCAGGTCACCATCAAAAAATATGATAGGTGGTGAATAAATGAGTACAACTTCGTCCAAGGGTAATCTTGAAGTCCTTAGAGGGCGGAACAACTTCGTCATATAGGAGGCCACAAAATTGCAGTCTAAGGAAAGCATAAAAGTCCAAGCGTGAAATAGATACTTAACCCTAGGCAATATGCAAGGAGTTCGTCTCTAGTCACCAGTGCTCTTAGATTGCCCAGATGATATTTGGACACTTATCATAGATACATAGTAAAGCATGAAAGGCATTGAACAAATGATGGGTCGCTCTCAAGTCCTTGTAGGGAACTAGAACATCCTCTAACCATTCCTAATAAGAAGCATATAATAGAATTCTCCTTGTAACGAAAATTTCTCCTATGATTTGCTATTATCCTTTATGTCATAGTGTAGCAACAGCTGCAATTAGGGGTGTTCATTATTTGGTCCAAACCCGGACCAGACCGAAGACCGGCCTAAACCGGACCGGACCAGACCGAACCGAATGAATTCGGTCCGGTCCACGGTCCATAAATTTTTTTTATTCGGTCTTCGGTCCGGTCCGGTCCGGTCCACCGGTCCGAACCGAGGACCGAATAAAAAAATTTAAAAATTGATTTTTTACTTACTAAATTTTAATTTTCTTTTGCAACTTATAATTTTTCAAACATTCAAGAATATTGATTTGTTTTTCATGGTGAAAATATGTAGAAATTGTTCATATTGAAATAAATATAAGATGTTCATATTGTAAAAATTTGCTAGCTTTATTATTCGGTCCGGTTCGGTCCGGTCCTACTTTTTTCGGTCCGGTCCCGGTCCGGTCCTTGACTTATTCGGTCCGGTCCACGGTCCGTAACTTTCCTCTTATTCGGTCTTCGGTCCAACCCGGTCCGATCCGGTCCGGGTTTGGACCGATGAACACCCCTAGCTGCAATGAAGTCTTTTTTGTAGCTTTAGAGTCGCTTGACAATGGAAATATTTCCACTATCTTCAAATTCTCTCTTGATCAAAAGGCGAGGTGAGGCAGATCTCCAGGGTTATTTGACTTGGAAAAACATGTTATTAGTTTTATAATAAGAACTTTGTCTCTGTCATCGTGATCCTTTAGTCAGATGCACAAGTATTGCAGGTTTCCAGACATCTTATCCAAGAAGGGAAACATGGGTAGACAAGGCTTGAAAAGAAAAGGCATAAGATATAAGACTCTAGTAACTTACGTTCTTAACGTAAGAAAACAAGTTAATCAATTTGGCAGACACAAAGGCTCAGAGGGATTAAATGACCATCCAAGGATGAAGACTTTAGATAAAGTCACCCGAGGTGGACCCATGCGGGCAACCATCCAAGGGTGAGAATATTAGATAGAGTCACCCAAGGTGGACCCATACGGGTAAGCCATTTAAGGGTAAAAGCATTAGATAAAGTTACCAAAGGTAGACCCATGTGGGTAAGCAATCCAAGAGTGAGAACATAAGATAGAGTCACCCAAGGTTGACCCATACGGGCAAGTCACCCAAGTGTGAGAACATTCAATAGAGTCACTTAAGGTGGACCCATGTGGGTGAGCCCTCCAAGCACGAGAAAGTTTCGTATCCTTTATCACAAAGTATGGCCTAAATGATCCTTTTGGTCCAACGGTTAAAGCATTTAATGCTTTAGATGATAAATTTGCAGAAAGAGAAAGCAAAAAAAAAGGATGTTAGTTTAAGTGCTAAAAAAATTGAAAACATGACCAATCAGATGTTGGTAATTTGGCATTAAAAAACCAATGTAGAGTTATGGGGGAAACAAACCAACAAAGTACCTTCAAAACAATTAAAAAAAAAAGAAGAAGAAGCTACTAGAAAAGAAAAATAGGAACTCTAAAAAAAAGCAACATCAACATAGCATGCTTGATTTGCTTTGTAGGGTGTAAAAAAAGAAGCGTCAGATATCTTCAAACTTTGTTAGCCATGGGTCAAGCACAGGCGAAAGGACAAAAGTCACGTTATACTGTAAAGGAGGTGTTGGTGATGTCGCGTTAAAATTCAGGAACAATTTGTTTAAAAACTCATCAAAAACATCAGAGCATCTTTAGGTTTTCTCGCTTAGGTTAATGTAATACTTGCGTTCTTCATTTTTACGTTACGCTGACTATCTTGCCTTATGACATTGTAAAATCGTATTTTATAAACGATATAAGTTAAATTATTATTCATGTGCTTGCGTGAATGATAATTTTAATAAAAAGAACATTATTGTCGCCATTAATATTATTATTATTATTATTATTATTATTATTATTATTATTATTATTATTATTATTATTAGTTCGAAAATTTTTCGATGATTTTAATAAGTGTTAATAAGAATAATTATCAGATGCTAAATCGAGTAGAATCCCGAATGTGATTAGATTGTCAACTTTAGAATTGGTTTCATAATTAAATTGAACCTTGTCATAATCGGGAGTGAGTAATCGACAAAGGATCGTATTGTAGATTCGGGTTTAGGATATAAGGTATGAAATTAGATTAGCAGTGTTAATTATTAAGCAAACTTGGAACAAAAAAAAAAAAGAAGCGTAGGGGCATTTTCGTCAAAACACACATGGCCCCCTTTTCTTCCTCCTCTCAGACGTGAGCCCCCCGACCCCCCATTCATCTCTCTCTCTATGCGGATCTTCTTCTTCCTCCTTCTCCTCCATACACACGGCCAAAGCATCAAAATTTCATCAAGTTTTCGCCTCACCCAGCACCAAATTCCTCATATTTCAACCTCCCCCAGAAGCTAACAAACCCTGGGCATGAAATCTGGATGAAAACACAAAAGAACCGCCACGTTTTTGGTGGGTTTGGGCTGCAAATTGAAGCGTCGAACGCACGCCCAAGTGTGGCCATGCAATCTAGATTTTAGTTACTTCAAATATTCTATAAATTGAGAGTGATTCTCGACATCGAACATCCACCACAAGTTAAAGTCAGTGAGTGAACATTTGGGTGAAATTGGGGTTTGAATTGTGTGATTTGGGCATCGCTGGGTCTGTTCATGCGGTCAATGGGCAAGGGTTGAAGATTTGGGGATTTTTCAGCACTCGAAGTTGAGCCCAACAACCTTTGAACGAGTCTCTAGTTGGGAATCAAGGTGGGGTTTCTCTTCCTCCTAAATCATTAGTAATTTCAATGAACTTTACTGATTTTGGTTGATGCAAGTTTGAATTCTGAGTTAGTAATCAGTATTTAGAGAATTTAGAACTGAAATGGGGTAATTATAATGATGATGCTAATTTGGGATTCTTGCATGTTGAGTTGATGCATGATTTTACTAACCGGTCAGTTTGGATATTTGCAGAATAAGCATAATATTGCCATAACGCAGTTGTTGCATCATTTTATTATGCCTAAATTCTGTTTTAGAGGTTAAGGTTGCTAAACGGGTGATTCCAGGTATTCATAGAGCAAGCTAAATTATGTTCAAATGCCATTACTAAATCAGATTGGTTATGCTTAAATTCTGTTTATGGTAATCAGTATGAATGTTATGCTTATGTATGTTGTTTTCATGAGCTATTGAATGAATTATTGCAATGTTGAACCGAGTTGGATGGCTTGAGGTGAAACTATTGAGTGATTCGAGGTTCTTGTGGTCAGTGTTGTGTGAGGAGGGAGCCTGGGTTTGATATTTATACAGAATATTAAAGTCGATTCTGCTGAAACTGATCCTACGAAGTGTTAAGAATGTGCTACTTGTGAACCCCTTCCCTCTTGAAATTGTTAAATGATGCTATGTCATTGATTTGTGATCTTAGAAATCTTTAAAAAGGGTCATTAAAAGCTTGCTTTTGTAATTTCGAATGTTTCTAAATGTGCACCAGTTGCCTGTTAGTTTGTTAAGACATTTGTAGCCTAAGAAGATCCTAAATTGTCACACTATTCAGTGAATGAACCAACTGAATAGTCGATAGGTCTAGGAAATTAAAAGGCAAACTAATAGTAAGTTTGAAAACATTTTAAGGTTTTGGTTTGATCATATCTCCTTCATTGAGTTTAAAAAGGATTTAAATGAACTGAAAAAGGGAACTGAAGGTGTTTATTACGAAACTTAGCTTGAGTAAGATGCTAGCCAATTACTTTAAGTTTCGAATTGCGAGTGAGTAAACTCATTATGATTTTAAGAAGCTTTTTATGCTGAAAATGAAAGAACCATGAACCATTAGTGGGGTTATGGGCTATTTTGGCTAGACAAGCATGATTTTAATGAAGTAAGTAACTATTAAAAAGAAATGATTCATGATTCATTTGTAAGTGAAACTTGTAGTGTGTGACAGTGACTTCTTTTTAATAACCTGTGAGGGTTTAATATGACTTTAATGGCTAAGATAGTGCTAGGAAATTGGCTAGGCCTAAGTGCAAACCCTAGAAGACCCTGATAAGGGTAATGTTCGATGGCATGTGATAAAACCTTAAGGGTGGAGACTGGACGCAAGATAAGGCGTGAGCTGTTGCCCCCACAGAGGGCAATATCAAAGTTAAAGATACTTTGCTTAGACTCGTTTTGGCCAAATGTTACATATACCCCAGGGATAACGTGAGTTGTGAGTGACGAGCTCACATAGGGCGAGTGTATATCTCCTCTAGCCAGCACATTATGAGATCTTATGCCTGAAATGAGAAGATATATTCATGATAAATGAGAAAATGATTTGAATCATTACCAACATGGGTATTTCAGGAACTTTAAAGAGTATATAAGCCTTGAGGAGGCTAGTTTGATTGGTAAACTATTCTTTAAAGAGGTTAGCTTGATTTGTAAACTCTTCTTTAAAGAGGCTAGTTTGATTGGTAACCTATCCCTTGAAGAGGCTAGTGTGATTTGTAAACTATTCTTTGAAAACAACATGAGTCACTATGTTTTCAAAATGCGTATTCGAAAGCATTTTGCCATATCCTTATTGATTACTTGATTATGTGCCTGAATGCTTGACTATTAAGGAAGTTTGGTTGTTAAGGGTCAAGAAAGGAGCTTGAGTGGCTAGGTATGAAGTTTAGAGGTGATGATTTTCCTTGGGGACTATGATTGCCTAATATGATAATAACATATAAATGTTGTGTGATTGCTACTTATTATTATTAGTATTGCCTGCAAATGGTTTTGGCTTTTAAGGAGTTGAGAAATACTCACTGAGCGTGTGGTAGCTCATCCCATTTCTATTCCTCTTTTTTCCAGGTTTTTAACATGACAGGTAGAAGTCGATTTACATACTCCAAGTTGGAATTTCCCCTTTCTTGAAAAGGTGTCATGTGTGCATATGTAGAAGTAGGCTTAAGAGTTAAATGATGTACTATGATGTACGCCTAGAGTTGTAAATGTACATAAACAAAGTACTTTAGTTCATGTAATGCATATTGTTTAGAAGTTGCTCTGTATGGCATGTGAGCCAACCATCTGATTAGCCAGATGTCTTTTAGCTAAAGTTGGTTATATTTTGGGATGTAAACCCCCAATACTCCGGATGTGTGATCCATCGAATTGTATCTTTTATTTTCCTCTTTATTATTGAAATATATTGTTTGGCATACTCCGAACGAGTGGGTCTTAGAGTTATGAAATCCAGCGTGTAGCCGTTGACCTTATCCGGTATCATTTTATACTTCTATTCATTGTAGGGATTTAATGTAAGGCATTAAGCCTGAAAAATGGTCAGTTTCTAGGCAAAACTCTGTCCGTTTTGCGCCAGAATTTAAGTAGGAATCAAGAAATTGTTAATACTTCTAACCTTAGGGGTTGGGGGTGTTATAGATGGTATCAGAGCAAGGTCCTTCGACCACAGGATACGACCTGAGTCTTGCATTTTATATAGTTATCTAGGAACGTGATGTGGTATACGCTTGCTTTTGTGTGCAAATGTGGTTTTTATGTGAACGTTGGTGTGCTTAGCTAGCTATGTGCGGCTTAAGTGAGCTCACTAATTGAATGAACGAACCATTTACTAGAGCATAGGCCGAATGACTTGTATTCTCATGAATGAGCTAAGTATTGGCTCAATAATGGTTGTTTTGTATGCTCACCTTAGTGATTTAATCAAAAGTTAAAGTACGCTTGATTTGAACGCAAATGATTGGAAAGTCTTAACTCTAAGCTCATTTTTGCCCCTAAGGTATGATTTGCTCCTTGGGCCTCATAATGGAGTGAGCAAACGTACTCAATGGTTGGTAGAGAAGAGCCAGAAGCAGCTAAACTATTCTCCTTTCGAAACCTAGAGACTTTGAAATTTAAGATCCTCCCTAAATAGTGAGTTAAGGTTTTTCTTTCACATTAAAAGACCTCTCTAATTATATAGTTAGGCCTTATTGTTACGTCTGAAGACCTACATTTGCCTTACAATAATGTTCGAGCCTCGTTCTAAGAACATGAGTTTCTATGTGTAACTGGATCTTTCGAATACCTACATGCCAAGATGCATACGTTGCGTGATGTGTTAATGATAAGTTGTTAGAAGTGATTAAAAGATTACTTTTCTTGACTAAAAGTTTTTTTAGACAATGCCCCTTTTATGTGAATTCTCAATTGCTAAAGGAAATAAGTGAGAACTTCGTATACATGTATGTCGATATGGTGTGATAGAGCCTTGTTGATTGTTACCTAAGTGTCATTCCGAGGCTTTTGTATACGTGCCATTAATACTTAGATGAGGCCTTAATCAGGATCATTATTCACATAGGGAGTCTTCTTAGCTTCCCAACATGTAACCACTGTTACTTATGAGTCGGCTAGACGTTATGCTCACGGGGCATGGAATGCTATTCTCATCATAGGATTGATAGTTTGCTGGCTATATCAACCTCAACACACCTAGAACGGAGATAAAAGGAAGAACTCGATAGACTTTGGAATTGTTATACCACATACATCATCCTGTTACCTCCTGGGGCAATGATTTATACCATTTTGACATTTTCTTAAGCTTTAACACCAAGTGCAGGTAGGAATGCCCCATAATAGGAGGTAGAACTTTCCCTTCCGTATTAAGAGTTCTTTGGACTTCTACAATCGCTTTATGAGACAAATGTGTTGCAAAGCCTTAATGTATATCCGTAAGACCATTAACGCCATTGTTAGCTTACCGATGGCTAGATCTTAACAATTTGCACAAACCTCAAGGCATACCCTTGATCCTAGGTTTTAAATGAGGGTTGATGTATACTCGTCTAGATATCCTTTCGTGGGACGCTACCACGAGTCTATGTGTTTTGAAGCAGAAGCATAACGTTATACAAAATGTAAAGGTCATGGAAGTCCATATAGTTACTTAGGTTTGTTGTGCACGATCATGTAGGTGTCTTGTGAATAAATTGTCTAATAAATGCACATCTTGCTGTTTGCTTGACTTGAGTTTGGTTTGGCATATGATTGAATTAACCAAATGGTTTAACTTATGTAATTTGTGGCATGGTAGGACCTTTGAGTCGTTATTTGCATTCCGTGAATTATATGATCTCATGTTATGGCTGAGTAACTGCATACGCATGTATTTAAAGCATGATGAGGCGACCATATGAACTTGAATTCACCTATTCTTGCCCTTGTATCCTATGTTTGATTAGATGGCATACTCGTATACCATGCTTATAGTTGAAATTCTTGATTCTACACTCGCCACAGAAGTTATGTTAGACAATGACTGGCATAGATCATATAGGTCTACAGACGTGACATGATTAAGTTACCTTGTACTTTGCCCTATGTGACGAACTTCATGTATTGCATGGAGATTTTAGTGGGAAAACCTTAGAATTATACCTACATTGCGTGTTATGTTTGTTAATATTCTTGTCCTATTATATTAAGGGGCCTAAATTTAAGCCTATAATCCTGACATCATGTTGTATATTTCCATGATTCAGAAATAACCAGCTCTAAACGAGACTCGAAGGGGGAACGTTATGTTAGCTAACACATAAGTGCAATACTTGATGTATAAACTTGGCATTAAATCAAGCATCACTAAGAAAAATCTCCCCACCATCAAAACTATCGTAACTGTCTTTTCTGTTTATCTTTTACCTACGCATACGAGTTGAAAATCACCCACTTTGCCTAGTATAAATGTCGACTTATTAACGTAGGAGCTTTAAGCAAATACTTAGTGGACTTCCTTCTCAACGAAAACTACAAGTTCCCTGGTGGTGATGCCCAGGTGAACCCATTCTACCTTGGTAGTTGCCCAGGAAAACTACAAGGCATTGCTAGGTATGCGGACTGTGTATAAGACCTATCGTGACTAAGAAACCATGTATCTACCACCCTTAAATGACTTATGTTTAGACCTATGCTAGCCTTTTACCACCCATTGACTTACATTCTTGCCATAACATCTTCCTTTCAAATTGCTCCTGTTGACATGTAATGCTGGTTCATGTTACTTATGATTCTTAATCCTTTGTGTGCTCTGTTGTTAACCCTATATGATGTTAATGTGATCTCGAGTGCCACTTCAAGTTCTGTCATTGTTGATGTGATGTAATATGATGTCCCTGCTACTTTAGTATGATGTGGTAGTTTTCTAGTTGATTGGTCTAACGATAAAGTGATTTGATATCTTCATACCCTTGAATGAACCTAGCTAAATAAACAACCTTCATGTGACCTTGACATGCCCTGTATAAGTTGCTATGAATGAAAGGCCTAAAAGTTAGCTGGGATTGATGTACAAGTACATGAATGTCGCTTGCATATGTTTTCCCCTTGTAAACTGCTTACTATATACGTGTTAGACTAATTCATCTTAGTTATGACTCCTAGACTTGAAAATGCCGAGATGTTGATTCTATGCGATGTCATTGTACCAAAGTGATGCTACATAAAGCTTATGTGATGCCCTTCCTACTCTAATGTGTTATAGGAGTCTCCAGGTTAACCATTTTGATCCTAAAAGTGACTTGAATTCATGTTTTAGAATGAAACCACGTGTATATGACCTTGAGATGCCATGGCCCAATTGTCATACCTTTAGCTGTCGATTCATAATGATGCATATACATAGGGTCGTTGTTTACTGTGCAGATTGAGTCTAGATAATTGAAAATCTATGTTCCTTTTTAAAACAAGCTTAATATGGTTTTCCACACCAACTCATTTTCCCCTCTTCTATGCGATTGCCCTTGGCGCCTAAATAGAGTAAGTAGTCGCTCGAAGAGGATTGGCGAGGAGGAGATTGTATACCATAAGCCTCCTTTCGATTTCAATTAATTTTAAAACAAGAATCTGGATTCCAGTGCGATTTGTGTAGATTGTGTCAAGTGTGCACACATCTTAGGTACGATTGAAGTGATTGGAACTTCGAGGACGAAATTCTTTTAAGGGGGGAAGAATGTAATACCCACGTTCTTCATTTTTACGTTACGCTAACTGTCTTGCCTTATGACGTTGTAAAATTGTATTTTATAAACGATATAAGTCAAATTATTATTGATGTGCTTGCTTGAACGATAATTTTATTAAAAAGAATATTATTGTTATTATTATTATCATTACTATTAGTAGTAGTAGTAGTAGTTTGAAAATTTTTTGATGATTTTAAAAAGTGTTAATAAGAATTATTATCGGATACTAAATCAAGTAGAATCCTGAATGCGATTAGATTGTCAATTTTAGAATTGGTTTCGTAATTAAATCGAACCTTGTTATGATCGGGAGCGGGTAATTGACAAAGGAACACATTGTAGATTCAGGTTTAGAATATGAGGTACGAAATTAGACTAGCAGTGTCAATTATTGAGCAAACTTGGAACCAAAAAAAAAAGTGTAGGGAATTTTCGCCAAAACGCGCCTGGCCCCTTTTTCTTCCTCCTCCCAGATGCAAGCCCCCGACCCCTCGTTTATCTCTCTCTCTGTGCAGTTCTTCTTCTTCCTCCTTCTCCTCTATACACGCGGCCAAAGCACCAAAATTCCACCAAGTTTTCACCTCACTGAGCACCAAATTCCTAATATTTTAACCTCCTCCAGAAGCTAACAAACCCTTGGCACGAAATCTGAGTGAAAACGGAGAAGAACCACCATGGTTTTTGGTGGGTTTGGGCGGCGAATCAAAGCACCAAACGCTGCCCAAGTGTGGTCATGCAATCTAACTTTTAGTTACTTCCAATCTTCTATAAATTGGAAGTGATTCTCGACACCGAACATCCACCACAACTTCAAGTCAATGAGTGAACGTTTGGGTAAAATTAGGGTTTGAATTATATGATTTGGGCGTGGCTGGGTCTATTCGTGCGGTCAGTGGGCGAGGGTTGAAGATTTAGGGTGTTTTCAACACTCAAAGTCGAGCCTACAACCTTTGAACGAGTCTCTAGCTGGGAATCAAGGTGGAGTTTCTCTTCCTCTTAAATTATTAGTAATTTCAATGAATTTTACTGATTTTGGTTAGAGCATGTTTGAATTATGAGTTAGTAATCAGTATTTGGAGAATTTAGAACTAAAATTGGGTAATTATAATGATGATGCTGATTTCGAAATTCTCGCATGTTGAGTTGATGCGTGATTTTACTAACCGATCAGTTTGGAGATTTGTAGAATAATCAGAATATTGCCATAACGTTGCAGTTGCATTAGTTTATTATGCCTAAATTCGGTTTTCGAGGTTAAGGTTGCTAACCGGGTGATTCAAGGTATTCATAGAGCAAGATGAATTATGTTCAAATGTCATTGCTAAATTAGATTGGTTATAATTAAATTTTGTTTATGGTAATCAGATGAATGTTACGCTTTGGAATGTTGCTTTCATGAGCTATTGAATGAATTATGGCAATGTTGAACAGACCTTTGTGGTTGGATGGCTTGAGGTGAAACTATTGAGTGATTCAAGGTTCTTGTGGTCGATGTTGTGTGAGGAGAGAGCCTAGGTTTGATATTAACCGCAATCATGTGGATTGTGAGGTATGTGGAATATTAAAGTAGATTCTGCTAAAACTGGTCCTGCGAAGTGTTAAGAATGTGCCACTTGCGAACCTCTTACCTCTTGAAATTATTAAATGATGCTCTGTGATTGATTGTGAACTTAAAAATCTTTAAAAATCGTCGTTAAAAGCTTGCTTTTGTAATTTCGAATGTTTCTAAATGTTCACCAGTTGCCTGTTAGTTTGTTAAGACGTTTGTAGCCTAAAAAGATCATATGTCGTCAAACTACTTAGTGAATGACCCAACTGAATAATCGAAAGGTCTAGGAAACTAAAAGGCAAACTAATAGTAAGTTCGAAAACATTTTAGGGCTTTATTTTGGTTATATCTCCTTCTTTGGGTTTAAAAAGGATTTAAACGAACTGAAAAGGGGCAAATGAAGGTGTTTATTACGAAACTTAGTTTGAGTTAGATGCTGGCCAATTACTTTAAGCTTCGAATTGCGAGTGAGTAAACTCATTATGATTTCAAGAAGCTTTTTATGTTGAAAATGAAAGAATCATAAACCATTAGTGGGCAAGACAAGCATGATTTTAATGAAGTAAGCAACTATTAAAGAGAAATGATTCGTGATTCACTTGAACGTGAAACTTACTGTGTGTGATAGTGACTTCTTTTTAATAACCTATGAGGGTTTAATATGATTTGAATGGCTAAGATATTGCTAGGCAATTGGCCAGGCCTAGGGAGTTAGATCCAAAAGCGGGAACCCTAGAAGACCCTAACAAGGGTAATGTTCGATGACATGTGATAAAACCTTGAGGGTGGAGACTGGATGCAAGCTAAGGCGTGAGTTGTTTTTCCGAAAGGTAATGTTTGATGATGAGTGACGCGTGATAAAACTTTGGGGGGGTTGGGGGGGGGAATTGGACGCAAGATAAGACCTGAGTTGTTGCCCCCACAAAGAGCAATATCGAGGTTAGAGCTACTCTGCTGAGATGCACTTTGCCCAAATGTTATGTTACGTATACCCTGGGGATAACATAAGTTGTGAGTGACAACCTTACATAGGGTGAGTGTAGATCTCCCCTAGCCAACGCATTATGAGATCTTATGCTTGAAATGAGAAGGTATTTACCTGATAAATGAGAAAATGATTTGAATCATTACCAACGTGGGAATTTCAGGAACTTTAAAGAGTATATGAGCCTTAAGGAGGCTAGTTTGATGCATAAGCTATTCTTTAAAGAGGTTAGTTTGATTTGTAAACTCTTCTTTAAAGACGCTAGTTTGATTGGTGAACTATCCTTTTGAAAAGGCTTGTGTGATTTGTAAACTATTCTTTGAAAACAACATGAGTCACTACGTTTTCAAAATGCTTGACCATTAAGGAAGTTTGGTTGTTAAGGGTCTAGAAAGGGGCTTGAGTGGCTAGGTATGAAGTTCAGAGGTGATGATTTTCCTTGGGGACTATGATTGCCTAATATGATAATTACATACCAATGTTGTGTGATTGCTACTTATTATTATTAGCATTGCCTACAAATGGTTTTGTTTTGTAAGGAGCTAAGAAATGCTCACTGAGCATGTGGTAGCTCATCCCATCTCTATTCCCCTTTTTCCCAGGTTTTCGACGTGATAGGTAGAAGTCGATTTACGTACGCCAAGTTGGAATATCCCCTTGCTTGAAAAGGTGTCATGTGTGCATATATAGAAGTAGACTTAAGAGTTAAACGATGCAATATGATTTACCCCTAGAGTTGTAAATGTACGTAAATCAAGTACTCTAGTTCATGTAATGCATATTGTTTAAAAATTGCTCTGCATGGCCATGTGAGCCAACCATCTGATTAGCCAGTTGTCTTTTTAGCTGAAATTAGTTATATTTTGGGATGTAAACCCCCAGTACTTCGAATGTGTGATCCATCGAGCTATGTCTTTTATTCTCTTTCTTATTATTGAACTATTGTTTGGCATACTCCAAGCGAGTGGCTCATAGAGTTGTGAACTCCAACTTGTAGCTGTTGAGCTTATTCGGCATCCTTTTATACTTCTATTCATTGCAAGGATTTAATGTAAAGCATTAAACCTGAAAAATGGTCAGTTTTTAGGTGAAACTCTGTTTGTTTCCTGCCAGAATTTAAGTAGGAATCAAGAAATCGTTAATACTTCTAACCCTAGGGGTTGAGGGTGTTACAGTTAAGCACATGGGAAAAGGCAAAGTCGAGCAAAACTGCGAGAAGATGTTAGTAACATTGGATCAACACTCAGGCGTAATGTCGTCAATAAGTTAAAAGAATTCTTCTACTAAAGCCACCCATGGTCATGCAAGCCAAAAAGCTTTATAAAAAAGGTGGCAAATTGCACAAGCAGTGGTTAATGTTTCTCCCCGAAAACATGTATTAATGAAAGAATAGAGAGGAGACAAAGATGCAAGGGATAAATTTCCATCTTTTAAGACATTGCCCAGAGCTAGGGATTGAACATAGTACGATGAAGGTAAGGTTGATGCATTGAATGGTTCATGAAGATGGATTTATAGCAATTGGTTATTTAAATTTCGTACTCCTATTCCAACTCCAATATCATAAATTCTATCCTTTTAGAATTGATGATCAAATTTATCCCAATTTGTTGATGATATTTAATCTAGAAATACTTTAAACTAGATTATAAAAAAAAAGAAAAATAAAAAGAGAGGCTAAAAAACTCCCAGTACGCAACGAGTGTAGTGCTCAAACCCAAAAAGAGGAAAAGGGGTGAAGGGGAAAGAAAAGGAAAAAAAGGAAAATTAAAAGGGGCGGATGGAACCTAATTAAAGTCTTATTTTAGTGTACTTGTCTAATTCTCCTCCAGCCAATTTTAGTTGGGATCCCTCAGAAGTTTTTATAAAAATAATTCAACTTAAGTGAGTACCATATCACTGAGTTATCAGGCCCAAAAAAAAAAAACATGTCAAATATCTTATCATTTGCATCTACTGAATATTTGAGGCCCAACCACTTCAAATACTGAAGGTTCATATACGCGTTTAGCTCTCGAAGGGGGCATTGGTAGGCGGAAAAATTCTTGGACCAATCAAGACTGATCATGTGGAAAATTAAATATTTTTATTTTTGATGTATATTTCCAAGGGTATCATTTTCATTCTTTCAACTCAACTTTATTGGAGGCAAGCTCCAAACAAATTCATGATTGGCAAGGCCCTTATTTGGTCTCATTGTTTGAATTTCATGACAAAAGACACTTTATGGAGTTTTATTCAAACTTCAAAGTGCCTTATTCAAAGGTGATGGGGACCATCAAAGATCAAGCCTTGGATGAGCAACCAGATAGCCTACACATCTAGTCAAGCTCCAAGGAAGTCAAGAACATGCATACTTGGGTCAGAAACACCATGGAGCATTCGGACATAATGTGGGCAGATTCGACCCAAAACTGACCCGATTTCGTCACTCCTTTTGGACTAGCTAATAAAGGGTAAATTTCCTGCACGCACCACCCCCTTAAAGCTTGAGATCTTAGCTTTCCAACAAGACCTTTTTCAAGTCATTTGGACGTCATTTGCTAGGTCAAGTTCAACCCACAAAATCGGATATCAAAATGCAAGCTAGTTTTGGATAGTCTCCACTCTTTGTCCCATAAATTTTGAACGGATGATCCAAATGCGATGAAACCAAATCCCCTGGAAACTAGACATCCTAATATTTCCAATGAATCAATAATCATCGAATTTGGATCCGTAACCAAAGAGTTATGCCTGTTTGAAGTTGGGGTTGTTGCGGGTGTGAATGCATTTAATGCAAAACACGTGAAGGTGTGTGAATGCTTGTGATTTCGGCTCTTACTGCTTATGCCTCCTCATAAAGCATGTCCTCCCTCCTCTATCAAGGCCTAAACGTGTGAGAATTTTGGGGTGCATGAATCGTTTTTTGCTGCCACACTCACTTCACACCAACAACACCAAAAGACACCTCTCTTCGGCTTTGTTCATCCGAATGTAGTATGCAGCAAGTTCATTTGTTTTTCTTCACATCTTTTTCATTTTTTTTCTATGTATTTTCATTGTGTAAGGTCTCTACTATATAAGGGCCATAGTTTAGAACCATTCAGAATCAGATTTTTGAGTATATGAAAAGTGTGAGTTTGTGAACTCTCTCGCCATTAAAATCCTAGTGTTGTATCTTGAGCTTGGCAACTCAAGTGGGTCTCTAGGTCTCTTTATCTCAACTAGAAGGTGATTAAATTCTGTAACTAGTTGATGTAAAGAGATTGCCCAAGTGTTTCTCCAAGGGTGGCTCCTCGGATTATCCCTTGAAAGTTCACTTGATTATCCAAGTTTTTGTTTTCTTTCTTGCTTTCGGTTTTTCATCATCATCCTTGTGACTTTGAAGCTTGTGGAAGTAAGTATTTCATGTGTTTCATCCTTGCATTTTGCTTTCATCATCTTCATTTCTTTGATAGTCAATTGTTTATATTTTTGTGAGTTTTCCCCTCCGAAAATATACATTAATTTCGCCCAATTATAATCTGTCATGTGTCAAAGTAATTACATCAGTCCATTAAATTAAGTATTTAATGGAAATGAATTGTGGCTAATAAAAAAGCATCATATGTCACAAATGATGTAGAAAATATACTATTATTCCTTTTTCAATAGAGACAATCAGGAGGAATACGCTAGCTCTGACTTATCTGTAAAAAGAAAGCCAACCCCCTTATTTTAAGGGACGATATTCTAACAACTCAACAGAGCTCAAGCATTCTCCCTCTAAAAGAAAACAACAAGCACCTGAAACATATGTCATCCACTCTCCAATCTCGGAGATGAAATAATTTTTTTTTCTTGGTTGAGATTAAGTCTCTTGGGTCCTCTTGGAAGATTAAATTCACTCAAAATTCATCTAATAAGATCGAATCAAAGGATTACTTGAATTTTATTAATACAAAGATTGTACCCATACATACAATATCAATACAAAAATTATATTGTTTCTCAAGATCTTATCTTATTTATTATACTCAATTACAAATTTTTGGCACGCTCTATGGGACCATCTTTACCTTTCATTTCTTCTACACTAGACAAACATTACATCCCTTTAAAGAAGACATAGATCCTAAGAACACCATCCCTCGATATCCAAAGGATTTACTCTTCCTCAAAAGTAAAACTGAGTCATCCAATATTATTGTCATGCTTGTCATGGTGATAAGAGTTTTTAATCTAGAAGAATAGATTACTAGTATGAAGGCTACGCTAGACAAACTCTCTAATGAGAACGTAGAAAAGGATGCGTAAATTAGGTGTCAAAATGAACAAATTGTTGACTTGATAAAGAAGTTCGAGAAGTAATCATCGCAGTCCTCCAACAAGGGCTCAAATAACGAAAGTTATACTGAAGATTACAATAATAAGGAAGGATTTGATAAAGAACCCAAATCAAAGAAAGACTTATCATTGATATTGATATCCATCAAAGAAATCAAGAACTTGATAGAAGATGCAGTGAAGGCTTATCTAGGAGGAGGAGAACTTTCCGTTACAACAAGCCTGATAAAAAGCATTCATGCATTGCATATGCCTTATGGATATCAAACTCCTTAATTTCATTAATTTGATGGCAAAGGGAGCCCAGACTAGCATAAGTGCACCTCATTGAGACTCGCAATAATGTTGGCGAAGGACGACCTCTTAGTGAAACAATTCATGTGATCTCTTAAAGACCTCGTATTTGATTGGACATAGACCTTACTTCTACAACCATTAATAGCTGGGGGCAAATGGAAAATGACTTTTTGAATCGCTTCTACAACACATATTGCATAGTCAGCACAAGTGAGTTGACCAATATTAAGGAATGGGATAAGGAGCCCGTCATTAATTACATCAAACGTTGGCGTGCCCTCCCTTTGAAGGGTAAAGAACACTAAGCAATATGTCTTTGTTGGACTTAAGATTTAAGCTAATAATTAAAATCTACGGATGTTGAGTTTGAATGATTATTTAAATGATGAACAAGCTGGATCTAAAGACTTTGCCTTCTTTATTCAAGAGCAGGATGGTACAAGGGTTATCCTTTTTCCTTACATATATAGTTGCTATTCCTTGTGTCTAAAACACATGCATCTACCATTCTAACATGTTATCTTTTTACTAGAATTATTTTTTGGGAAAAGATAAATAATTGCTATGGATAGTTTCCCAAAAGAAGTGCATAAGGGATTAAAACTATACATTTACCTTACAAGATGAGATCACTCAACTCAACACAATACTTTCCTACTCTTACACGAGTTAAAAACTGAATATGGCTAACAATTTTTTGACAACTACAAGGAATGTTTTAATCCCTTCTTACATTTCTATCATGCCATATCTCACAAACAACAATTAACAGCAACATCTTCCTGCACTTGCATGAACTAGACTTACCTTCATGGCGTTAAGATTTGAGCATACCACTTCACTTCTTTATTAAAATTGCAACATTTAATAAATTGTCTGGACCAAGTCAGTTCCCTTCTCCTAATGACATTGTTTCCAGGAATTAAAAGAACAAATGATTGTGAGAATTGGAGTTCGGAGCATGACAGAAAATATAACCAGTATGCATAGCTAATCCCCTAAACTATAGTAGTAGCAAGTTAAATTTTACCACATTTAATAAATGAGATGATTAAAGTTTGAAAAACTTACCATAATAATATAATAAAAAATTAGTTTACATAAAATTGTTTAAAACTACATAATTATACTTATTGCTTATCATTGAATGTTGGTTATTAAGACTATAGATGACGTGACCTGGTTCTATATAATCAAATATTTTTTTCTAGATTTTCTGGTTGCACCATATAAAACACCGATGCTCTTTTTTATGAGAGTAAAACTTCTAGTTTAACTCTCAGTTAAATAAAAACTCCCAAACAAACCAATACATTCAACAATCTTATGAGATTTATAGTAATTAAGTTCCCAAAAAAATGAGCATTATTTTTAGAAGAAAGAAGATGTTTGATGAGTAGAGCCCATCATGCACGAAATTGAGAACACAAGCATATAGTCATCGAAATTTATGAGCACCGATTAGTTCTTGAGCTTGCATATATCTGCATTTTTTTAAAAAAAAAACATCTCAATTATTCCACTTTCTGAATTTGGCAATACACATTTGATTTTGTGTATATTGGAATTGATAATAATAATAATATTATTATTATTATTACATCATAGGGTACTTTACTTCTGATAGAAAATGTTGAAGAGAATGTGATTATTGGTGGGCCAACTCAAGCAAAAATGTTAAAGGGTCAAGTGCGGAAAGGGAGGAGGTAATGGTGGCTCATTAATTGCATAAATCTTAAGTTGATTTACATTCTCAACACTCAACTGTAGTTTACTTTTATCAAAACTAAACTGATAATAATACACAACTACATGATACAATAGTGTGAACTAAAGCTTTTGATAAGAATGTTGATGAAAAGTTTGTTATGGTTGAGGTCATTGATGCCCAGAATGCCGAGAACCCACAGCAAAAAAAAAAGGAAGGTCAAAACATTTAGACATCCAACTTGTTCAACCCACTCTTCAATTTTCCACACTAAAACTAATAACAGCAATTAGCTCATCATATGATGGACTAGATATTGCATAAACTTCTATCATGGTTGAACCAACCAATGAAGACCAAAATCGTAATAAAGATGAAACCGTTGCTAATGAGTCTAACGTATGAAAAATGAGAACCTTGAAATTTATTTTAATACTTTTGTTAAGCTAAAAATCATGCATTATTTTTATAATTCGATTATATTATATATATTATTTCGTCTAATATGTTTTGTTTTATATATATTTCAGGGTTAGTATTAATTTAATAAAGAGGAAAAGAGAGGACGTAGAAGCTCGGGTTTTACACACTTGACTATAAAGACGGTCCAAAAATAATAATTATGGAGAATATTATTTTCATAATTATTTAATCGGGCTAGGGTTTCAAGAGTGGTGAAAAAGCTAGAAGTCTTGAGAAAGAAGAAGTCTAAGGAAAAAAGGAGAAGAAAACCCTAAGCAAAAACCCTAACCCACCTTAATAAAAGCACATCACCATCACGCATCATCCTTCATCTTCCACGCATAAAAGCCCCAACATCCCCTTTCTTCAAGCTACACACGCCATCATCTTCTCACCCTCTCCATCTCATCTTGATCATCATCACCTCCATCACAGCCACGCCTAACCATAATCCCTCACAGCCACCTTCTAGCTCCTCCATCACGCATCCTCTCCTCTACCATCATCATCATCAGCTCCTTGATCATCTTCTCACCCACGGCTGCCATAACCTCCCATCATCACAGCCTCCAATCTCACCCATCAATCCTCCCATCATCTCTCAACATCATCTTGCATCACCACAACTCCACGACACCTTCATACACCCCCATGCCCACCACCATCGCTGCTTGCTCCACTAACCATCATACGCCCTTCATCACGATCACCATCATCATCCTCGCATCATCATCATCATCAATCCACGCTACCCCCCACGATTTCCATATTCTTCAAGTAGTCCTTTTTTCTTAGTTTTTATTTATTTTTTTGTGTTATTACTTTAATTTGTTTTAGTTGTTTAGTTTATTGTTAAACATGAATTATTTGGGTGAATTTTGTGATTTTATTTTTAATATGAGTGAGTACTTTTTTCGTGCTTAGTATAACCTTCTTGAAGCGATGCTAAATTAATTATTTTGAAACAAGTTTTATGCTTTAATGCCTAGTTGATTTCTATTCATGATTCTTTAACGATTAGCGTTTATCGTTTATGAAATTTGTGTTAAATCGATTAGAATGCGTACTAGTTGATTAAATACAATTTCGATTGATAGTTTAGAAGACTATAATACGTAAAAGTTATAGTTTTTTAGGCTTAGGTATCACCCTAATTAATCATGGATGGCTCAAACTCATCTCTTTTAATTAGGTAATCGCTTTAGATCTTTGTTAAATCGATTTGCTGGTAAATTGGTTACAAAGTGTTAAATAATATTTTTCTAATTCTTAATGCTCTAGTTTGGTTAAATTTTTGCGCCGGTGTAAAGATTATCAAATTAGTAGGGTTTATATTAGGGTTGGACCTAAGTACACTAGAATCTAAGGAAAAAAGGATGTCTTCTACAGTTTAACTCATGAATGAAATTAACTTGTGTGTTGATGATAAATATTAATTTGCATGGTGGATTGAGATTATACTAAGTATCCTTCATAAATTTGATAACTTTTTATCATTATTTGTTGCCTAGAGTTAATTTGATTAGTTTGTTGATTTTTGTTCTAGTTTTATTAGCTTCAATATAATTTCAATTGACCCCCTCCCCAAAATTATAGTCTTTTAGGAGTGTCTAGGTAATTTTAGATAGTTTAGATTTTGATTGTTGGAATAGTTATAACTTTAGATTGATTTACATTCAGTTTTAGTATTTAATTACCGGTTTGTTAGAAATTAAACTAAAAATAGTTATTTTCCTATTTTTTCGATTTTTATTAATTCCTAGGGTTTATATAGTGTCCTAGTCTGCTCATATTCAATTTTGTAATTTTTGGAATTTATTTGATAGTTTTTCAGAATTATTTTGTGAAATTGATAAGTGCAGGTTTTTTAGGTTATTAATTCTGAAAATTTCGATTTTTAATTTTAATTTACGATTATTAGGTGCTGTTAAGTCCAGAAAATTGTGTCCTAAAATTAGGGTAATTTTCGTGATTAATTTCGTATCTATATTAACACAGATTATTTTATTTCTAATTTCAGATTTATTATTCTGCTTGATATTCTGTGCTAAATTTCTGATCTGATTTTTCTGAAATTAATTAGACAAATTTTCGATTTTATAAGCTTATAGAGCTGAAGAATAATATTTTATGTTACTGTTTGAATTTTTATATATTTATTTTCTGACCATTATTTGCTGTTATTGATTTTCAATTAGAATTTCAGTTACTATTCTATTTTTATTTTTCAAAATTATTTAGGGAATCTTTTTGCTGTTTTGTTTCTAGAATATGATCTAGAATATTTAGGAGCATCATTGGGTATTTTTCTAGATTTTTATTCGTTATATTTTAATTATTTTAGAATTATTAAGATTATACTTAATAAATTAGATTAGTAAAATCATTTAGGATTAAGCTAGCCTTTTTAAAACAATCTTGCCTCGTGCATCGATCACTACTTCCTTATGCTATAAAAAGTATTTAATAACTGAAGTAGTGGTTAAATTTATAGTTTTCGACAAGTTTTATAACTTTCCTCTAATTTTCGTGCGCATGTTCATCACATATAGTTATCTCATCCACATCTAGTGATTGATGATTTATGTAGAGTAGCCAAACCTTAGATTTTGCTAAAACTAATAGATTTAAAAATGTCACCAAACACGTCATCAACAGCAACAATTGATTCTGATAACACAAGGCCCTACCACTTGCCATACACAACCGACTATATAGTGTGCATGCCTATTATAGTTAATAATTTTATAAAAGTGACATAAACAATTTATTCGCACCACTGTAATTGCCTGAACCTGATCCATATTAATTAATTTAGTTAATTTCAGTTTAACAAATTTGAGCAACGCATTTCAATTCAACAATTGAAATATTTATATGCAGCAGCTTGAGACAATAAAACTGTCTTGAAATCATATTTAACCATGCTCTCTATTAAATCATAAAGATCTTATAAATGTAATAAAAAAAACTAGCCCATTTTCAAAAATGGGAAAAAGTTAACATTCTCATGGAATATGTATATGTATATGCCTGTGCGTGTGTGTCTGTCTATATATACATATATATA
>JACYFF010031952.1:39923219-39946866 GCA_017589665.1 Selenicereus undatus | reverse complement strand
AATAATAATAATAATAATAATAATAATAATAATAATAATAATAATAATAATAATAATAATAGTAGTAGTAGTAATACTAAAAAGGTGAAAATGAAACTTTCGTAGCAAAAGTAGCCAATTAAATGAGGGTAACTCAATAACCAAGAAAGCTAACAAATAAAATAGCACACAAGTACAATAGTCAACCTTAACAATTATAAACACCGCAAAAAAAGGCAAAACAGGCCTTAGGAGGCAGAGAATGATGCAAGCTCAGGGGCTCGGCGGGACTGGGAGGCAAATAACGATGCAAGCTCAGGGGCTGGGTAGGCACCCAAAACTCAGGGAAAGACCAGAGAAAAGGCTAGATGATGTTACTCACTGTTGATGAGCACCAATTCGGGCCAAAAAATCTCAACAAGGGCTGAAAACACCATACCTTGGAGGTGAACCGCCACCAAACCTTGAGAAATAGACTAGCTAATGAGGATCTGAGTGCCGCCAGTGAGATATTGGCCCACTGCTGGACGATACCCTAGGTCACACAAGTGATGGTTTTGTGCGCGTGCAGGCAGGCAAGCTAGAGAGAGAGGCCCTTCCGCTTCCTATTCCAAGTATTGTTGAGTTGGTACTAAATACAAAAATGGCAATGCGATGATGACAAAAAACATAAGGTTCCCAAACTTCACTAACTATCAAAATATATATTTGGAGTATAAATGAGACCATTTTCGTCATTCTCAAGCCATGAACAACTATTTTTTTAAAAGATGAGAGATTTTAAAAATTCCAGGTATGTTTATTATCTATACTCTTCAAAATTCAAATGTTTCTCAAATTTATATAATTTCATGCAATATTCGTGCAATGAATAAGTTTGAACAATGTTTTGTCATATAATAAGTGGTCGCCTCAACTCAAGCTTTCCGATTGACCTATAAGGTGTACATCTATCTCAATTATCTCCTCAAATGTCAAAGGGGATTCCACTTTCAGATAATAACCGGCAAGACAGTTTTATTCATATTCTCTCCCTCTCTTGTTTTTGAACTAAAATAACTTGAAATATGACGTCCAAATAAATTATTTTCAAAGTTTATTTTACAGTACGTGGATAAGCATACTAGGCTTCGACTTATTTTTGAAGTATTTGTGTGTTTTTTTGTTTTATGTAAGGAGTCGGTGAACATGCCTCCCCCTAACAAGCCCAAAGAAAGTGACAAGTAGAAGACAAGCTTCATGTCTTTTGCGGTTGATGTTTTTAGATGCTTAGGTGGCTATGAAATATCAGGAAGACTTGACGGAGCTAAGAATAAACATGCCTTGCGAGGGGTTTAGAATACAACATATCAAGTTGCATTTTGATTATAACAAGGTTAAAATCTAGTGGGAAGTATATTTATGCTATGATTTAAACTCTCTGATCATGGTTGAATTTACATTTGTGGAAGTACTGCTACTTAAGTCGCCTAGTTCTATTCAAAGCCTTATCCAAGTCGGAAGTCCATAATGCCTCCAACCGTTAAAGCTCCTACTGCAACCATATGTATAAATAATTAGTTTAAAATAAGTAAGTAATTAGGGTTTGGAGGCATTACACTTACTAAACCATACCTCTAATGGAACAATGAAACAAGAAGGGAACCCCCCTTTCAGTTTGACAACAACTGCAACCATTATTAACCATTACAAACATGCTATGACATTCACATTTTTCCTTGTGTCTGAAAAAAACCAAACCCCATGATACCATAAAACCTTCCCTTCTAACAATCTTAATCAACATTTTCCCTAAAATTGCTCTATAAATGTGTACGATGGCTAAATCTTCACTTTCCCTCCTTCAATTGGTATCCACAAAGTCATATATTTCAGTTGGGACTTTACTACATATGCTTATGAGAGCTCTGTTTACCAAATAAGTACAAAAAATTACGTTGGGGTAGACACAAATTCAAATGTAGGTACACAATACAATCCCGCATAGGGCCATCAAAAGTTAACTAAGCATGATTACCAATCCGAACCGAACACGAAATTCAGTAGGTTTGGGTAAAGATTTTCAATCGTTTAATTAAATGGGTTGACATGTTTAACCTGTTTAATGAATTGCGGTAAGTTCAAGTTGGGAATTTTGACATGAAAAAGATACCTATTTAGCTTGTTTAACTAAATGGGTTAAATATATTGACTCGTTTACCTAAGTACCATGTGTAATTTGGGGAAAATTGTGAAAATTGGGGTCTAATCAAGTTGATCACTATTTTGGGATTGTATTTCTTGTGAATCATGGACAATGGTTGTATGATGTTATATGGAACTCAAAAGATTGATTTATAGTACTCGTTAATCATATTTTAGTAAAAAATGTTAAGGGGGTAAACGAGTAATTAGATAACCTAAATATGATAGGTTAGTAAGTAAATATCAAGTCAACCTGTTTAAAAAATAAATGAGTATAGGTCAAAGTTTTCAACCCATTTAATGAACAAATTAGGTTCAGACCGAGGATATCTCAACCCGTTTAAGTTTAACACGACTACAAACCCAACATGACCTGACAATTCTGTATATATGATAGCATAATAAACATAATGTCCATTACTCATAGCATGGCAAGTAACATCCCTACTATACATGTGACAAATCTCAATTACCTACAATTACATCCCACATCTCCAATATAAATAAATCATACATCAACCATACTAATTCCACAACAAAACATATGAATTGCATGCCATAATTCCGCCTTAACTTAATGAAGTTGGTGTGATGGTTTAGAATTACATGCCTAACCTTCCTTATGAGCCTCTACTATGTACCATATTCAACTGACCAAATTAATTCACTTACGCATAAATATTCCAACACACTTAAAATTTTTAATAAGACTTCCCCTTATACACTTCATGAGGGGACTTTGTTGCAGTACGTTATAGTAATGAAACTAGGGGGTAAGTTGCCAATCTTACATTCAATCATCTCAAACTTTTCCCATATTCTACATGGGAAATTAGGAACCACACATCTTCTGACCTACGTACTTCAAGTGGCAACATGTTATAACACAACCACGCAACATATTATATATCCCATACTTGATCAGTTTAAAGAGATATGAGCGTGAGGACATGCAAATAGCAATTTGAAGTTCCAGAGAATTGCAAATAATGAGTAATCATACAAAGTAAGCACCTCCATGAAAGCTCTATATGCTTATCAACGATAACGGAAGACAGGGAATTAGGTCAAACTGTGACGTAGAAATTAGAGTTCTCCTAAATACTTAACAACTATAAATAGATGAAATATAGGAAATATCGTAGCTTACAACTAGCTATTTGAAACTGAAATATCAATTATGTCGAGTCTTTCTATGCATCTTCCCCAAATTGTTCGAATGCTTCAATCACCTTCTTCTCTACTCCTATTGTGTCACTTTGTCCCCTTCCATCTTTGCCCTGCATTCCTTCTTGCTCTAGTCAGACAAAGTAGAGGATCAATTCTTCTTAGAGAAACTTCCATTGCCTATAAGAAATGTTTCAAGTCAAAGTCTAACTAAGAGCCTATTCTTTTCATTTCTAAATACGCATTTACCAACTTCTACCAATATTTACCAACCATTATCAACTTCTACCAATTCTTCCCAACATTTTCAAATTTTTTTTGATCATTTTCAACTTCTATCAATCTTTACCAACTCTGACCAATCTTTACCAACTCTCACCAATCTTCTTCAAAATTTTCACAATTTGTAAATTGTCATGTGAAAATTAATTAATTTGTCAACCACAAAAATATCCTTTGGTTATTTTTTGGGGTTGGTGTATTAAATGAGAGCATAGTTGAAATTGTGTATTTTGTTTGAACAATAATTATAATTTGTACTTAAGTAAAATATGTTGAAGATGTTTGTGTATTATTTATAAATGTGAATCTAATGACGTCATTCGCACTTAAGACAAAGATAATGATATTGATATAGTTACAGAAGTGATTACAACAATCCATCTTAAAAAGCAAGCGATAACAATTCTTTCCAACTACATGTATAAAAAGTCCCCCAATCCTTGCATAAAAAATTATCGTCAATATTTGAAATTTGTTTACGCAGAAATATTTAGAATAATAGTTATCAAATTATTAAAAAAAGTAATCCAGAAATTCACCATATTTTACTTAGTTTTTTTAATTATGAAATATTGACAAAAACTACACTTTAAAATAAAATCTCCACTCCTTTATATTTTTTACCACCATCTTTCAACTCTTACTAACTCTTACCAACTTATTTCAATCTTTTCCAACCTTAACAATTCTTACCAATTATTCCAAAAAAATACTTATTCATTCCAACTTGTATCAATCTTTACCAATTTTATCCATTTACCAATTCATATTGAGTATTGACTAATGAAAGGGCCAAATCCCAATTCATTGAAGGTATTTTCATAATTTAGATGACTTTTTAAACATACCTTAGCTTTCTTTTCCTTTGGAAGTATCACCAAGTGGTTAAAAAAAAAAAAATCAACCAATTCAAATCCTTTTAATGATCCACTAGCCTTTAAATTTCCCCATTTGCTCTAATATAGTATTATACTAGTGCTATACCTGTGCTTCGCACAGATTGTTAATATTTTTTTTTGTTAAAGACATGTTATATCATATGTAGTAATGATAATTTTTTTATATCCTTTATAGTTTGTTTACATTTAATTAAGTCACAACAATGTAGCGAAATTGAAGGAATTTTACATTTTTGGATGGCAAAATAAAAGAATATTATGATGAGAGAATAAATAAATCAAGACATAATGCTAATGGATTTATCCAATCAATGTATATAGAGATATGCCATAGACCCTTATTAAAACAATCCAAACATCAATAGAAGCAATGCTAATAACTCTTGGAATATGATTAGAGTCAACAATTATATAGCACGAAATTAAGAATGTAATTCCATTAAAATCCACTTATAATAGTTATAAAGGGAAATAAAAAATAATTAAGAAACCATTAATAGTAAATGATAAATACAATAAAAATATTTTCTATTGAAAATACAATAATTAGTTAGCATAACTTTGGTAAGAGATTTTAACGTCATACAAATTTCAATCTTTTTTTTAAGATTTCACTTGGACATGAGAGATGGAAAACCTCAAATGCAATGGAGAAATTGATTATAAGAGGATAAATGTGTCTCATAGACTAACTTTTCTTCTTTTAATATCTAGATATTTGCATAATGATATAACCATTTAATATAAACTTAAAAAACATATAATTATTTAATGTCATGAGCATTGATGAGCACTTCAATTATATAATATAACTAAAAGAAAAAAGATATAATCAATAAATAATTATCAAGTGTCAAATCAATGTAGAATCACTCAATGTTAAGTATAGTTATATAGATAGATATATATTTTTAATTTTTAATTTACCTTAAAAATTGTTACAAGAAAATAAGCACCCCCGCCCCAAATAAAAACTGTCTTTGGAGGAGCAAAACTAGAGTTGGGTAATAGGTCGTGTCGGGTCGGGTTTGTGTTCGTGCCGAACTTAAACGGGTTGAGAATTCCTCAACCTGAACCTAACCCTTTTATTAAACGGGTTGAAAAATCTTGACCTGTACTCATTTAATTTTTAAACAGGTTGACCCACTTAACCCGTTTAAGATAAACAGGTCAAGTTCAGTCGCTTAATTGACTATTTACTAAGGATGGGCGTGGGGCGGGTTTGGGGCGGGTTGAGCTATACCCGCACCCATACCCATTTTCAAAAGTCATACCCATACTCATCGGGTTTTGGATGGTTTTACCCATACCCATACCCATCGGATTTTTCGGGTTTACGGGTTTTATTCGGGTATATGTAGAGTGCGCAAAGTGTCACCCATATTCAACCCATATTTGCATACACAGTATGTTTGATTGGCAATTTCAAGCGATGCTACTAAAGTTTATGTCATATAAACTCATCAAAGTTAAAAATGTAAAAAAACTTAATTTTTCAATTCTACATAAATAAATAATATACACTTAGAGTTTCATGCCAAATATTTATTTTTGAATTTTACCATATTTTGGTCTCGTTTTACTAGCAAATCGGGTACACAATCGGGTACGAGTTTTAAGAATCCATACCCATACCCATTTTCAAACGCAATCCCCATACCTGCCCCATACCCATTTTCCCCCAAAATCTCGTACCCATACCCGCTATAAATGGGGCGGGTTCGGGTGCAACTCCCATCCCTACTATTTACGCATTTAATATTTTCAACTAATACGTAATTACAGTGTTAAAAATTAGGTTTACGTATCACATTAAATAATTACTCTTTGAAATTCCCCAGATTCATCATAATTCATAATTTCTAAAAATTTTTATATTCTTAATTATCTAATAAAAAGTAAATGGATACATAAAAAATGAGAAAATGAGTTGACTTATTTAACTCATTTAATTAAACGGGTTAAATAGGTACTTTTTCGTGTCGAGAATCTCGACCTGAACCTAACCCATTTAATTAAACGGGTTGAATGTCTTCACCCATTTAATTAAACGGCTCGAAAATTTATACCCAAGCCTACTTAACTTTGTATCGAGTTCAGATCAGTAATCGTATCGGGTCAGCTTTTGCCAATAGGCAAAACTAAACCGGGAAGCGCCCCGCCCCAACTAATCGCTCACTTCACTCCGCCTGAAAAAGCCTTTGGCGCTACCCAGTCCCCCATCCTCCCCCATCCTTCCTCAGTCCTGCTCAGTCGCCCTCATTCTTCAGTCACCCTCACTCCCACTCCCGGTCCTCCACCCAAACTCCACCCCTCACCTCCATTACCAACTTCCCCCGGTGACAATGGGCCAGCCCTCAGCTCCTCCGCCGCTCCCTCCACCGATTTCGCCGGCGATGTCGTCGGCCAGCGCCGGCGTCCGCCCTTCGCCGCCGTGTCAGGTGCGCTGCGCCGGCTGCCGCCTGATCCTAGCGGTGGCGCCAGGGTTCGTGGAGTTCGTCTGCCCTAGCTGCCGGTTACCCCAAATGCTGCCGCCGGAGCTCCTCAAGAACCGGCCACCTCCTCCAAGCCTTAATCCTAACCCTAACCCTAGCCCGCTGGTGCCGGCCCACGGGATTGATCCGAACAAGTTGCAACTTCCATGCGTCAACTGCAAGGCCCTGCTCAACGTCCCCCATGGCCTTTCTCGCTTCAAGTGCCCACAGTGTGAAGTTGACTTGGCCATTGATCTCTCCAAAATCAAGCATCTTCTTCCTCCTCTTCCTCTGCTGCCCGAAGAAGTTAATCAGGTTTGTTTGACTGCTTTTTGTGAGTTCATGAATTCAATATACTGGTAAGCAGAGCCATATCATCACAATTAAAGCAGAAATTAAGCAGCATAATTTTTGGATCATTGTATTAATGATCACACTACACGCATGTCAATGTTTAGTTTGACATGTCTTCTTCTCTAAAGAAGAATTAGAAGGTCTGTACTTGGACAATACATTCTTATCTAGTGAATTATGCATGTTGATGAGTGCCATATCTCTTTCTTCTATTTTCTTGTTCATTTTTCTTTGTCATTCAAAGCCTCAGTTGTTTTTATCAAATTATCAATTTCCATGTTGGGAAAGTATTTGGTGATGTTTTTTAACCTATGTTACTATTTTGTTCATCGAGCTCATACTAACTTTGTTTCGTATTATTTCAGGGAGCTATCGAAGTCGAACAGGAGGAAGATGAAGGTGGCACTGTGGGAGAGACATTTACTGACTATGTGAGTTTCATGTGTCTATCCCTGCCCTGCATCTCATGGATAATATGTCCTGCCTACATGAAGTACTCTGTTTTGTGAGGCCCATTATGTGTTCTTTACAGCTTAGGATCAGGACTCTGTAAAATAGCCATCTGTGGGTAACTTGAACTTGTTTGATGTACAGCGTCCTGCTAAGCTATCTGTAGGTCCTCCTCATCCTGACCCAATTGTGGAGACATCTTCATTATCTGCAGTGCAACCCCCTGAACCTGCATATAATTTAGCAATAAAGGATGAGATTGAATGTTCGAAGGCACTGTCTTGCTTGCAGCTTGAGACATTGATCTATGCTTCTCAGGTGATCCGATTTTTGAGGTTAAGCTTGTGATATCTGATTGTTTAAGTCTCTGTTTCCCTTCTGATTGATTATGGTTCTGGTTCTGTAACAGAGGCATTTGCAGCATCTTCAGGATGGTTCCAGAGCAGGGTTTCTCATTGGAGATGGTGCTGGGGTGGGCAAAGGTCGAACTATAGCTGGATTGATATGGGAAAATTGGAAACATGGAAGGCGGAAAGCATTGTAAGTTCTAGGTTGATTCAAAGTGCATGATCTGGCATTTTGTTGTGGTTATGTTGTGTATTACTGTTGTGAGAATGTGCTTCGCAAATTTGGCATTTGCTTATTTGAGGGAGCTAGTCTGCTTATGTCATGTGCTCTGTTTTCTTTCTACTGGACCATGTATAGGTGGATATCTGTTGGTTCAGACTTAAAGTTTGATGCACGAAGAGACTTGGATGATGTAGGTGCAACAAGTGTTGAAGGTAGTATTCTCACACTGCTGGTGCACCAAGTTCTCAATCTACTGCTGCGTAACATTGAAACACTTTGATGCATATGTTGAAAATTGTGTTATCCTAGATAAATATAGGCACATGGACAAAGTTATCACACAAACTGTATTCAAAATGTACGTAACATAACATAAAGATATGGGATTCATGCCTAGATATCACATGTCAGAGGATCTAGATGTTATCAAGCTATGATTAAAAAGTACGACGGTATCCACGTCCAATAATATTTGTCATTCTAAGTAAAAGAGAAGAATGCCCTGTAAATAGGTATTGTCTTGTCCTCAATCCTGACGGGTTGCTTAGCTGGTTGGCATTGGGATTGCAGCCCAATGGTCACAAGTTCAACTCCCATTAGAGCCACTAGTGGTTTTTCTAGTTGTTAACTTCAAGGCTGGATTTAGTTGAGTTGTGGGTAAGCTAGCCATCTTGGGTCATTAAAAGAAAAAGCTATTGTCATGCCATCCTTTTGTTGGAATGTTATCTTCCTTGGTCAGAGATTTGGTTAGAGATTTTCGCATCTAGAAATATCTCGGGATGACACTATGATAGTGTAGGAGGGTACATCTGATTTCATCTTGTAATTCTGGCTGCAAGGATTCAAATACGGTTTCAGTAGCGATTTTGGTTTTGGTCATGGTATTACAAAATTGCTCTTTTGTTTTTTTGATCAGGAGAAGAAAAAATATATTTCATTAACAAAAGGGTGGATGCGAAGCTAGCATCCTACAAAAAGTTATACACATCCTATATGCACACTATCCACAAAATATAAACGATCGAGAGAAGAGTAACAAAAGATCCATTTATCCCAAAAATAGAGAGACTTGATGAAATAATTTTTAAATCATTGAAGTGGCATCTCCATATCCTTAAAGACCTCCTATTTCTTTTGCACTAAATACTCCAAAAAATTGTATGAGGAAATAATATGGCATTCTTCTTTTTAGCTTTCCTACCAACAAAGTCCTCCCAAGCAAAGAGGTGATTCGAAATAGAATTGGACATAACCTAAGAAACTCCCTAGCAACTAAAGGCTAGGTCCCAAAGTGCTCTTGCAAAAGGGCAATGAAGTAATAAGTGGTTCACCGATTCTGCTGCAGCTTTGCATAACGGGTACCCATTCACCCAGATCTTACCCCTCTTTTGCAAATTATTGTAAGTCAAAATATTGTCATGGGCAGCCTCCTAAACACAAAAGGACACTCTAAATGGAGCGAGAGATTTCAAAATAATCTTCCATGGAAAACACATTCCCAATCCCAATATTAGATGCAATGGTGAAGAAGGCGCAGAGGCAAACTTTATATAATAAGACTTCATAGTGAAGCCCCCTTTAGGATTAAGATCCTATCTCACTGAATGAAGAGAGGATTGCCCGATAGGAATTCCATTTAGCTTAATAAGTAAGCTTACAAGGGAGGTGTCGTCCAGTAAGGCATCACGAATAAAAATAGGTGATCATATGCACGGCCCAGATACATGGTCACAATATGCAGCCACAACAACTTCTTTATTCTCCGCAAGAGCATAAAGAGAAGAGAAAAGGTCTCGCAAAGGAGCACCTTCACACCAACGGTCATGCCAAAAAAAAAAATGGTAGAGCCAGCACCCACCTCAAAAGAAAAATGAGAAAAAACTCTATCACATCCTTTGCAAATAAGCCTCGAAAGGCTTACTCCATAAGGAGCATTAGGTCTAGAAGGAAACCACCCAAGCCCCTCCTCACCATACTTAGTACAAATCACCCTTCCCCAAAGGTTGGTCTTCTCATTCATAAATCTCTATAGCCACTTACTAGGCAAAGCCTCATTAAAGATCTTCAGGTCTCTAACTGTCAACCCTCCTAACATGGAAAGCTTAACAATATCCCATCTCACTAAATGATACATGAAATCACCACCGAAAGAGCCCTAAAGGAATTTCCTTTGAATGGCTTCCAACTTGGCCGCCACTGACACTGGTATCGGAAAAAGAGATAGGAAGTAAGTGGGAATGCTAGAAAGCACGCATCGGATGAAAGTGAATTTGCCACCCTTAGAAAGGTAATTAGCTCTCCATCTAGGGAGTTTTTTCTCAAATCTTTCCACAACTGGCTCCCAGATGGATTTATCTTTGAATTTTGCTCCAAGAGGGAGACCAAGATAGTATGTAGGAAAAGAATCCACGGTGCATCCTAACACACCCGCTAGCAATTGGATATTATCCACCTGACCCACCAGCAAAATAACGCTTTTTGCTAAGTTAACTCGTAGACCCGCCATTGTCTCAAACCAAATAAGAATACAACATAGGTTCACCATCTGCTCACAATCATTGTCACAAAAAAATGATTGTGTCATCAGCAAAGAGAAGATGAGATACACTAATGGTAGTTGAGCTCCTTCGGCCCACTGAAAACCCAGATAGGAGACCTACTGAAGTAGTTGCAAGCAACATCCTAGTGAAAACCTCCATGACCAACGAAAACAGAAGAGGAGAGATAGGATCCCCCTAGCGAAGGCCTCTAGAAGCCGAGAAAAAAATATGTAGTAGAGCCATTGACAAGTATTGCAAAAGAAGCCGAAGAGACGCATTGTCGAATCCAAGTGATCCACCTCTCCCCGAGCCCCATTCTGCTCAAAAAATAAATCAAAAACTCCCAATTGACATGGTCATAGGTCTTTTCAATGTCCAACTTGCAGGCAACCCCTGGAATACCCGATTTGACCTTAGAGTCAATAAGCTCATTTGTAATGAGCACGACATCCAGAATTTGACGTCCCCTACAAAGGCATTATGATTCTCTGAGATAAGAGATCCTATAACATTTCTCAATCTTTAGGCCAAAACTTTAGAAAGAAGCTTGTAAATGCATCTGGCTAAATTGATCGGTCGGTAGTCTCTAATATTCTCCGCATTGGCTTTCTTAGGAATCAACCCAATAAAAGTAGCATTGAGGTTTGCCACAAATTTCCCAGTGTGGAAAAACTACAAACACATTCTTAAAACATCACCCCTAAGAGTGTCCCAATTCGCCTGGAGGAAAGCCATAGTTATACCATCTGAGCTTGGAGATTTATCGCCACAATAATCATGAAGAGCTTTAAAAATTTCCTCATCTGTGAAATCCGACTCAAGCCCCAAGCCCCTCTCTAGCAGAGACCGATAAAGAGGACATCATCAAGTTGTCAACCTTTTTGTGTCCAAGCTTCAGACTCAGTAAAAAGGGATTTGTAGAACCCATGGATGGACGACTTCATATTGTCCCAATTCTCAAAACGGTTCCCATCCAGAATCACAAAAGACATGGAGTTGAATTTCCTATGAAAATTAGCTACTCGATGAAAAAACCTTGTATTTCGATCACCAACTCAAAGCCACAATGCCCTTGACTTTTGCCTTCAATAGATCTGATGCATGAGGATGAGTTTCGTTAGCTCATCTCTGTAAGCTTTTCTGTGCTCCAATTCCTCATTAGAAAGACCAGAAGTTTCCTCCTTCACATAAAGTTGATTAATAGAATCCATGAGGGTGTATTTCCGAATCTTGATATTCCCAAAGACCTCTCGCTCTATTCCATTTGTTGATTTCTGCTTTGATCGCCTTCAATTTCTTTGCAACTACGAAACTAGCATATCCCTCAACACTAGCCTCTTCCCACCACCTTTTAATAAGATCACGAAACCCCTCAACTTCGAGCCACATATTCTCAAATTTAAAAGGAATTCTCTCCCTCTGGAACTTCCTATGTTCTAAGCTAAAAGGGAAATGATCTGAAAGAGGTCTAAGCAACCTCTTCTGAATTGTGTCAGTAAAATGTTCCTCCCAATCCAAGGAGATAAGAAAATGGTCAAGTCTTGAACTAGCTGAAACCTCGCCATTTCTAGACCAAGTAAAATCACCCCCTTGTAAAGGAAGATCAACCAGAGCACAACAATTGATAAAGTTATGGAACTCCTACATAGAATTAGAGGGGCTTAAACCCGAGCTCCTTTCGTGAGGGTATAAGATCTCATTGAAATCCCCTCCTACACACCAAGGCCCAGACCACTTATCCTTAAGAAGATGGAGCTCCTACACACCAAGGCCCAGACCACTTATCCTTAAGAAGATGGAGCTACTCGATGAAAAAACCTTGTATTTCGATCACCAACTCTAAGCCACAATGCCCTCGACTTTTGCCTTCAATAGATCTAATGCATGTTGAGTTTCGCTAGCTCATCTCTGTCAGCTTTTCTCTGCTCCAATTCCTCATTAGAAAGACCAGAAGTTTCCTCCACATCAAGTTGATTAATAGAATCCATGAGGGTGTATTTCCGAATCTTGATATTCCCAAAGACCTCTCTATTCCATTTGTTGATTTCTGCCTTGATCACCTTCAATTTCTTTGCAACCACGAAACTAGCATATCCCTCAACACTAGCCTCTTCCCACCACCTTTTAATAAGATCACGAAACCCCTCAACTTCGAGCCACATATTCTCAAATTTAAAAGGAATTCTCTCCCTCTGGAACTTCCCATGTTCTAAGCAAAAAGGGAAATGATTTGAAAGAGGTCTAAGCAACATCTTCTGAATTGTGTTAGTAAAATGTTCCTCCCAATCCAAGGAGATAAGAAAACGGTCAAGTCTTGAACTAGCTGAAACCTCGCCATTTCTAAACCAAGTAAAATCACCCCCTTGTAAAGGAAGATCAACCAGAGCACAACAATTGATAAAGTTATGGAGCTCCTCCATAGAATTAGAGGGGCTTACACCCGAGCTCTTTTCGTGAGGGTATAAGATCTCATTGAAATCCCCTCCTACACACCAAGGCCCAGACCACTTATCCTTAAGAAGATGGAGCTCTTCCCAAAATCTCAATTTATCAGTCCTAGTTTGAGGGCCACACACCTGTGACAGCCAAGCGAAACCACTGTCGACCGTTTGAAGAATGCATGTGATTGAGAAGTCACCACAAAAAGAAGACAACATGTGGTGCACACTCTTGTCCCACATTACAAGGATGCCCCCCGACGAGCCTACTGCATTAAGGGCTGCAAAATCAATATAGTGATAACCCCCAAAAAGAGTGAATATCTGAAGGTGAGATGGCCTCCATTTTTGTCTCTTGAAGACACACAAAGTCACATTTTCAGTCTCTCAAAAACCTTTTCAGCAAAACTTTCTTGTTGCAATCATTAATACCCCTCACATTCCAAGAAAGAAATCTAAACATAAGGCACCAACATCCCACTTGTAGAGGCATTAGCTCTGTCATAGTTAACTCTGAATTCAAGTCTTCGTAACTCCCCTTTCCTTCTAGTTGCTGGAGGCAATCTAACCACATTTTGTTTAGACAAATTATTATTTCTTTCAATTCTTGATAGAAGTTGAATCGCCTCAGTTTCATACCCTGAAAAGGCCACACCAATAGGATGCAATGCCTTTAAGTTTGGAGGCTACCCATCTAGAGACCTTCTCAGAGTTCACATTTTGACTATCCCACACATCCTCAACAGAAAAAGACTCATCGAAATTTTGAAGAAAAGAGAAATCAACTGCAAGAGGAGCTATCAAATCTTCCGAACCCGACGGGGACCCAGCGGAAATCAAGGGCCAATTTAGGAGGCCCCCCTTCGGCAACATTATCCTCAGAAAAGCCTGGAAAATTCTGGGATCCTAGACTCAGGGCAAGTGCATCCCGTATAACATCTTCGGGCAAATCGCAGGGAACACTACCATACACGCCTAACCCTAATTGAAGAGAATTTCCTACAGAAAATAGAGAGGACGAAATGGGATGGTCACCATGTTCCCTGAACCAAGGAAGACTCACTGGAGAAGATAGGGCCAAGGGAGGAGGAGAAACGGGGGGATTAGAATTAGAGAACAAATTCCCAGCGAAGCACTTCGATAAACCTGAGACCGCAACAAAATGGTTCAAAGCCCAAGCAGTAACAATATCATTGGAAAGCTGATCATTGATTTCAGCCTCAAACCTCGCAGGATCTTACGAAGTAACTCTAACTGGAGTAAAGGAGTTCTCTAACTGGAGTAAAGGAGTCCAACTGAGCATTAAGCAGTGAAGTAAGGAGAGCATCTGGAGTCGCTCCAACCCCACCCAAGTCCTCATTGCTTGAGAGGTTTCTCTCACTGTTCCTCAATCTTAAGCCAAGGGAACGATTCGACGAATATAAACTTGTGTACTCCTAGGACGAAAATAGAGAGGACGAAATGGGATGGTCACCATGTCCCCTGAACCAAGGAAGACTCACCGGAGAAGATAGGGCCAAGGGAGGAGGAGAGACGGGGGGAATAGAATTAGAGAACAAATTCACAGCAAAGCACTTCAATGAACCTGAGACTGCAACAGAATGGTTTAAAGCCCAATCAGTACTAATATCATTGGAAAGCTGACCATTGATTTCAGCCTCAAACCTTGCAGGATCATACGAAGTAACTCTAACTGGAGTAAAGGAGTCCAACTGAGCATTAAGCCGTGAAGCAAGGAGAGCATTTGGAGTCGCTCCAACTCCACCCAAGTCCTCATTGCCTGAGAGGTTTCTCTCATTGTCCCTCAATCTTAAGCCAAGGGAACAATTTCGACAAATATAAACCTATGTACTCCTAGGACATGAGACACACCCTAGGCTCTCTTGGTTAATCCTTCTATTCCCAGAAGAACGCCCTCATTTGCACCTCCAACGGTGGAGCATGATCAAGAGTCATGCCTATATATTCACACCCTTACTATTCCTGAAAACCAAAGAAGATACCGTATCAGCATAAGACTAGAGAAATGAAGTTGGTTCTCCCTTGAATCTGCACTTGGGACAACACCCAGGAGGAGGAGGAGGTGGAGGAGGAGGAGGAATGACCTCATCTACCAAAGAGGTGGATGGTTGGGTGGACGGAGTTCTCGGCTGAACTGAACAATCTAATGGAGAAATGCTGACAATTTCAGCAATGAAGCCAAACATTTTGAACCACCCCCATTCATTCCAGCCTCTAGGTAAAATAACAAAGGAACGTTTGCCATCAATGATTATTGATAGTTGCAAGTACTTTCTAGTGCGATTACTTCTGGACTCCAACATAAAAATTCTTGAACCTAGTCTCATTTGATCGTACCAATTAGCAGACTTAGATTTTCGAAATCTAGCCTAAGCCCTTAACAGCCATAAAGCCACTTGCTCAGGCAACAAGATGGAGAACCGTCTTCCCCTGCCATTTTTAGATATTTTCAAAACATCCTCTTTAGTACCCACCACACTCAAATCAAATGACTTACTTTCAATAGCCAAAAACTTCTGGCAGCCCCCTCTCATACTCCCCACCTACTGCAGTCGCAGAAAAACCACCCGAAAAAGCCTCCCGGAAGAAGACAGAAAAAAGACCACAGAAATTCCAGCACTGGCAGCCCAACTGGACAAACTACTACTAGAAGCCCTTAAATCGGCTTGATCTGAGGGAAAAACAGAGGAGAACAGAAAATCTGGTGACTTTCCGATCACCGGAAAAGTCGCCGGCGGCAGATCTTCCGGTGGGAACAGCTCCGGCAAAGACAGAACAAGCCGGCCACCACCTTGACAGAGGAAGTTGGAGGAAGCAGCCCACAAATAGCAGCAGATCTGAAAAAAAAAGAAAATCCGGCCACTTTCACCGGAAAAGTCGTCGGCAGATCTTCCTGTGGGAAGAGCTCCGGCATAGATAGAAAAATCCGGCCATGAACCTGACAAAGAAAGATGGAGGAAGCGACTGACAAATAAGAGCAGATCTGAAGAAACAGCCAGAGGGACGTGAAAAGAAGGTCGAACAGCACTGGTGACGTCAAGTTGCACCTCCAGCCGGCAGGCGTGAACAGATCGACTGAGGCTCCCAGAGACCCAAGGTCCACCGGACCTTAGGTGTGCCCCCGATGACCTCAAATCGACCCTGAGCTCACTCCTCTCTCTCTCTTTCTCTCTCTCTCTCTCTCTAACAATAGACTGCCCTAATATGGCAATGGCCTTCAATATTTGTTGCGGGATGAAGACGCGTGCCCCACTCAAAAACCTTTTGTGATTTGGCCACATTTTGAATCCATGATTCTGAGAAGCTTTCATTTTGGTCACCTATCTATGTGATGCAAGAGAAGATAAGGGAAGAAACCCATATGCGGGGTGTTAGGACGTATTCTAAAATTTAGGATTTTTTTTATTTTATCTGTTTCTAGTTCTAATGAGTAATCAACTAATCGTATTGCAGGGACACCAAAGGGATATCACCTGTGCACAAATAGAGTGAATACAATAACCATCATGCCCTAAAGCTCTCATGAATAAATCTTATATGAAAAATCCAAAAGGGTCAAAGGTTGTTCCGAGGTTGCTGATTATTGGGAGCTAGTATCTCGGTATTAATGTTTTGTTGCTGTTTTTGTCCAAGGTGACTTTGTTGAAGATGACACTCTAGTAAGCTTTTTCAACAAACTTAATGAGGCGAAACTAGGGGATTCTTCACATGATATAGTGAGATGGGATCTGAATACCAAAGGCAACTCGCAGCTAAAGCTTCTTACTTAAAGATCCTATATTTGAATTATTCATCATTGCATACTTATTTTGAAGGAGGAGGGTTTTCCTCGCAAGCTCATGTGGAAGTCTTTGGCTTCTTTAAAGGTCTCTGTCTTTGTTTGGGAAGCTACGCATGGGGATATTTGGACTTGTGATAACCTATGAAAAAAGGAAAGATTTGGTGAATAAGTGCTTTATGTGCAAAGGAGATTTCGAATCAATGGATCACTTGTTCCTTCGTTGTCGGTTCACTAGGGCACTGCCCAACTTGCTCTCAGTTGGTTGTGCATTTCTTAGGTTGCTTCAAGTTCCATTAAGTTCCATTAGGAACCAACTATAATCTTGGGAGAGTTTATTTGGTAGGAAAGTCAAGGTGTTGCAACCCCTCTTTAGCGCTTGAAAGACGGTTTCATCTAGAGTCTCTATTTTGGGATAATGGGAACTTTTTCCGTTCCTCTTTTGATGTGGCTGACTATGTCAATAGCTTGTATTTTTGGATGTAGAGGCTTTTGTAGGATGTTAGTTTGGCATTTAATGTTTTGATTACATATTAGTATGTTAAAATTTCCTTATAAAAAAGGCCCCTCCAATACACTGCTATTAAGAGAAAAAGATTACTCCTAATATGACATGAGTTTGGCCTAAAAATGTGCTGATTCCTTAGTTTTAACTATGTTAGGGAGATTTAGCACATGAGTTTAAGAAGTCTTCTTAAAATTTTTGATTTATTTTTTAATTATTTTCATATTTGATTTTGTAACAAATTCTAGAGTAATTAGTGTTTTTTTTGTCCTGTAGTGAGATTTAGTTTTCTAATGTGTTAGGATTATTTTAGGTTAGTTACTTTTAACCTTTTGTAGTTTATTTCATATCTTTTAGGTTTCTGAATTACTTACGATTTGTGCCTACTTTAGATTTAAACTTCTGATTATTCATAGTTTTCAAATAATCATTTAAGTTAAAATTGAGTAAATTGAAGTACTTCTCCATGTGGGATTCTTTTGGTTGTGTGAACCCTTTTTGTATAAGAATTGCTCTTAGAGTGTCATGCATAGCTATGACTTTGGTAGTTCGAAAAGAATAAATATATTTCATTAACAAAAGGATGGATGCAAAGCTAGCATCCTACAAAAGGCTATGCACATCCGATATGTACACTATCCACAAAATCTAAAAGATCAAGAGAAGAGTAACAAAAGATCCATTTGTCCTAAAAATAAAGAGACTTGATGAAATAATCTTTAAAATATTAAAGCGGTATCTCCACACCCTCAAAGACTTTCCTATTTCTTTTGCGCTAAATACTTAAAAAATTGTATGAGGAAATAATATGGCATTCTTGTTTTTAGCTTTCCTACCATAAAAGCCCTCCCAAGCAAAGAGTTGATCCAAAATAGTATTGGAATTACCTAAGAAACTCCCAAGCAACTAAAGGCTAGATCTCAAAGAGCTCTTGCAAAAGGGCAATGAAGTAATAAGTGGTTCACCGATTCTGCAGTAGCTTTGCATAGAATGCATCGATTCACCAAGATCTTACCCCTCTTTTGCAAATTATCGTTAAGTCAAAGTACTGTCGTGGAAAGGCTCCCATACAGAGAAAGACATTCTAAGTAGAGCCAAAGATTTCCAAATAAGCTTTCATGGGAAATACATTCTTGATATTAGATGCAAAAGTGAAGAAGGCATAGAGGCAACCTTCATATAATAAGACTTCACAGTGAAACTCCCTTTAGGATTCAGATCCCATCTGACTCAATCAAGAGAGGATTGCTCGATAGGAATCCCATTCAACTTAATAAGTAAGCTTACAAGGGAGGCATCATACACTAAGTCGTCATGAATAAAAATAGGTGACCAAATGCATGACCAGATACATGGTCACAATATGCAGCCATAGGCCCTGTTCTTTTCGTGATTTAATGAACCCAACCCACTCCTTCCCACACCCACCCACTTCTTCCCCCCCTTTCCACTCTTTCCCACACTTAAACAAAAATACCACTAATGTAGGACGCTCTAAGAGCAATTCCTACACCTAGAAAATAACATAAGAACTTCTGAAAACTTAATAATTCAATTCATTCAAGTGTGTCTTTCCCCAAAGCACGAGGGGGGTTTATATAGGAATCAATACAACTGAAAAAAGGAATATAAAATAAATCTAAAAATTAAGATAAGATTTTGATAACTAAAATAATCTAGAAAAATAAAAAGATTACGATAAGATTTTGATAACTAAAATTATCTAGGAAAATAAAAAGATTTTATCCTAAAAGATAACCTACAAAGATAATAAATTATAAAAATACTTCGCATATGCCAATATTAAGATATATCCATATCTTCTTAATTCTCCTTTATTCTTATCCTGCATCATTCTCCCCTGGTTGGAAAAAACTCATCCTCGAGTTTTGTACAGCGGTAGAAAGAAGAAATCCAAGGAAAGAAACAACTTCACTGCACGCTGCAAATGGAAAAACTGTAGAGTTTTCAAGTTCTCCAAGAAAAGTAGTAATGCAATTACCGGATGTAGCTTCTTGCCAACTAGAAGGTCATTAGGGATGAACAAATCAACATGCTCACTTTCAAGTCTTGACATCGAATGGAGAGTGTTGTCCATGAAAGCATGATAAGGGATTATAAATTCAGCATCAACATGTATACCGATTGCTTGGTCCATCTTGAATTTTCTTTGCATGTGTTCAGATTTTTGAGTGTCCATTGAATACTCATTGGTGATAATGGAAGAGTTATTTGCTATTATCGTTGACTCTTCATTCACTGGTATTAGTGGTTGAACATTTTCCTCATTAGGTGTCTTAGTAAAAGCATCTACATATCCATCTAGAATGAAGATTCCTTCACTGTGGACTTCATTTGCATGACTCACGGTCCCCAACATGCACTTCTTGATTCATAGAATCGAGAATGCTGTTAACATCATTTGCCTCGATATCTGGAAGTTCACGATACTCTATGACTTGGACATCTGTTTCCATATTTTGCTCTTCTAGAGTATCTTCTTTCTTGTTCTCAATGATAAATCTCCTATCATGTGCATCATAATAGGCAGGATCTGTGTCATGCAAATAAGAAGTCGGTTCTTTCCTGGAAGATCTTGGAGATGAAACCCAACAATCTCCAATGAGAATCTTCGAAGGAATCAAAGGAGTTTTAGGAAGTTCATAATCCCACATATAGTGAGGAATATAGGGCTCACAACCACAAATGAATTTGCTAGCAAAGTAAAGATCTAACTCACAACAACCATCGTAGATCTGGTGGCCTTGAAGTTTGCAAAAAGTATGGACAGCATCCCAGTAAGAGTAGAAATTCACTCGAGCATGAAAATCACCTCTTGTCTGAAATCTGACCGTCTTTTCTACATCTCCATAAGGAGAGAAAGCTTGGTACAGAACATTTGTTGTAACAGGAAGTGCTTTATCGTGAATTATCACAAACAAGGCTGAATGATGTTTTTCACACCAAACCATGGTTGCAACAACGGCAATAAGGGCCTTCTATCAGCCGCAGTAGCAAATAGCAACCACAAACAATAGCTTGAGCCACCGTGGATGAATTCTGGCAAGAGGAGGGGCGGTGGTGGTGGGACATCACGGATAAAGAGGGTGAGGGTGTTGGCCCTTTGCAACTAACCGAATGTACTGAAGCCTTCTATTGGCAATGGTGGTTCGTAGCTTAGGGTTTGACGGTTTGGTGACAATGGGTTTGTGGCTGATATTCAGTGGGTAATGCAGAAATGAAATCAATTTTGGATGATTTCAGGCAATCAAGGGTGAATTTGAGGTCCAGGGTTTCGTATTAGGGTTCAGGTTTTGCGAGTGGGTGAACAATCAATTGAACCAATTTTGATGCGATTCAACCAAATTGATTGAGGGGTTTGGGGTGAAATTCAATGGGAAATCAAGGAATGAAGCCAATTTTGGGAGTCCTTGATCGATTGAGGGTGAATTTGAGGGCTAGGGCTCACAAAATTTGGGCAATTCGCGAATTAAGGTTTCGATTTTTTTGGAAATTAGGGTTCCAGCAAGCGGTTGCCACCAGCGGCAGTTGGCTAGTGGTCGCCCTTGGAAGGGGAATCAAGGGGTGGTGGCAGTTGACAGTGGGTGACGGACATGGTGGTGCAATCGAGAGAGGGGGTGTGCGCAGCTAGAGTTAGTGAAGTGGGGATTTAGGCTCAGGGCGAACAGCCGACATCAGTGGAAGGCTGGTGGTGGTCGGCCGAAGGTGGCGACCTTGGGGTGATGGTCGGTGATGGTGGTGGAGGGAACGGTGGCAATCGAAGGTTGATTGCTACGGCTAGGGTTTTGGATATGGGAATCAGGGATCCGGCGAGCATTGACTGGTGGCGGTGGCGCGGTGGTGGTCGACCGGAGGTTTCGACCGAGGGTTGGTGATCAATGGTGGTGGTGATGGTGGCCGCAGGGTAGGGTGGCGGAATCGAACGTTGGTGGTGAAGGTTTAGGGTTTTCAGGTTTCGTTTTTTTTCTCTCTTTTTTTTTTGGTTTTTTTGTGAACGTAAGGGGAAAAGGAAAAGGGGAATCAAAGGGAAGCCAAAACAAAAGAAAAGCTAGAGTGAGAAAGGGTTTCGCAGCGACTAGGATCAAAAGCTTTGATACCAATTTGATGTAGGACGCTCTAAGAGCAATTCCCACACCTAGAAAATAACACAAGAATTTCTGAAAACTTAATAATTCAATTCATTCAAGTATGTCTTTCCCCAAAGCACGAGGGGGGTTTATAATGTGTCGGGTTCGTGCATTTGGTCACCTATTTTTACTCGAGATGCCTTAGTGGATGTCGCCTCCCTTTTAAGCTTGCTAAGGAAGCTGAATGGGATGCTCATCAGGCAATCCCCTCTTGATTTAGTCAAATGGGATCTCAATTCCAAAGGGAGCTTCACGGTGAAGTCCTACTATTTGAGACTTGCCTCAGTGCCTTCTGCTTCTTGGCATTTACAGGGAAGGCCTTTTCCTTGGAAGCTCATTTGGAGTTCTCTGGCTCCTTTTAGAGTGTCCTTTTTTGTTTGGGAGGCTACCCATGACAGTATTTTGACGTTTGATAATTTGCAAAAGAGGGGTAAGATCTTGGTGAATGGGTGCCCATTATGCAAGGCTACTGCAGAATCGGTGGCACACTTATTGCTTCATTGTCCGTTTGCAAGAGCTCTTTGGGATCTAGCTTTCAGTTGCCTGGGAGTTTCTTGGGTCATGTCCAAATCTATTTTGGAACATCTCTATGCATGGGAGGGCTCTTTTGGTAGAAAAGTGAAGGTGAAGATTGCAAGATTATTTCGTCATGCAATTTTTTGGAACATTTGGCGTGAGAGGAATAGAAGAGTCTTTGAGAATGAGGAGATGCCACTTCAATGTTGTAAAGATTATTTTATCAAGGCACTCTATTTTTGGGACAAAGGGAACGTTTGCAACTCTCCTCTAGATCTCTTGGATTTTGTGGATTTGATGCACTTGGGCTGTACATAGCTAATTGTACGATGCTATCTTTGCATCCATTCTTTTGTTAATATAATTTCTTTTTTCCTGATCAAAAAAATATAGGAATCAATACAACTGAAAAAAGGAATATAGAATAAATCTAAAAATTACGATAAGATTTTGATAACTAAAATAATCTAGGAAAATAAAAAGATTTTATCCTAAAAGATAACCTACAAAGATAATAAATCATAAAAATACTTCACATATGCCAATATTAAGATATATCCATATCGTCTTAATTCTCGTTTATCCTTATCCTGCATCAACCACTCCTTCTCACTCTCACCCACTCCTTCCCCCCCTTTCCTACACTCCTCCATTCAATTCCCCAACTTCATTCAATTCCTTTCAACTCCTGCCCATTCTCACCCACTCCTTCCCCCCCCTTTCCTACACTTAAAAAAAAATACCACTCTCATCAACTCTCACTCACTCCTTTCCCCCCTTTTCCACACTCACCTATCCCACGCCCATCATTTCTCACTGAAAAGAACAGGGCCATAGTAGCTTCTTTGTTCTCCGCAAGAGCATAAAGAGAAGGGAAAAGGTCCTGCAAAGGAGCACCTTCACACCAACGATCATGCCAAAAAAATATGGTAGAGCCAACACCCACTTCAAAAGAAAGATGAGTAAAAAATCTATCCCATCCTTGACAAATGAACCTCCAAAGGCTTACTTTATAAGGATCATTTGGTCTAGAAGGAAACCACCCAAGGCTCTCCTCACCATACGTAGTGCAAATCATCCTTTTCCAAATCTTAGCCTTCTCATTCATGAATCTCCATAGACACTTACCAAGCAAATCCTCATTAAAGATCTTTAGGTCTCTGGCCCCTAACCCTCCTTTCGCCATGGAAAGCTTAACAATATCCCATCTCACTAAATGATACTTGAAATCAGCGTCGAACGAGCCCTAAAGGAATTTCCTTTAAATGTCTTCCAACTTGGCGGCCATTGACACCGGTATCGGAAAAAGAGATAGGAAGTGGGAATGCTAGAAAGAACGCTT
>JACYFF010031952.1:39771178-39923209 GCA_017589665.1 Selenicereus undatus | reverse complement strand
GGTATCGGAAAAAGAGATAGGAAGTGGGAATGCTAGAAAGAACGCTTTGGATGAGAGCGAGCCTGCTCCCTTAGAAAGGTAATTAGCTCTAAGTCTTTTCTCAAATCTTTCAACAACTGGCTCCCAGATGGATTTATCTTTGAATTTTGCTCCAAGAGGGAGACGAAGATAGTAGGTAGGAAAGGAATCTACGGTGCATCCTAATACACCTGCTGGCAATTGAATATTATCCACCTAGCCCATCGGCAAGATAGACCTTTTTGCCAAGTCAACTCACAGACCAGACATTGCCTCAATCCAAATAAGAATGCAACGTGAGTTCGCCATCTGCTCGCAATCATTCTCACAAAAAATGATGTTATCATTAGCAAAGAGAAGATGAGATACAATAATGGTGGTTGAGTTCCTTTGGCCCATTGAAAATCCGAATTGGAGACCTGCTGAAGTGGCTAGGAGTAACATCCTAGTGAAAACCTCAATGGCCAACAAAAACAGAAGTGGAAAGATCGGATCCCCTCGACGAAGGCCTTTAGAAGCCGAGAAAAAAAAATATTTAGGAAAACCATTCACCTTTGACAAGTATTACAAAGGAAGCCGAAGAGATGAATTGTCGAATCCAAGTGATCCACCTCTCCCTGAAACCCATTCTACTTTAAGCATAATTTAAAAACTCCCAATTGACATGGTCATAGGCCTTTTCAATGTCCAACTTGTAGACAACCCTCGGAATCCCCAATTTGACCCTGCAGTCAATAAGCTCATTAGCAATGAGCACAACATCCAGAATTTGACCCCCCTACAAAGGCATTCTGATTCTCTGAGATAAGAGACCTTATAACACCTCTCAATCTTTGGCCCAAAACTTTAGAAAGAAGCTTGTAAATGCATCTGACCAAACTGATCAGTCGGTAGTCTCTGATATTCTCCGCAGTGGCTTGCTTAGGAATTAACCCAATACAAGCAGCATTGAGGCTTGCTACAAATTTTCCAGTGTGGAAAAATTACGAAAACATCCTTAAAACATCACCCCTAAGACTATACTAATTTATTTGGAGGAAAGCCATGGCTATACCATCTGGGCACGGGATCGCCACAACAATCATGAAGAGCTTAAAAAATTTCCTCCTCTAGGAAATACGACTCAAGCCCCTTTCTAGCATAGACTGATAAAGAGGGCATTATCTGGTTGTCAACTTTTGGTCTCCAAACTTTGAGCCACATATTCTCAAATTTGAAAGGAATTATCCCCCTCTCAAACTTCCAATTTTCTAGGAAGATAGGAAAGTGATTTGAAAGAGGTTGAGGTCTAGGCAACCTCTTTTGAGTTGCATCAGTAAAATGTTCCTCCCAATCCAAGAAGATAAGAAAACGGTCAAGTCTTGAACAAGTTGAAACCTCACCACTTCTAGACCAAGTAAAATCACCCCCTTGTAAAGGAAGATCGACCATTGCACAACAATTGATAAAGTCATGGGATTCCTCCATAGAATTAGAGGGGCTCAAAAACCCAAAGTCCTTTCGTGAGGGTATGAGATCTCATTGAAATCCCCTCCAACACATCAAGGCCCAGACCACTTATCCTTAATTAGACGAAGCTTTCCAAATCTCATTTTATCAGTCCTAGTTTGAGGGCCATACACACCTGTGAAAGCCCAAGCGAAACCACTCTTGATCATTTGAAGAATGCAAGTGATCGAGAAGTCACCACAAAAAGAAGAAACCATGCAGAACACATGCTTGTCCCACATCACAAGGACACCCCCGGATGAGTTAGAAAAGCGGGGGGGGGGGGACAGTATCATGAAATGAGTGAGTTCAAACATACCCATGCTGAGCTCTTGTAGCCTTCACCTTGTGATGTAGCTTTGAAGAATCAGTTGCTGATTGCATCCTCTTGGTGCGTTGTAATGTGATTTTGAATTAGTTAAAAGAAAAAAAAGAATTAGTTGGTCCATGCCTATTGGTTATAGGCACTTATAGCTATGCAACTATGCCCATTTGTTGTTACTATTTTGTCTTCTTTCTACTTAATCTAAATTTCATTAGGAATCCACAAAGAGAAAAGATGGAAAGAGAAAGCGAGAAGGACAAATAGGGAAGCAAATGATATTTTATGCAGAGAGAAAAAAAAGACGAAAAACATAGAGGGACATGTCATAAATTAGAGTGAAAGAAGGTTTTTTGAGATAGTGGGAGGAAGTTTGGATGAGAGCCAGTTTCTTCCGACTTCTGCTTCTGGTAAGGTACACGCTTTCTTACTTGGCTTATAGCCACAAAAGTCTTTTCTTAAATTCTTAATTGCTGCATCTCAAATGGACTTCTACTTTAACTCGCATTTGTAGGAAACCCCTTGATAGGATGACGGTAGACCATCATCCTATCCTCAACCCAATATGTGGGAAAGCAATCTAATCCCTCCCCAGCCCGTAAGATAGAATCCTTTGACAAATCTACTCTCAAACTAGAGTATTAGACACAGCGTTTAACTATACAAGAATATAATGAAGATTATTTACATGCTCACTCTCATTATCACAAAATGTGATAGTGTCCACTGTCCACACTATGTAGAAAAGGAGATACGAGGTATTCATCTGATGGAGTTTCTCCTTCCCATTGGAAATCCATACTAAGACTTGCTTGGGTCTAATAGACAACATCTGATCAAGATCACCATGGATAGAATGAAAAAGAGGAGGTGATAGTGAGCCACTTTTTTGTAGCCTCCAGAAGGAAGCAAGAAAAAAAAGGGGAAATCATTCACAAGCATGGCAAAAGTAGCAGTAAAGCTACACGAATAAATCCAACGTATCTACTTTTTTGCGAAACCCATTCTCCTTTTACTCTTTGTTACTCCGCCTCTTCATTGTGCCCTATCGTACCTTTGTCGGACCTTCATCACTCAGGCAAGGATACGACTTGTGACGCTTCAAAGTACATTGAAAATCTGGAAATATTCTGCGAAAATAGCCGAGTGTGACACTTGGACATTACTGTATCGGACACCTGTACCCATTTCGAAGTTAAATAGTTCTTACTGGAAGTAAGAAACTCCCTATGCCCTGATCATTTGCTTTCTTAATGTTTCGTTTGTGATGAATCTAAATATTCTAGTATTGATTCTTTAATCAACAGGCTCATTAGTGATCAAGACGCCATAAAAGTTGACTGACACCCTAGACAAAAGCTTGTTGACACAGCCAACTAGACTTATTGCCCAATACTCCATTAAGTTTTGGTACCTGATTTCTTGGTCACCAATGAAGGTTGCGTTCAAGCTTGTGACAAACTTTCCCATGGAGTATGACTCTTTCCTTTCCAAATGTGATGTTATTAGAAGTACCAGCATGTAGGATCCTGAATTTATGAGTATCTGTGTTTATAGATAACAAATGTAATGTCATCAGAAAAGAAAAAATTTGTGGGGGACACCTCTTTCCTTGCTATACAGAGCACTTTGTGTTCAACAATTTTCATTTTCATTAAAATGAACATGCATTTTATTAGCTTTGGATTAATTTGTGTCTGTTTTTGCAGTGCATGAGCTGCGTTATGGAGAGCTTGATTCAAAGTCTGTTGGGACTATAGAGGGTGTATTGTTTTTGACATATGGAAGCCTTATTGTATCTTCTGAACATGTTTGTTCTCACTTGGACCGACTTGTTCAGTGGTGTGGTTCGCAATTTGATGGTCCTATCATATTCGATGAGGTACCAGATACTTCGCTTTGGCAACTTTTGAATAGACATGAAACAGTGTGATTTCACTGAGTTCTGACCTCAGTTATCTCTCCACATTAGTGTCACAAGGCTAAAAATTTGGTACTTGAAGCTGGAAGTCAAGATACACAAACCGGAGCAGCAGTTCTTGAACTCCAGGTATGTTCCCTCACACTTGGGATATAAACAGCAACTCCAGTATCCATTTTCTTTTTACTGTGTATTTCATATTTCTGGAGATGGCACAGGATATTCCCTGATATAATCTTGCCTTTACGTGTTCGTCGTTGAGAGTGCGCAAGAGCTCGGATCTTAATGTGCTAATCTCCCTTTACTAATCAGTCGTAGCAGCTTTTGTATTGTGCTTTTGGCTGTTATTTGTTGTATTGGTTTATAGCAACCACAGATCAAGAACCAATCTTCAATTCGACTTTCTGTGGACTTGGGTATCCTTCCTTGCTTATTGGTTTCTATAAACTCTGAATCACTCTCCCATGGATTGAGACAATTTTCAGAGAAGGTTCATGCTTGATCTCTATTATTCATGCATTTAACAAGCAAGACTGCCTGTTTACTTTCCAACCATACGTTGCTGGAGGTACAATTTGGTCTTCAGAGGCTCAGTTTCATATATATAGAAAAAAATGTGCTAATATATGGGCCATACAGGAGCAGAAGCTGTCACAGTTAATTGGGAGTTTAAATGGGAATCCAGGAGCAGCTTTATGTGATCATATCACACTGAAATAACCTGGAAACATATTATTGCAAAAGCACAATTAGATAACAAGAAACTCCTTGGCACTAGGTCAAGCTGAAAGGAAGTGCTTGATTGTTAATATACTGTAATGCCTTCCACTTAAAATCTCCACGCATTGGCTACTATCACCTATTTCCAGATAATTTTACATCCTTTCTTTCTACTGAACTTCACTAACTGCTATAAAGCTTCTGCAATTGTTGGGGAACATCCGGCTTTCACTAAGATCTTGAAGACTCTGGATAAGATTGCCTGAGAAAAGGGCTATTTGATAAGCTTTGGATGCTAGACAGGACAGCATAGAATGTAATTTTGGCATGATAATTGAATATTGTTTGTCTTTCTGTTCTTGTTCTCCATTTTGCTATGGGAGTGAATGTAAGTAAGTACATTTAGTTGAAGTTCCTCACTGTGTGATTAAGGGTGGCATGCATTTCTTCTTGAACAACAGAGCTAACCCTCTGTACGTGTACATACATAAGACCAAAAAGAATATGCTCAACTAATGTGGCAACTACTGAAACATTTAAGGTGTTTAATGTGTCTTTGATTAGTAGCTCTGTACACCTGCTGGACCCTGCTCAGCCTGATTTGCTTTTTCCATTTTATAGCTTCTATCCTGTGCGTTCGGTACTGAGCTTGGGTTGCCATGCATTCTGCTAGCCTTTGTGCCCATATATCGTAGATTGTTTCTGCCACTACAGCCGTAGTCGTTTTCTAGCCTTTCTCCTTTATGCGCTCCTTACAGTTGGTTGTTTTATCTCCCTCTGCCATACGGCATCCTGGTCCCTTGCCTAATCTTTATGCAAGTTAGGTATGTGTTGCAAAATAGCCTCACAGGAAAGATGGCCGATCTCCTCAGCTTCCTTCCTACAATTTTTCATGAATTATCAATATTCACCCCAATATGAAGCAACATGCTCCTAGTGAAGAATCGCTCTTGCAATTTCAGCCACGTCATCGAGCTTCGTTTGGGGATGTTTGTCCTGTTAACAATTTTCTGCTGTTCTTTCCACATTGACTCTGCCATTTTAGCAGCAGTTAATGATACTTCTCATGGTGTATGTATGTGACTCATACGCAGTCAATTCTCATCTTGGTTGTTAATATCAACTTTGATTTTATGTGACGTCTATGGGTTACTGCCATTCCCTGTTTGCATTCACATGAGGGTTATAGTCCCGAATGTCCCTTTGTTCAAGGTTTACATGTGCCCATTCTATGGAAATAAAATCTTTCTTTGCAGTTACTTGTGAGACTTGCTTCCACTTAGTTTTTTGATGAGTAATAAAAAAATTAGTGCTAAAAAGACACCAGGGGGATGCCACCCATGTACAAAGGAGAGCAATCACAAAATAACCTCATGCCCTCAAGCTCTGCACAATAATCTTATAGACAAAATCCAAAAAAGACAACTTTGTCCCATGATTGAGAACTTGACTCCAACTATACAAAGTTCAAAAGAGTTTGAAATCTTGAATAGTCCTAGCCTTGCCCTAAATAATATGCCAATTCCTCTCGTTCCAGGGGCTACACCAAATAGCCAAAGGTATCAATTTCCAAATTCCTACGATCCAACTCTTCTTCAACCTTTTTGTCCGAGACACCAAAACATCTCTTATGCTATGAGGTGCACCCAACTAACTCCCATTGATGATAATGACAAATGCCACAAATCGGAGATCCACTGACTATGGACAAAAAGGTGGTCAACCATCTCTTTATCTGCAAGACACATGGAACACCTAGTAGCCAAATGAAAGTTTCTCCTTGGAAGCATATCCGCGGCTGCAAACCTTTCTTGTTGTGGCCGCCCAAGCAAGAAAGCACACTTTGGTGGGAGCTTTAGACTTCAAATTGCTTGAGGTGGAAAATCGTGTTGATTCAGCCCTTTATACTTCTCGCTAGAGTGACCTTTGCTGGTGAATTGCCCACTTGGATCATCGGGCCAAAGACTCATCGTTGCCCTCAAAAGCACCTTTCGTATTAGCAAGCAAACACCTAGAGACTCAGGACACCCTCTTCTTCCCAATCATTTGGGCTTCTCAAAGAAGTTATGTTCCAGTGGTTTTGATTACCATTCCAAGCAACCATCTGATGCACAGTTGCCTCTTTCAAACATGTCATCCTAAAATGATAAAGTAATTCATTCTTGAGAGGCTAATCACCGCACAACATATTGTGCCAAAATAAGACCTTCAAATCATTTTTCACCACAAGAGACTTGCTTCCCGATGGTTGCCCTGTTCCTAGGCTTCGTTTTATGGTTGCCTATCCATCATGACTATTTAGCTTGGAGATGATGTCCCAAGTGCGCAAGGTTCTTATTTCATTGTTTCTGTCTGTTGTTGAATCTGTAAGCATGTTGGGGTTGCCCAAACTTCATAGTCTGTCAAGATAGATTTCCTTGAATAAGTGAGGTACCTTGTGGCCCATGTGGTGATTTTGGTACTGTTTTTTGTCAACTATGCAGATGATCAGCTGTTGCCCTGATTCTTTAAAGATCTTTAAGGGTATCAGTGTAATACTAAGGTACCTGGGTGGTAGACCACCTGTTTTTGAGCTAATTGTCGAGTTGGTCTTCTTCTCTCTTTATCAACTCCAGCAGGTAGGAAGTATGATTTCTCTGAGTCAGTTTAGGTTCAGAAACCTCTGTCAAATGGTGAAATGAATCCGCGAGTCTCTTGATAGAGAGCTTTTGGAGTCGCAAAAATAGAGAAGATTATTAGTAGATGTTGGATGCTTCAGTCTCAGAGTTTGTCTGCAACTAGGGTACAAAGTAGTGCAGATTAGATCCCCTTGCTGTGGTCATCTGCCCCTCTGCCAAAGAGCCTTGTAGTCTCAATTTATGGTGGTTGAAAGGTGTGTTATGGACATAGATAATGATCTATTTGATAAATTTGCAGGGTAGGTCTTGTAGAACGAACTTGAGGAGTTGTATTTTTGTTGCTTTGCACTTGCAAAGGATATTACACCATCTAATAGGCCTTTACTCATAAGGAGTAGTTGGATTTGCGAACTTCTTTGCCAGGATAATAATAGCTGAATTTTTCCTGAATCAAAGAAATTAAGAAATTCTGTAATGACTTTATTTTGTATTTCTTACTATTCTTGGTAATAAAGCCAACTCCTTATTATCCCCCCCGGGGGGGGGGAGAAGAAATATTCTGAATACACTGATAAGCGATAACAAGAGAATGGCATTGACAGGAACAAGGCGTGGCTTAACTAAATGCGAAATCTTCCCATGAAAACAGGAGGGCTTTAAGGATGCAAATTAAAATAGGCCAACCAAAACTAGTTGGTGTACTTTTGGGCTTAAGTTTTGTCTATACAAATATAGCTTATCAAAGGGTAACTGTATATGATTTGATTTCACCCATGGTCTAGTATGAATCTCTGTGTACCTGCTACCATATCCATCTGGACTAGGAAGTTCATTTTTTTTGAAGCCCAAAGATCTTTTATTTTGAGGAGCAGTCAAAAGATATATTAGGATAAGAAGGGGGTGACAACATGTGCCATGGGGTAGATACAAGAGGAATCACTGCCCTAATGATGTCACCTACAAAATCCCAAAGTATACAAATTCTATAAAATTAAAGTTGAAACTCTTGATTAGACATAACTTCCCTGAGAATTCCTTGCCTTCCAAGCAGTCATTCGGGAAGCTAGGGCCTGGGAAATTATCTTTCGAATACCAAGGACCCAACTTTCTTCATCCTATTTTTCTGTGTTAAGCATCTTTGACATTCCTTAGTTGAAGTGGTCAATCCAATAACCCCCAATGGGGAAGAATGATAAAATGGCATGTGAAGAAGCCTGATGACACTGAACAAGGAGGCACTTGGCCAATTCTTTCTCCTAGATACATGCAACACCTGCTTGCTAAATTGAATTCCTTCTTGTAAAGGGTGGCAAAGTCATAAGGGACGATGCATCCTCTGGAGAGAGGGTAGTGCTAGCACTGATTACTGGGTAACATATCCAGGATGTTTTACCTTTTTGTTACCTTGAAAGCAATGGTGGTGAACACTGCTCATATTTTTGCTCTACTGTTACAGATTGTAGCTTTTAAATGCTATCGTATGAACTAATTGAATCAGCTATTTCCATATGGGATGTATCGGATCCATACTTTCTGTATGTCCCATTCTGCACTCTTGCAAGTGAGATATTCAGATGCTTTACAGAAGCTTTTTGTTTCCCCTTGGAATCGCAAGTAATTCGCAACCTCAAATGATGGCCTGGTATTTCTGTAATCATGTTCATCATTATGGTTAAATAAGTGTTGACTCATGCCTGAAGTTTTTTTTTTTTTTTTCCTTGGATAAGGAAAAAGAGTAAAATATATTAAACTGAAAAATGTACAAAGGGATGGATGCAAGCAGGCATCCTACAAAAGGGTTATGTACACCCAAGATGGAACCTATCCTCAAAATCAATTACATCAAAAGAAGATTGAAAAAAGTTCCCACTATCCTAGAAAAAAGAGTGCTTATAATAATATCGTTGATTCGTTGAAGAGGCGTCTCCTCTCCTTCAAAGACTCTTTTGTTTCTCTCTTGCCAAATAGTTCAAAGACTCATGCGTGAAGTTTTTGCAGTTATCTTCTTGAAAAACTTAGTCTGATCTCATTTTATAAAGCTAAAGGCACTTTTACTGGCAAGTTTCGATCTTGACTGCTGTTTAAGCTAAAAGGCATTTTGAGATGTGGTATTTAAGCTATTTAAATACCATATCGGCTTACTATTTGTAAGGAATTTGTTGGAGACCATAAGAATTTGGAAGATCATATGAATTTAGGTTTGGTAAAACATTTTATGAAGATATAGCTGAGAATTTCCCTTCCTATGAAAATGATGAGTTCAAATAATTCAATGTTAGCTAATAAGAGCAGCTGCTATGAGAGCATTGCCATGTCAGAACAAAGGTCACCCACAGGCGTCCAATTGTAAGGGGTGCATTTGGCCTCACCATATTGTAACACATGTAGGTATGAATTATCGTATCGCTTGTTTAAACTAGTAAGGGGCTGGAGCCTGGAGTTTAGAGAAAGAGAGAAAATTAATGTCAAAATAATGCAATGTGATATTCTCTGTCAATGAACCAGATTTAGTTCAGTCTAACAATGTCCGTTATTTGTTCTTTGCATAAGTGAGTGAATGCTTCAACTGGGTTGTTTCAACTTGAATATGACAGGAAAAACTTCCTGAGGCTCGTGTTGTTTACTGCTCAGCTGCTGGTGCCTCGGAGCCACGCAACCTAGGATACATGGTTCGCCTTGGTCTTTGGGGTCCTGGTACATCATTCAGCGAGTTCCCGGAATTTTTGGGTCGGTCTACTCTCATGTGAAACTAGCTATGTTAACTTAATGTTCTTTATTCTGTTTTCTCCATCAGTTCCCATTTGGGCCTTTTTATTTGTGTGTGTGTGTGTGTTTGCACGTGCCGGTGTATTTAATCAAAAGAGATATATTAGATGGACAGCTGTGCGTTGTTACCCATGTACAAAATCACCACACTTGAATAATTTTTATCTACAAAGATGCGAAAAGGTCTAATATTGTTCACGATTCAGCACTTGACTCCCACTATCTGTCTACAATAACTCCACTATAGATACCGCTTTCACGGTGCCTAGGGAGATTCAGATCCAGTTGTATGTAATCTTATCCATGCAAGCAAAGAGACCGGTTCTAAGAGACTCACAAGAAGTTTTCACAAACATTTTGTTGGGAAAAATTTTTGAAATGCATTTGAAGAAAGGGTGATCAATAATAAAGAGTTACAAAACTTTAGATGCTAAATAAATAAATTATCAAGATGGAAAATGAGGTGCAATGAAAAATACTGAAAACACTTATGAAGCCGGTAGGGCCATATCATAACCTAGTACACAAGACAAGAAAATAGTAAGTTTACTAAGTGACAAAATAAAACATCACACACAAGTTCATTTTTCCCATTTGAACAGAAGTAATACGCCTTACAAGAAGACTTATAGAATTGTAGAGGGATAACAAAAAGATTTGCATCTGGTGTTCATCGATCTTGGAAAAGCCTATGATCTGGTACCTAGAGAAGTGTTTTGGAGTTGCTTGGAGAAGAAAGATGTACCGTTTAAGTATATTTAAGTTATTGGAGATATGATCCAGACATCAACGGTAAGGGTGAGGACACTAAGAGGAGATACGAAGGACTTTTGTATTGATATTTGGCTGCATCAAGGGTCGGCTTTAAGCCCTTTTCTTTTGCGATTGTCATGGATGACCTCAGAAAATGTGTTTAGGATGAGATACTATGTTGTATCTTATTTGTGGATGATTTGGGCTTTATAGATGAAACTAAAAACGGGGTTAACAATATATAAACCATATAAGTATGGTTGAGTCGTATGTCTCCCATGTTATCATTATTATGTGTAATATTATGTTACACTAATTAACAACCAGTTGTAGTAATAAATGTTATAAATTGATCTCTCTTTACTCTAGTAAACTAAGAAATGGTCAATTCATATAAGAGAAGAAGCAATTTGAAGTCTCTCGACACCCCCTCCTCTCGCACGACACCTTTTCCTCTTTCCCCAGGTGCCGGTCCTCGGTGGCCGGTGAAGCTCAGGGTGCCCGGAGTGGTCACCGGAGGTCCACCTGAGGTCTGCCGGACTTTAGGTCTCTGAGAGCCGCTGGCCGTCCTCTTCGCCGGTCGTTTTGGGTGTTTTGCGGCTTCTCCTTGTGTTTTCTTCAGATTTCCGAGCCGGTGGAGGTTTTAGGGGATCTCCGGTCTATGCGTTGGGTTGGTCGAAAGGTTTTGTTAGCGCCGGTGAGTTCGGTGGCGACTTTCCGGTCGCCGGCGACTTTTCCGGTCACCGGAATCTCGCCGGAAATTCCTCAGCTCTCTTTTCTTGCCCAGATTTTGCCGTCTTCTCCCCTGGTTCTGCTGCTCTCTCCGTCTGATCGCCGGTGAGTGGCTTTTGTGTTAATCCTCCTTATTTTCTCTCTTCTCCGGCCACGGGGTGGTGTAGGTGGGTTCAGTGGTCCGTTCTTTGACTCCCTTCGTAGCTTGTTTCGTTCTGTGGGTTGTCTTCCTCCCCTTTCTTTGCAATGGCCTTCATTTCTGTCATTTATGCTGCTGTGAGGGTGGAGGGGAAGTTCCTGGAAGTGACTAGGGGTGTGGGAGGTCCTTTTCCTTTTAAAGTTGCTGAATCCAGTAAAAGGAGAAGGTTGTTTATTCAGTTGAGCCTCCAGGAGTTTCGATGGGTGGCAATTCAAATGGTTCGCTTCTGCTTCTCAAAGGGAGAACCATTGTGGCTAAAAACTTTGAGGTGGGGTCAGAGATGTCTATTGCTTCAGCTGAGAAAGAACAAAGGTAGATTCATTGTTCTCTCTCTTTTGGGCAATGGTGGGAAGGTTAGGACTGTGATCTTCCCTGAGGGAGCGAAGGCTGAGGGTTGGTTTCGGGTGACAAAGGTTTTCAAGGAAACTCTGATTGAAGGCCACAAGAAACGATCCCATTCTTTAAGGAGTGCTCCTATTCCCTCTAGGCGTCATGTGAGCAGGGATAGGTCTTTTGCTAGTGTCGTCCGAGGCCACCTAGGTGGACCCCCTGATTCTTCCTTGATGGGCTGGAAGTGCAGGGAGTGTGGATCATGGGATGTTTGTGCAATTGTGATAGGCGAAGCTCACAACGGTAGTGGTGGCTTGTCCAAGCAGAAGGTTTCCTTCAAGGATAATGTTAAGGATGTGTCAGTGTCTCTTGGCACGGTGGGCAGTCCTAAGGAGTGTGTGGAGGTCTCTCCTCCCTGCATTAACCAATTTCTGGTGTTAAGAGATCTTTTGGAGAATTATCCCTCCTCCGATTGTGAGTGCAACTGCCCGTGTGCCTCAAGGGTCCCAGAATCTCCTCCTTGTAATGTGGTGGAGGAGGAGCTGCATGCAGCAGCTCGATCACCAGCCACGAGTGTGGTAGTTTATTGTTGTAGGAAGAAGTCTGGAAAGACTAAGCTCGTTGCTGATGCGGGTTCGGGTGGTCTATGTGGGCAGGAGGTGGAAGGGTTTTCTTTGTTTGAGGAACCTCTCCATCCAGTCCACACTTAAGGAGTAGATGATGATGCATTAGTTAGTGCTGCATATGCAAGGCTCGGCCCTGGGTCTTAGAAAGAATGATCTTCTTTTGTAAGAAGATGGGGTTGGCCATTGAAGGTAGAGAGATGGAGCTGCTCTCTTTTCTTGCCTCACTGGAAGCCAATAGAATGAAAGGTGATCAAGTGGTATAAGAGGGTAGGGGGGATGCTGTTGCAAGGGAGAGTCTGTCTTTGGATGGGGCCAGCCGTTAAAGTTCTTGCCAGGAACGTCAGGGGGCTAAATTGTCCAAACAAGAGAGGGGATGTTAAGTGGGTGTTGCGCACTTTCGCGTGTGATGTTGCCATTCTCCAAGAATCCAAGTTGGAAGTTGTAAGTCGTACCATAGCAATTAGTCTGTGGGGTCGCCGTCCGATTGAGTGGCGTTACTTACCCTCAGTGGGACGCTCAGGAGGCATTATTATTATTTGGGATCCTCAAGTTTTGGAGCTTGGCGACTCTTGTATTGGGTCGTTCTCTGTTTGCTGCAAGTTTAGGTCGTTGGAGGACAATTTTGAGTGGGGTTTGATTGGGGTATATGGACCTAATGATGACTATATGCGACGGGCCTTATTTGAGGAGCGGTCGTTCTTTATGTCCTCTTGGGACATACCGTGGTGCTTGGGTGGGGACTTTAATGTCATCAGGTTTCCCTCGGAGAGATCCTCAGGCGGTCGGTCGTCTTGGGCAATGAGAGAGTTCTCTAGTTTTATTGATGATTGCAATCTGATCGACCCGCCACTGGAAGGTGCTCGCTTTACTTGGTCCAGCCAGAGGTTCCTATGTTATCTCGCATTGACCGTTTTTTATTCTCGGTTGAGTGGGAAGACCACTTCCGGGGGGTTCGTCAAGTTACCCTTCCGAAAATTACTTCCGACCATTTTTCCATTCTCCTTCGGGTTGGGAAGCCTCCAAAGGTAGACGTCCGTTTAAATTTGAGAATATGTGGCTTGAGGTGGATGGTTTTAGTGACCTTGTCAAATCTTTCTAGGATGAGTTGGTTGTTAGTGGCCCCTCCAGTTTTGTTTTGGCAAAGAAACTCAATTTTTTGAAGTCCAAACTCAAACAGTGGAACAGGGATGTGTTTGGCCATTTACAGTTAAAGATGGCTAGTTTGGTGGAGAAAGTGAAGCTCTTGGATGAGAAGGAGCAACAACAGTCTCTCTTATGGGTAGATAGAATTGAAAGACTGGAAGTTAAAAAAGAGTTCTCTTTGGTGCGAAGGTCCATTAATATTTTTTGGCGCCAAAGAGCAAAGCAGCAATGGATGGTGGATGGTGATCGCAACACCAAATTTTTCCAGCAGGTGGCAAATAGGAGAAGAATGTTTAATGCCATTCACAATATTAAAGTGGATGGCGAGTTCTTTGATGATGCTGCCTTGGCCAATGAGGCAATTGTCCACTTCTATGAAAATCTGTACCATGAAGATCATCCATCAAGGATCGTTCTTGATGGTATTGCTTTTGCCTCTATCAGTCTTGATGATGCTAGGGATCTTGAAAATGAGTTTACCAAAGCGGAAGTTTGGAATGCAATCTCTGAGCTAGGAAATGAGAAAGCGCCCTGATGGTTTCAATTTAGCCTTTTTCCAGCACTGTTGGTCTACTGTCAAGGAGGAAGTTTTGGGTTTTTTTGCTGATTTCCATAATAAAGGTGTCTTTGAGAAAAGTTTGAATGCCACTTTTATTAGTTTGATTCCAAAAGTGGCTGGCGCAGATGATATTAAGCTTTATAGGCCTATCAGTCTGGTAGGGAGTGTTTATAAGATCCTTGCTAAAGTCCTCGCTTCAAGATTGAGGAAAGTTGTGGGAAAAGTTGTGGGTCCCTCGCAGCATGCTTTTGTTCCTGGTCGTCAAATTTTGGATGCTGCCTTGATTGCCAATGAGTGCATCGATTCTCATTTAAGATCTGGGATTTCCGGTATCCTGTGTAAGCTTGACATTGAGAAGGCTTATGATCATGTCTCTTGGAGCTTTCTTTTGGCTATTCTTGAGAAAATGGGTTTCCCTGATAAGTGGAGGAAATGGGTCTCTTTTTGTATTTTCACGGTGCGCTTCTCTATCTTGATTAATGGTGAAGCATCTGGTTTTTTCTCTAGTTCAAGAGGTCTAAGGCATGTGGACCCTTTGTCACTTTTATTGTTCATTTTGGTGATGGAGACGTTGAGTAAGTTGGTGATCAAAGCAGGTGAGGAGGGTCTCTTGAATGGCTTCCAGATTAGTAACCCTCATTCCGAGGGTTTGTTGATTTCTCATTTGCTCTTCGCCGATGATAGCCTTGTTTTTTGCAAGCCAGATGTAAGTAATTTGAGTTATTTAAGGTGCATCCTTCTGCTGTTTGAAGCTATGTCTGGGCTAAGGGTTAACCTTTCCAAAAGTGCACTCATCCCTGTTGGTGAGGTGCCTAATGTTCATGATTTGGCCCGGTTCTTTGGGTTTGGAGTGGAGTTTTTGCCTTCTTCTTATCTTGGTTTTCCTCTTGGTGCTTCTTATAAGAGTATAGTTGTCTGGGATCCAGTTATTGAGAGGTTCCATAAAAAATTGGCAGGTTGGAAGTCTAAGCTTTTGTCCAGAGGGGGCAGACTGACTCTTTTGAAGAGCACTTTGAGTAGCTTACCTATCTACTCCATGTCTTTATTTACTATCCCAACTAGCATTGCTAATCGGATAGAGAAAATCATGAGAGATTTTCTTTGAAATTCTATGGATAATGGTAATGGCCTCCATTGGGTTAATTGGAACGATGTGTGTCGTCCTAAACAAGAGGGAGGACTTGGTATAAGACCTCTCCGTGTTATGAACGACGCTTTGAAGACCAAATGGTTGTGGAGGTTTGCAAAGGAGGAGGATGCTATGTGGAGAAACGTGATCAAGGCAAAGTATGGGGTTGAGGAGAGGGGTTGGTGGAGTAGGAAAAGTTCTTATGCCCATGGTGTTGGTTGTTGGAAAGCTATCTTATCAGGTCTTGAGCGGTTCAAATCTTTAGTACATTTTGAGGTGAAGGATGGTTCAAGGGTGTTATTTGGGCATGATGTGTGGTGTGGGGAGCGGCCTTTGAAGACTCTCTTTACAGATCTGTTCAGGATGGCTCGTCTGAAGCATGCCACGATCCAAGAAGTTGTTTCTTGGAATGGGGATTCTAGCCATTGGAACTTGACTTTTGTGAGGAATCTTAATGATTGGGAAGAGGACAGTTTTTGCGATTTGTTAGCCGTACTTGCCGGCAAAGAGGTTTTGTCGCAAGAAAAGGATGAGATTGTGTGGCCTTTTAACTCTAAGGGATCCTTCAGCATCAAGAGTTTTTGTTCCACACATTCTGATGCCTTGGATGGTTATGATTTTGCCGCTAAGTCCATTTGGAAGTCTAAAGCTCCCACAAAAGTGTGTTTCTATGCGTGGGCAGCCTCCATAGGAAGGATCCCGACTGATGACATGCTTAAAAGAAGAAATTTTAGAGGTCCAAGCAGATGCTCTTTGTCCTTGGAGGAGGAAGAAACCGCGGATCACCTTCTTGTTCATTGTCGTTGGGCTTCCGCTCTTTGGGATTTAGCTCTCTCTCTTATGGGGGTTAGTTGGGTTCAACCTTCTACTGTTAGAGACGTGGTAGTAGCTTGGACGAGAAGGATGAAGAAGAGTTGGGTCCTCGAAGTTTGGAATATGGTGCCTTTTGCTATTTGGTGGACTACATGGAAGTAGAGAAATCGTCGTATCTTTGACGATAAAGCCGTGTTGTTTCAAGAGTTCAAGCTTTATGTTTTGAGGTTGTTGTATAGTTGGAGTGCCGGGCTTTGTAGTAACAAAAATTTAAATTTTTTGGCTTTTGTCGATTGCATTATGGATGAGAGCATAAGGGCATAATGTTTTTGTATTTGCCCTTTTTGTATATGGGTGACATCCCCTTGGTGTCCTTTTAATATACCTCTTGATTAATTACCAAAAAAAAAAGAAAAAAAAAAGAAATGGTCAATTCATATTGTTTATTTGGTAAGTGTATTATATCTCTACATAGTATTATAACCTACAAATTACTAAGGAGGGAATTGTATGCTGAAATGTGTGGTTTATTTTGTTAAAAAATATTTAAATTGTTATTTAGATTTAGTAGTCCATACAACAACAACAACACCTACCAGTGTGGGTCCCGCTTTCGCGGGGTCTGGGGAGATCAGATCCAACTGTGGGCAACCTTACCTCCACCGGTATTCTTACCCATAGAGAGGTTGATTCCAAGATACTCACGAAAAAGGTTTTGTGAAAAAGTTTTAAAGAGGAAAGCGCTTGCGAAGCATTTAAAGAGGAAAATCAGAGCCAAAGAAGCTGAAGCTGAAAGAAAGCTGAAAGAGCGTACATCAACCATCCACGTTAAGCAGCTGCCGTCACTCCTAGAAAAAAGCACAACCTGCATACGAGCACGACAGGCCCCTACCAGCACTAAGCCACTGCAGCTACTGACAACTACAGAGTCGCTTCTTTGCCATCTAAGATTCTAATCCTATTCAGCCACAACCTCCTATTCTGAGCCAGGTCCTCCGTCAAACCCACTAGTTTTAAGTCTTCTCTAATCACATTGTTCAAACTCTTCTTCGGTCTACCTCTTCCTCTCTTACCACCGGGAAGGTCGATCAACTCACACCTCCTCACTAGGGCGGTCATACTTCTCCTTTTGACGTGGCCAAACTATCAGAGTCTTGATTCCCTCATCTTCTCTTCTATGGGGGCCACTTTAGCTAAGTCCTTGATTACACAATTCCTAACTCTGTCCATTCTCGTAAAACCACACATCCACCTGACCATCTTCAACTCAGCTACCATCAACCTCTGGACCTCCGTCTTTTTTAGTAGTCCATCATAAATATAATTTTAACTAAGAAAATTAGTTTAAAAGTATGGCCCAATAAAAAAATTTGTGATATTTGACAACCATTTTTATAATTAACTAATGAAGATAGGTTCTGTCCCAAATTAGAACTTTTAATAAACTTTATCAAATATAGGCAATACTAAAGGAGATATTTTAACTAAAAAAAATACACAGACCTAATCCTACGCATAGGTATAACACTAATATATCAAAAAGAGTTCAAACTCATGATGTTACATAAGTATGCCTTTAGAATCTGCGGATTCCTTTGCTACAATGTACCTTTTTTTTGAATGAGTAATCAAAAGGTGCATTAAAAAGACATCAAGGGGATGTTAACTATGTACAAAAGGGGCAATTTTAAAAACTTCATGCCCTCAAGGTATTGTGCATGATATTATCTAGAAAATCCAACAAAGTTGCATTGTTACACCAAGTAACTTAGCTTTGATTATATAAAGATCTCAAAAATTAGAACTTGAAATCTTGAAAGGTCATTTCTTTACGCTAAAAAATATGACGAATTCTTGTCTTCTAAGTGATCCACCAAATAGTCAAAGGAACCATCTTCCAAACTCATAAAAACTAACTCTTCTTAACTTATGCTCGAATTCACCGAAAGTTGAACCAAATAATGTCCATCAAGGAAAGATCCAAATGCCAAAACGAAGAGACCCACCAGCAATGAACAAGGAAGGGTCAAGCAATTCTTCCTCCTTAAGACGCATAGAACACCTACTTGGTTCAGTGAAACCTTTTTTAAGCATATCCTCTATGAGACTCCTTCTTTTAGTGGTCGCTCAAGCATACAAAGAGGGGACTTTTGTAGGAGCCATGTGGCCATGGTTGGAAAATCAAGGCAATTTGACTCTATACGAAGATTATTGCAAAACACCTCAAAGATAAAGGACCCCTTAGTCATGAGGCCGAACAATGTCATCATTACCCCTCGGCACTAGGGCCCTATCTCCAAGTAAAGCCAAGGGATTGATAACACTTACCTTTTTTTAATCATTAGGGCTTCTCAAGAAAATTTAATTCTAATGATGTTGACCCTACTCCAATACACCACTTCTTGCGCCGTAGTTCTTGCACCGTTGTGTTTTCAAAATGAGCCATCTTGAAAAGATCAACAAATTGAGCCTTTTAAGGATTATCCCTCTATCAAACATCATGCAAAACAATACTCTAGAGCCATTCTTTACCTCAAAATGCACTAAGGATTGGAAAAGCTCTTAAGGCCACTAGTTCATACTTTTGGTGACCTAGCCCATGAGCAAACATACTTATTGCTTCATGTCTTCGCTACCTTCGCTTATCGACCCCATATTTAGTAGTTAACACATTTGTGCAAAGAGCTTGCTCCTTTTTTCACCTCCAGAGCCATTTGATCTTAAGAGCATCCCAGAAGAGGTCTTATATCAAGCCCTTCTTGTCGCTGTGAACACCACATATCATCCTAATTATCGCAATGAAGACCATTACTAGATTATCTAATGTTTTTTGATAAACAATTGGCAATGCTTGGGGAAATGGTAAACAAACAAAGACATGAAATAGATAGGTAGATTCCATAATGTGCTTTTCAATAAACCCAATCTCCCCTTATAATCTAGATTAAAGCTTCAATTTTCAATCTCTTATGGGCCCTCTCCATGACAGGCTCCCAAACTGCTATGCTCTTATAAGAAGCGCCAAGAGGAAGACCAAGATAAGATGGGAGATACTTAACCTCGTAGTCGAAGGAATGTACCAAGTGAAGAAGCTCTGGAACCTCACCTATGGCGATGAGAACACTCTTAGTTAAATTGACTCTAAGGCATGACATAGCCTATAAATAGCAGACAGATGCATCTCAGAAAACCCAAATTTTCTCTCATCAAGCTTACAAAAATCAAAGTCCCATTGGCAAAGAGCATGTGGGAAATCAGAGCACCCCTCTGAAACAAGAGTTATTAATTTGAATACCTTCTAATAGCCCACCTCCTGAATACCTTCTAATCAGAGCATGTGGCAAAGAGCATGTGGGACAAAATCTTATCATTTCAAGATTTCAAACTCTATTTTTTGAGGTTGTTGTATAGTTGGAGTGTGGGGCTTAGTGGTGGCAAAGAGTTAAATTTTTTGGCTTTCATCAATTGCATAATGGATGAGAGCTTAAGCGCATAATGTTTTTTGTAATGCCCCTTTTGTACATGGGTGACATTCCCTTGGTGTCCTTTTAATATACATCTTTGATTACTTACCAAAAACCAAAAAAAAAAAAAAAAACTTCTAATAGCCCACCTCAATTGCATTTTTCACCAATGTACTAAGGCTCTCTATCACCACAATAAAGAACAATAGGGGCAAAGAGTCTCCTTGCCGCAAACCTCTTGAACTTTAGATGAACTAGAGAAGAAGCTCGCGGCTTCACCATTACTTAAAACAAAAAAGTGAATAGTTGAGACACAAAAAAAAAAAGAAGAAAAACGTGATTGATTAGTTATGAGGCAACACCCAGTGCACTTATCAGCAATCAACAGATTCGAAACCCTGTCCAAGATTTGACAGCCAGTAATGATGTCGTGTTAATGGGAACCTAAACAACTTCGTCAATGGCTTTCCTTAACCTTGAGGCAAGGACTTTAGCTAGGATTTTTTGCACACACCCAACCAAACTAATGCCCTTAAATTTCTTAATGTCATATGCTGCGGCTTCTTTACGTACTAAGCTAGTGCATCAGAGGTACCCTCTTTCAAAGCATGAGAGAAAGACATTTTGACTGTCTTGAAATCAAGAAATACAGAAGACAGAAGTTGTATAGGAAGTTGCAACATGATTTGTCTTCAAGTACCAAAATCATGCTTATTTTGAGTGAACAATATTATTTCATTGTGACAATATAATTTCCTGTCTCATAGATTTATTAATTTGTTTATTACGTATCGACAAAAAAAAGTTACCTATGGTGTGATACTGTGATGTGTGGCACAGAATTTCTCACCTGTTGTGAGCAGGACCCTCTTGGTTTATCATGATGATCACGGTTGTTGTCTTTGTCATTGATGCTCTCATTGTTTTTATCATGTTACTTTCTATTTCCTAGTTGTATTATTGATATCGTTCTTTTAATATTTATAAAGACTTTACATTTGGCGCCTCTGTATTCGCAAGTTTGGTTTATTTTTAATCTAATTTTATCTCTTTTCCATGCATCCATAGAAATATCCTCTCTAAAGCAAATATAAATCTTGAACTCCTACATAGAGTGACTTAATTGTGGTGGTGATGATATGATTTGCAATGAAAATGGTTTTACCATTCTTCGAAGTTTAATGCGTAGGCCTCTATTGTTTTAGCGATAGGCAAAATTGACGACTACTGAGAATGTGCACTACTTGGGATTCGTGTGTGATTTAGAGTTTCTTGTTTGGTCCTTGCCTACACTATCTTGCATGATTCTCTGTGGGCGGGTGAACTATCAATTATTATAGCCTTTTTTGTTGTGCCTATTTGTCCTGTCTTAGAATATACATGTTGACTTTCACTACTGAGTTCACCAAATGACCTGTATGTGCAAGAGAATGCCAAAACATTAGCATCGCCATGTGATTTCTCAGTCCTGGCTACGCATTGTCTTGGTAAAACCTGTCTAGCAACTGGGTCTAATGTGTGATTTGGCGTTTTATGACTTATATTTCAGCTGCACTGGAAAAAGGTGGTGTTGGAGCTTTAGAGCTTGTTGCCATGGACATGAAAGCCAGGTTGTATAGATTGTAAATTCCTAAGTTTGTCTTTAGCTACAGATATCTTTGACTTATATCTGCATATATATATTTTTGTTCCATCCTGGCAGGGGGATGTTTGTTTGTCGGACGCTGAGCTATAAGGGGGTAGAGTTTGAAGTCGTTGAGGCATCACTGGATGCTAAGATGACGGTATGTGACTTTCTGCCATAGTTGTGAAAATAAGCTCTTTAAGATTTTCTTCTAATTCAATCGGTTTGTTTTCTTGCTGCATTGAGTTCATTTTATTTTGCAGTTCAGGTGACTCGCTTTCAATGACGCGGGGGGGGGGGGGAGGGATGGGGTACTACTGTCTTGAGCTGTTGGTAGTTGTTTTTGCAGAATAGTAGTTTCTTGGGGGTAAAGGCTTGCACAGTTTCAGCTGAGGTGGCTTAATTCCAAACTCAGCCGATCGGTAGGGAGAACACATGCATAGCCAAGTTCCTTTCTGAGACACTACATTGCAGTTACCAGCATTAATTAGTGACAATAAGATGTTGCACTATTCTTAGATGCTTAATCATACCAGTTGTCTTCTTCTTAATTGCTTCCGTAGTCAAATTGTAGGCACTAAAAAATTAAAATAAGTGGCACATCATAAAAAAATTGAAGTTAATTTTTTTTTTGGGTCAACCTAATTAATTAATTCAATCTATTTAAGTGACTTGGGTTCAAACAACTACCAAGTCAAAGTCCAAAAGGTCACCGTCTAGGTCGATTATTAAGTCGACAGTCCAATGGACTACGATGTCCGCAACTCAAATAGACAACCAAGTCATCCGCCCAAGTTGAAGGCCCGTAAATAAATCACAGACTTGTTAGATGGGAGGGGGGCTTCTCCGTGTAAATATGACTCTACACCCCTTTATTCAAGGGTACAAAAGAAATCATTGTCAAAAGACTCTACGTGCAACCTATTCTAAAGATCAAACCATACACTTGATTGAGATTCAAGTTGTGGTCATGAGATATCAAATCCAACCAACTTGATCAAGCCACATTGGCCCTCTTTCAATTACAACTACGTAGATCAAATAGGAAGATTTTCTATTTGTTTATTTGTACCCATATTTTATGAAATTAATTCAAATAAAATTGTTCCATGTTTCTACTCTTGTTTAATTTTAGACTCCAAATTTGTGGTTACAAATTTTGGCTTGCCTGGTGCGACAATCTTTGCCTCTTATCTGCTTGTCTAAACAAGTAAACATCAAAACTTTAACCCTTTCTTTAAGAAGACATGGCCATGAAGAATGTTGCCTCTCAACCTTCAAGGAAGAAAACTAGATCTCTTTCTCATAGATCCTCTATAGCTGACACAATCTCTTGTAAGCAAAGCCCTAGAGTGGTCATGCAGCGTTGCAAAGCAAATACTGACGTTTGACTTTTAGATGAAGTAAAAAGTTTCTTGTGGGATGAAAGTTTAAAGCCACACAAAGCTTCAATCTTCATTTTGTGAAGTAGAAGGTTACTACAACAGGAGCATGAAGCATCTTGTCTTCATGACCCTTAATTTTAAAAGGCACAAGGCGCATATGGTCCCAAAGCGCATGGAGCGAGGTGAAGGTGCATGCATCATGGATGCAAGGTGCTCTTCTTTGCAAAAAATTTTAAAAGTCTTTCATATTTCACAAAGCAAATTTTGCATAAACAAGTTAGATACATGTACTAAAAAAGCGGTTAGACATCAACATAACCACTAACAATGCAAATAACCTAAGATATGTTATCTTATCATCGTAGTTTCCTAAATGCACACACTTACCAAACAAGCATAATTCACCTTTTAGCTCCCAAGGAAAAAAAGAAGAAGAAGAAAAAAGGTAAATACAAGGCTAAGAAAATGAAGAAAAAGGGCAAAGATATAGCCTTTCATCCTTGAGGCGCACTTCATCCCCTTCGAAGCGTTGACCTAGTAGCCTCACCCAAGGGGCGCCTCGGTGTGCCTCAAGCGGGCTTTTTTAAACCAAGTCAAGACCTCCAGAAAAAGGTTTTTCTATCAGAAACTGAATCTAAGTCCTCAGATATTATCGTCATCCTAGTTATGATGACATGCAAATAACTAGGAAGAAGAGATGGCTAGCATGAAAGCCATGCCGCAAAAGGAGAAAGGACACACAAATCATTAAAATATAAGGAAAACATCCCTAAGTAGATGAAGAAACTGAAAAAGAAGTTAGCTAATCGCAGCTCCTCTAACAAAGGCTTAAGGCTTTTGATGTTGATATATCTGCTGATATATGTGCATAAGGAATGGACTGGGACATACTTTATGCTTTGCAATTAAACAAGCCTAAGACTTTTCAAGAATTGGCAATACTGGCCCACGACAAGGAACATACAATCTCCAACCCTAGCAAATGATCTAGCATTAGTGAGCAGAAAGCTTCCTTTTAGGACATGCAAATTAGAAGTCCTACATTTGAAGAGTTTGAAGAAGAGTATCCCTTTTGTGACTTTGATGGGCTAGAAATACTTGAAAAACTTCTTGAATGAGGACTCAGAACTCCTAGAGGCAAAGCAGGTTGAAGAAAGAAGTTTCAATAAATTGCAAGTATCTCAAGATAATTAGTCATCTTATAGCGAAGTGCAATGCATTTAAAGAACAAGTCATGCAACTAGCAGGTAAAGGAAAAGTTACATTAGATGAATAAGGTAGTGACTACTTTGAGTGGGTGCCATGCTCAGAAGGAAGACTATGAAAAATCAGCGACCTCGGGGGCAAAGTTCATTTTGAGGCGAAGAATGAGTACCAGGTGTTATCTTGGTGTGATGTTTGATGAAAGGGTCAACTTTGTAAGGTTTGATTTCGCGAGGATGACCCGTCCAAAAGAGGGAATCATGCAAGAAGTGGTGCTATGGAATGGTGAACAGAGCTATTGTAACTCAACTTTCTCGAGTAGGCGAACCATTGGGAAGAGGATAGTGTTAATTGTTTATTGGTTGTACTTGCAAGGATGAATGTTGTGCCTAAATGCATTAGATGAGATTCTGTGGGCTTCTGCCTTCTGACTCCATACTATTAACAACTCGTGCAAAAGGATTAATGAAATCAAACTGTTCTGTCAGAGGCCATGTGCTAGTCTTTAACTCTTGCAAAGCCTCCCCCCCTTTTTGGTTGGCGTGGCCACTAAAAGAAAGAAGCCCAGAGTAGACTTGTTTAAGAGAAGGAATTTCATTGGACATATTAGGTATTCAACGCACCTTGTGAAGGAAGAACCAAAGAAGCAGTCGGTGACCCCCTTGCCCCTTGCCAGTGGGTTCTTTGCTTTGATATCTCCCTCTCCGATGAAGTCAGTTGTGTTCTACCTTCGAATGTCAAGGATGCGTAGATTGCTTCGAGGAGAAGGATGAAGAACGGCTAGGTTTTTAGAATTTAGAGGATGGTTCCTTTGGACATTTGGTAGACAATATGAAGGAAAGGAATCATCAAAGTTTCGAGGCCAAAGCTTTATCATATGAAGGCTCGCTTTTTAGAAATTTTGCGTAGTTTGGTCAAGTGCTCTATCGCGGAAGGCATTTGACTTTTTGAATTTTGTGCATACATTGCGCCTGAAAGCTTGAGGGCAGGATTTTTTCCCCTTTTGTACATGGGTGTTCGCCCTTTGATGCCATTTTGATACAATTTTTTAACACCTTAAAAAAGTAGAGTATATGAAATTTCCTTTTATCCTTTTAATATGTTTTTGATCTTTTTAGGATGTCTGAGTCGAAAGAAGCAACTTTGTATGAATTGTTTGTTGGAATGACGATCATTCCAGTGGGTTGGTTGATGGGCGATTGGAGTCCATCCCGAGCCTCCCTCCCTCTCGCCGGTCATCACAGTCGCCGTCCCACACTCGCCAGTCATTGGTGGGCCACCCAGTAGCCACCTCAATGCTCCTCTGCCTCGACCCCCGTCATCTTCTGCTCTCTCCCCTCTGCATCGGGCCACCTAGGAACTCGCCCTCGTCTTGCAACCCAGCTGGCCGGTGAAGTTCGGGCGTCTGGAGTGGTCATCGGAGGTGTACCTGAGGTCCGGTGGACGTTGGGTCTCCGGGAGCCGTCGGTCACCCTTTCGCCGGGCGCCGGTTTTCTGGGTTTCAAAGGGAGCTTTCCTGTTTTCTATTTTCTGTGTGTGGTGGGGAGCTGCTGGTCCTTGCTGGTCAAGTGATTGGGATCGCCGGCCTTTTCTGCCGCCACCGGCCAGCTCGACGACATTTTGCGGTCGCCGGAAAATTTTCCGGCCACCGGAATTTCACCGGAATCTTTTCTGCTCTTCTCCTCTGGTGAGTTTTCTCCTGTTTTGCTCTTTGGGGTTTCTGCGGTCTCCGGCCAGACATGGTTACCGCTCTTTTTCTGCTGTTTCTCTTGTTCTTCCTTCTCCCCGGCCAGTACATTTCCCGGTTGGGTATTAGGGGAGGTTTTCTGTTTGCTCTGGTTTTCTGTTTGTCCTGGCTAAGCTGCATTGCCGACTCTTTGATCATGTATGCCTCTGCGTGAGTGGAAGGGAAGGTCCTGGAGGTGTTTGGGGGTGATGGAGGCCTTTTTCCTTTTAAGGTTTCTGAGGCTAGTAGGAGGAAAAGGTCCTTTATTAGGTTGAGCTCCCAGGAGTTTCGCCACTGGTTGGCTGTACAAATGGTCAGATTTTGTTTCTCAAAGGGAGAACCATTGTGGTTCAAATATCTCAGGTGGGGTCAGAGGTGCCTATTGCTTCAACTGAGAAAGAATACCAAAGGTAGATTCATTTTCCTTTCTCTGCTAGGCAACGGTGGGCAGGTTAGGTCAGTGATTTTTCCTGAGGGAGCCAAGGCAGAGGGATGGTTCAGGGTGACTAAGATTCTTAAGAAGATGTTGATTGAGGGTCATAAGAAGCCCCATCCCCCACCAAGGAAGGGAATGTTTCCTTCCAGAGTGCCGGTGAGTAGGGATAGGTCTTTTGCTAATGTGGTGCGAGGTCATCCGGGTGGCTCTTCGAATTCGCCTTTGAAGGGTTGGAAGTGTAGGAATTGTGGTTCTTGGGATGTGTGTGCTGCTGTGATTGGTGAAGATCACAATCTTAGCAAGGATGCGTTGAAACAGAAAGTCTCCTTCAAAGACAATGCTATGGACGTGATGATGCCTTATAAGAAGGATGTTGCGAAGGAGCTTCTGGTGGCTCCGACTCCCTGTGCTAACCAGTTCAAAGTGTTGAGAGACATGTGGGAGAATGATCTGTCACCGGAGAGGGAGTGTAATTCACACGACAGCTCTCTGTGCGCCACTCCGTGCGCCTCAAGAATTCCTGAATCACCGCTAAAGGTGGTGGAGGAGGAGTTGCATCCTACAGAGTGCTCACCATCTACTAGTGTGCTGGTTTACGCTCATAGGAAGAAGTCCCGGAAGGCTATTTTAGTCGCTTCTGAGGCGGGTTCTCCTATTGTGCAAGAGAAGGGAGGGCCTTTATCGTTTGAGAAAGCTCTACCTCAAGCCCACCCTCAAGAATTGGATGGTGCAATGCTACTGAAGGGGCAGCTTGGGTCTTGGAAAGAATGGTCTTTTTTTGTAAAAAGATGGGTCTGGCCATAGAAGGGAGAGAAACGGAGCTGCTTTCTTTTCGTGTATCGTTGGAAGCAAATAGATTGAGAAGGGAACAATCGGTTGAAGCTAGTATGGGGGATGAAGGTGGCAGGGTTAGGCTGTTTTCATATGGGGCCAGCCATTAAGTTGATTGCATGGAATGTAAGGGGGCTCAATTGTCCAAACAAGCAGGGGGATGTGAAGTGGGTGTTACGGTCTTTTGCTTCTGATGTTGCTATTCTCCAAGAGTCTAAGTTGGAGATGTTTAGCCGGCAGGTAGTGATTAGTTTGTGGGGACGTCGACCGATTGAGTGGTTATTTTTACCTTCAGTGGGTCGATCAGGAGGTATTATTGTCATCTGGGACCCTCAAGTCTTGGAACTCGATGATTCTCGCATTGGGTCGTTTTCAGTGTGTTGAGTTGTAGGTTTAAGTCTCTGGAGGACAATTTTGAGTGGGGTTTGATTGGGGTATATGGGCCTAATGGCGACTATTTGCTACGGGCTTTTTTTGAGGAGTTGTCGCTCTTCATGTCTTCGTGGGACATTCTGTGGTGTTTGGGTGGGGAATTTAATGTCATTAGGTTCCCTTCAGAGAGATCCTCAGGTGGTAGGTCCTCTTGGACAATGAGAGAGTTCTCTAGTTTTATTGATTCATGCAATCTAGTTGACCCTCCTTTAGAAGGGGCTCGTTTCACTTGGTCTAGTCATGAGGAGGTCCCGGTGTTATCTCGCATCGATAGATTCCTCTTTTCGGCGGAATGGGAAGATCATTTTTAGGGGGTCCATCAAGTTACCCTTCCGAAGATTACTTCAGACCATTTTCCCATTCTTCTGGGGGTTGGGGAAGTCTCTGGAGGCAGACGCCCTTTCAAATTCGAGAATATGTGGCTTGAGGCGAGTGGATTCGATGACCTTGTCAAATATGTTTGGGTTGTTCAGAATGTTAGTGGCTCTTCAAGTTTCATTTTGGCAAAAAAAATTCAACTTTTTGAAGACCAAGCTTAAACAGTGGAATAGGGAAGTGTTTGGCCATTTAGAGTTCAAGATGGGTAGTCTGGTGGATAAGGTGAAGCGTTTAGATGAGAAGGAGCAGCAACAGTCTCTCTCTTGGGCAGATAGATTTGAAAGATTGGGAGTTAAAAAAGAACTTTCTATGGTGCGAAAATCTATTGATATTTTTTGGCGCCAAAGAGCAAAGCAACAGTGGATTGAGGATGGTGATCGTAATACCAAATTTTTCCACCAGGTGGCAAATCAGAGAAGAAGGTTTAATGCTATTCAACAAATTCAAGTTGATGGCGAGTCCTATGCTGATGCTGCCTCAGCCAGAAATGCGATTGTCAAGTTCTATGAGAACCTGTATCATGTAGATCAATCATCTAGGTTCTTCTTTGACGGAATCGCTTTTGCCTCTATTAGCCCGGAGGATGCTAGCGATCTTGTGAAAGACTTTACTGAAGATGAAGTGTGGAAGGCCATCTCCGAGTTAGGAATTGAGAAAGCTCCAGGACTAGATGGGTTCAATATAGCTTTTTTTCAGCATTGTTGGCCTATTATCAAGGGGGAGATTATGGGATTTTTTGGTGATTTTCATAAGAAGGGTGTGTTTGAGAAAAGTTTAAATGCCACTTTTATTACCTTGATTCCCAAAGTGGCTGGTGCTAATGATATTAAGTCTTTTAGGCCCATTAGTTTGGTAGGAAGTGTTTATAAGATTCTTGCAAAAGTCCTCGCGTCAAGATTGAGGAGAGTGGTTGGAAAAGTTGTGGGTCCTTCGCAGCATGCCTTCGTTCCTGGTCGTCAAATTTTGGATGCAGCTTTGATTGCGAATGAATGTATTGACTCTTATATCAGATTAGGGATGTCTGATGTCCTTTGTAAGCTTGACATTGAGAAGGCTTATGACCATGTCTCTTGGAGTTTCCTCTTGGCTATTCTTGAGAAAATGGGCTTTCCAGACAAGTGGAGGGATCGCCTTCTGCATTTCTACTGTGTGCTTCTCTATTTTAGTTAATGGAGAAGCTTCTGGTTTTTTCTCAAGCTCAAGAGGCTTAAGGCAAGGTGACCCGTTGTCGCCCTTATTATTCATTTTGGTTATGGAGTCACTCAGCAGGTTGGTGATTAAAGCAGGGGAGGAAGGTTTTTTAAATGGGTTTCAATTTACTAATCCTCACACCGAGGGTTTGTTGATTTCGCACTCGCTCTTTGCCAATGATACTCTCGTTTTTTGCAACCCGGATGAGAGTAATCTGGGCTACTTAAGGTGCACCCTTCTTCTGTTCGAAGCTATGTCAGGTCTAAGGGTAAACCTCTCCAAAAGTGCACTCATTCCAGTGGGTGTTGTGCCCAATGTTCATGAGTTGGCTCGCTTTTTTGGATGCAGAGTTGATTACCTGCCTTCTTCATATCTTGGCCTTCCTCTTGGTGCTCCATATAAGAGCATAGCAATTTGGGATCCAATTATCGAGAGGTTTCATAAGAAATTGGCAGGCTGGAAGTCAAATCTTTTGTCCAGAGGGGGCAGATTGACTCTTTTGAAGAACACTTTAAGTAGTCTTCCCATCTACTTCATGTCTTTATTCACTATTCCAGCTAGCATTGCTAGTCGGATAGAGAAGATCATGAGAGATTTCCTTTGGAACTCCATTGAAGATGGTAACAGTCTCCATTGGGTCAATTGGAATGAGATATGTCGTCCTAGTCTCCAGGGTGGACTTGGCATAAGACCTCTTCGTCTTATGAATGAAGCGTTGAAGACCAAATGGCTGTGGAGGTTTGCTAAAGAGGATGGTGCCATGTGGAACAAGGTGATTAAGGCAAAATATGGGATAGATGCCTTCGGTTGGTGGAGTAAGAAGAGTCCTTACCCTCATGGGGTTGGTTGTTGGAAATCTATCCTAGCCGGTCTTGAGTGCTTCAAATCTTTCGTGCATTTTGAGGTGGGGGATGGATCGAGGGTATTTTTTTGGCACGATGTTTGGTGTGTAGACCGTCCTTTAAAGAATCTTTTTCCTGATCTTTTTAGGATTGCTCGGTTTAAGAATGCCACGGTTAAAGAGGTTGTCTCTTGGGGTGGTGAAATTAGCAACTGGGATTTGAATTTCGTTAGGAATCTTAATGATCGGGAAGAGGATAGTGTTTGTAATTTGTTAGCCGTTCTTGCTGGCAAAAAGGTTTTTCAACAAGGCAATGATGAGATTTTGTGGCCAACAGGTTCTAGGGGTTCCTTTTCTGTCAAGAGCTTTTTCTTTGCGCAATTTGAAGACTTGGACGGTTGTGTTTTTCCCGCTAAGTCCATTTGGAAGTCCAAAGCCCCCACAAAAGTGTGTTTCTTTGCTTGGGCTGGTACCCTAGGCAAGATTCCCACAGACGATATGCTTAAGAGTAGAAATTTTAGAGGTCCAAGTAAATGCTCCATGTGTTTGGAGGAGGAAGAAACCGCGGATCATCTTCTTGTACATTGTCGGTGGGTCTCCTTGCTTTTGGCTTTATCGCTCTCGCTTACGGGGATTAGTTGGGTTCAACCTTCTAATGTGAGAGATGTGGAGGTGGCACGGAGCAGAAGGATGAAGAAGAGCTGGGTCCGTCAAGTTTGGGGCATGATTCCTTTGGCTATTTGGTGGGCTACTTGGAAGGAGAGGAATCGCCGTATTTTCGAGGATAAGACCTTGGCTCTTCAAGATTTCAAGCTCTATTTTTTGAGGTTGTTGTATAGTTGGTGTATGAGGTTCAGTGACAGAGTTAAATTTTTTGGATTTTATTTATTGTATATTGGATAAGAGTGCAAGGAGCTAATGCGCTTGTATTACCCCTTTTGTACATGGGTGACATCCCCTTGGTGTCCTTTTAATATACTTCTATGTTTACTTACCAGAAAAAAAAAATGACGATCATTCCAGTGGAACATAACTTTCTTGAGAGGCCCGAATGATTGGGAAGAAGAGTCTTTTGGCTTTGCTTGCTAATGTGGAGGTTTCTTGTGAGGGTGATGACGAGATTCTTTGGGCCTATGACTCAAGTGGGCAATTCAGTGTCAGAGAAATGTACAAAGGGTTAGGGTTGACTACCCTTGACTACCCTTGAATTCTTAGCCAAGGCGATTTGGAAGTTTAAAGCTCCCACCAAAGCATACGTTCTTGCTTGGACAACCACGAGAGGAAAGGTTCCAATGGAGGACATGCTTATAAGGAGAAACTTCAAGTTGGCTATTGGTTGTCCCATGTGTTTTGCCCATGAAGTGGGCTGTTGGAAGTTTATTTTAGCCAGTTTGGAACATCATACTTGGTACATTTTGAAGTAAAGAATGGGTCTAGGTTGCTTTTCTAGCATGATGTTTGGTGTGGGGATTAACCTCTCAAGATTCAATTTCCAAATCTTTTCAGGATGGCACTTCTAAAAGATGCTACTGTGCATGATGTGGTCTCTTGGAATAGTGACCAAAGCCATTAGAACATTATTTTTTCGAGGGGCCCGAATGATATTGGGAAGAGGGTATCGTTTGTGATTTTTTGGCAACTCTTGCCAAGATAAATGTATTACCTGAGGGCATTGATAAGATTGTTAGACCATATGGCCCTAAAAGTTCTTTCACCATCAAGAGTTCCTATCAAAAGCTTTATGATGGTGGGAATGCTTTCGATTTTTTTGTTTCTTCCTTTTGGAAGTCTAATGCACCTATGAAAGAGTGCTTCTTTGCTTGGGCAGCTATTAAAGGAAAGATCCCCACAGAGGATGTGCTTAAAAAAAGAAATTTCAATGGGCTTAGTCGGTGTTTTATGTGCCTTGAGGAGGAGGAAATGACAGATGATCTCCTTTCCCATTTTTGTTGGGCCCCATTTCTTTGGGATTTGTCTCTCTTCCTAATGGGAGTGAGTTGGGCGCAACTATCTTCAGTCAAGGATGTGGTGGTGGTGGCTTGGAGAAGAAGAACGAAGAATAGTTGGGTTTTTTGTGTTTGGAAGATGATTCCTTTGGGCATTTGGTGTGTATTTAGAAGGAAAGGAATCATCGGATTTTTGAGGATAAAGCTTTGCCCTATCAAAATTTCAAGCTTTACTCTTTGAGACTCTTGTATAGTTGGAGTCTTGTTCTTAATGATGGCAAAAATTCGCGTTTTTTGAATTTTGTAGATAATATCATGCATGAGAGCTTAGGGGCTCAATGATTTTTGTATTGGCCCCTTTTGTTCATCGGCTTCCACCCCTTGGTATCTTTCTAATGCATCTCTTGATTCCTCATCAAAAAAAAAAAAAAAAGAAGTCGCTAGGCCACCTTTTTGCTATTGTTAGTGGGTCTCTGCTTTGTGGCATTTGTCTCTTTCTTTGATGGGGTTAGTTGGGTGCAACGTCAAACCATAAAAGATGTTTTGGTGGCTTGGAGAAGAAAGTTAAAGAGGAGCTGTGTCCTAGGTGTTTGGAAGGTGATGCTTTTGGCTATTTGGTTGAGCACTTGGAAGGAGAGGAATGACCGGATTTTTGAGGGCAGGCTTGGACTATTCACGATTTCAAACATTATTTTTTGAGAACTTTGTATAGTTGGAGTCAAGTTCTCCATCATGGTACAAAGTCGACCTTTGTAGATTGATCATTCTAGAGAGCTTGAGGGCATGGTGTTATTTTGTAATTGCCTCCTTTGGTACAAAGGTAACATATTTTTGATGTCTTCTTAATCCAACATTTGATTACTTGATCCAAAAAAAAAAAAAAATCATCAAAAGCCCAAAAAATAAAGAAGAGGAATACAGTAGTGTAGGATCAGCAGCTTATGCCAATTGGACATTTGCCTTCTGAATACAAGGTAAAAATCTATGATATTTTGTGTATATTTGGGCGCCAGGGACAAGTATAACAAAAGACAAGCAACTCATTTTATTGCAGCCCTTGTATATTAACATTTTTTTGATCAGGAAAAAAAAAAAACAAAAAAAAAAACCTTGTATACTCTAACATTAGCAGTTAAGTCCAAATTATTTGTCATCTAACCTTGGCTACATCAATAGAACTGATTTTTGTACTACTAAACTATCCATCCGGGGATTTTAAGAGATCTAGGGTGGCATCTACAGTGTACTGTCAGTTCTGGCTTGTAGTGGCTTATGTAAATCACAGCCGTTCTATAGTTTTGCCTTATTGTCACCCCCTAGGTTCTCTATAAAGCACACAGAAGATCGATGTTTCCTTATATGAATTAGGTATATGGGGCCCTTTTTTGTTGCATTGTTTTTTCTGTTTTTACTTTTTCCCTTCTTTATGCACCCCCGGGGGGGTAAGGGGGTTGCATCTTATGTAACTGCATAGCATCCCCCCGACCTTGGGGCCACTTCCAGGAAAACATAACTTATTTGCTTGCCTTCTCAGCTGTCAAAGTGACAAAGTCTATTTGCCTCTCTTACTTAGATTTATCATGCTTCGTGCCCTTGGAATCTGTCTGCCTTTCTTAGTGAGATTTATCATGCTCTTGAGCTCCTAGGTCATTGAGCAGCCAACTCCTATGCAGAACTCCAGCGGATCTTCAGACATTTGATATTTTTCTTGAGTCAGATGATGATGTACATTTCAGGATAGTTTTTTGATTAGGCATGTTATGGAAGGACAGTTTTCTTTTCATGAACCCTATGTTCATTTTTATTTTTATTTTTAAAATTTGTAGCAGCTCATGAATTATCAATGGTTTTCTCTTGATGCAACTTGCTAGTTACCCATAGATTTAATTTCTTCTTTTCTATTTGATTGGTGTTAATTAAAAATTATCTTCCCAGGAAATCTACAATAAGGCAGCTGAATTTTGGGCTGAATTGCATGTGGAATTACTAACCCTAGTTGCAACCTATCATGAAGACAAGCCTGCTTCCAGTTTCACTCAGTTGTGGCGACTGTTTTGGGCAAGCCATCAGGTCTTGGATTCAATAGTGTATTCTGCCCCGAATTTTTGACATTGTTCTTATCTGATTTTCATTTGGCTATTGTAGCGATTCTTTAGACACCTTTGCATGTCAGCCAAGGTACCTACGGTTGTAAGGATAGCCAAGCAAGCACTGATGGAGAATAAATGCGTGGTCATTGACATTCAGAGTACTGGAGAGGTACGAACTGAGGAAGCTCTGAGTAAATATGTAGGGTACTTTTATTGGTTTTTCATCGCTTCTGATGGCATGTTATTGTGCTCTTTTCTTGTTAATTGTCTATCAAATTTTAATCTGCTTAAATCTGTCTGAAAATAGGGCCTTGAGCTTGAAGACTTCATTTCCGGGCCTCGGGAGCTGTTGCTTAAATTTGTTGAGGCAAATTATCCTTTGCCTGATGAGCCTGAAACTGTACCAGGTATAATATACGTTGCTGCTTCTTTATTCCTTTGTTTTTCGAGGGAGGCAGCCTTTGACTGCTGTCTTCTAGATGATCAAGGTGTGAAGGAACTTCCTCGAAAGAGACATTTGGCCACTCCTGATATTTCATTGAGAGGACGAGTGGGGAAAGCTGCAAAATGGAAGTCTGATGGTGATGAGGAGTGCTCTGAAGAGTCTCAATGTAAGTACTTTAGACATGTCTTGTTACTTAATCATTTTCAAGGACTGAATGCTGGGGATCGTCCATTTTTTCTCCCCTTCCATATTGTAACCTGCTCATTTCTTATAGTCTTTCCTTGAATGGTTTTCTTTGTTTAAGCTTGAGCATAAATCTAGATGGGCAAGTCATGGCTTTTTTATTTTTAGTTTTCCTGTGTTAAACCTTTCAATTTAACCTGTTTTGTGTTTTTTTTTTGGGTTGTCCTGTCAGAGTTTTTGAAATGATTTTTTGCTTTCTTTTCAACATGTAACTTAAGTGGGATTAGCATCCTTTCTTTTTTTAGATTCTTAAGTTTTAAGCGCCAGTTGGTTAGATATAGTAGAATGGAGATGGGGAGAATTCCTTTTACTGATGTATGGGTGTAAAAAATTCCATTTCCTTTACCCCTTTTTTTTTTCTTCTACAGCTTTACTCCGAGCTCTGTTTATTGATTCTCTATTCCCCCCCCCCCAAAGGAACTTAGATTCCCTTTTTGTAGTATTTTTTTAAAAAAACAACCCAATAATTCTCAAACCAAATTATCGCCATCTATCTCAGTCACGACCTTCACTTGCCCTGACCATTGGCCAAACTATCATTACGTATACCCAATTGTTGGGGACTTGCGTGGACGACCTGCAATTTGTTCTCTGTCCCTACCCCACCCAATGTTGTTCCTGGTTTGAAAGACCTTCACAACCACCCTGCATGGTTTGTAGGATATCCTCTCTCTTCAAATATCATCTGCCCATTCATGTCTGACATAGATCAACCAGATGTTTTGCAAGAGTTCCTTGTAGAGCTCAATCGCTACTTCGTGATACACAATCCTACCACTTTATTCCGTGGATCCACCACCTCTCCTTGGGGGGTATGAGAGGAGGAAAACTCTTTTCGCACCCTAGTCTTTGAGATTGAGGCCCCAAATTGTCTTACGTTAAACAATTGATGGAGGCCATCGCCGTTTTTGCCGAAGATGAAAAGATTTTGTTTTGGGGGGGGAGCGGGAGGAACCTTGATTTGGGATGAGGTTCTAAGAAACCTCATTGGGATTTGGGACCCTTGGATTTTGGGATTGAAACCTTGATTTGTACTATTACATTGGTGGAAGGAAGATTGATTCTTGGTCACAATGAGAGGAGGAGAAGGGGGTAAAGGAGGGAGGGAGATCCTGATACACTCGTTGGGACCGCTTAATTTTCAGGTTTAAGATCCCAATTTGCCCGTCTATTTTGTCAAATGGAAGATGAAGGTTGCAGTGGTGCTTAGAGGAAGATGATGCTGGTGTTAGTGGTTAGAGAAAGAAAGTTGAATCTTGCAGGTGACAGAAAAATCAAGGCTGCAGTAGGAGTTGGATGAAGTGCATGCTGTTGATAAGTGGAGGAAGTCATTTTTGATGGTCATGTGGCAGACGATGTGGCAATTGTGAGAAAGAATCACGTTTGATGTTTAATTAGCTTATGAAAGGGCTTGAGGCTAAGGAGAGATGATCATGGAGCAAATATATGATAAATGTGAAGGATAGATTGTAGTGCTTTGGGTAATTAAAAATGTTTACATGGTTATTCAACCAAATAATAAGATAATATTGAATTTTTCCTTTGTTAACTATCTTTTTTAATAGGTTTCTCTTTGTATATTCATTTTCTTTGTTGATTCGACTTCCGTTCTCCAAGATAAAATTCCATATGAATTGAACAAATTTTTATGGATGATTATATCTAGAAGATCTAAAACATGACTACAACTGATATTCACTGAAAAAAAAAAAAATTAAAAGACAACCACTATCCATAATGAAGTACTTCATCCGACTGTACACCAGATCCTTTATCCCCTTGTTATTTGTTTCGATGAATGAACACTTAGTGGATTGGTGAATAAAGCTCTTGAGGTGGGCTTCTTAGATGGATCCAAACCAGTATATCTCAATAACAGGGTTTGTTAATCTCTAATATGCTCTTTGCCAATGAGTTTTGGATTGTTGTGGATACCTAGCTAGAGAAATTTGGGATTCTTCTGAATTGAGGTGCATTCTTCTATTTTTTGAGGCTATATCTGTATTGGGCTCAAATTAACTTTTCCAAAACTGTTCTCATCCCTATCAATGAGGCTCCACAGATTCATCACTTAGCGCGTTTCTTTGATTCCAAGACCGATTGTGATCCATCCTTCTATTTGGGTCTTGCCCTGCGTGCTGCATTTAAGTGCAAAGCATTCTGGGAACTAGTCGTGGGAAGATTCCATACATGACTAGCAAAGTGGAAATCCGAGCTTTTGTCTAAAGAAGGCATGTTGATTCTTTTACAAAGCAGATTATAGACTCACAGTATATACTGTATATTGCATTTTCTTGTCTACCATCTCAGCAAGAAACTGGAGAGAACTACGGGGATTTCCTTTGGTCCAATATTGTTCCTCTGTGATTGCCATGGGGTCAATTGGGATGATTCTCACAATCGGAAACAAGGAGGGCTAGGCATACAACCTCTTTGCATGATGAATGAAGCCCTCAAGACCAAGTGGCCTTGGAGTTGTACCAAATAAAATGCTTTTTGGAAAAACATGATCACGACCACATATAGAGATGGTAAATTCGGTTGGTGGAGTATGAGTCCTTATGCTTGTCAGCATAGGTTGCTAGAAATCTTTTTAGCAGGTTTAGACCGTTTCAAGTCTCTTGTTCATTTTAAGGTGAGTACGGGTCTTAGGTGTTGGGGTTCGACCTACTAGGGTTCAATTTCCATATATTTTCAGGATGCTTGCTTAAAAGATGCAACTACACAAGAAATGGTCTCTTGGAACGTTGAATATAGTCACTGCGACACAACATTCTCAAGAAGCCCAAATGATTTGAAAGAAGAGTTTCTTTTATTTTTATTTTTAAGCCTATTGGCGTTCATTAGGAATGTGAATGTTATCTAAGGGCATTGGCAAGATTTTTTTTTACCACATGACTAATATGGATACGTTTTATGTGAAGAGTTTTTGTAATAGCCTTTGTTAGGGCTAGTCCTACTGATTTTCTTGCTAAAGCCATCTTAGTTTTTAAAAAAAAGCCCGCCTGCTCACGCCTAGGTGCTTCTCGATGTGAGGGTACTAGGTAAGCGCCCCAGAGGGTATGAGTTGCGCCTTAAGAATGCAAGCCTATATCTTCCCCTTTTTTCTTCTTTTTTTAGCCTTGCCTTGACCTTTTTTCTTCTTTTCTTTCCTTTCCTTGGGAGTTAAAAAGTGAGTTATGCTTGTATGGTAACTTGGTAAGAGTGTGCATTGGAAACTATGATGATAAGGTAACATATCTTAATATTATTTGCGGTGTTAGTAGTTCTATTGATGTCTAACTCTTTTTTAATGCATTTATCTAACTTGTTTCTGTAAAATCTGATTTGCCAAATGTGAAAGACTTTCAAAATTTTTTGCATAGATGTGCGCTTCGCATCCATGATGCGTGCGCCTTCTGATGCGTGCGCCTTCGCCTTGTGCCTTGCACTTTGGGACCCTATGCGACTCAGTGCGCTTGGCGCCTTCTAAAACTAAGAAAGCCATTAAAAAATCTAAAGCTCTCTTGACGGCCTTTATTTATTTATTTAATAAGTAATGAAGGGGTATATTAAAAGGGCACCAAGGGCATGTCATCCACATACAAAAGGGGCAAATACAAAAACATTATGCCCTTAAGCTCTCATCCATAATGCAATCTGCAAAACCCAAAAAGTTCAAATTTTTGTTACCTATTGAGCCTGACACTTCAACTATATAACAATCTCAAAAAATAGATCTTAAAATCTTGAAATGACAAGGCTTTGTCCTCAAAAATACGTCGATTTCTCTCCTTCCATGTAGCCCACCAAATAGCAAAAGGAACCAAGGACCCAACTCTTCTTCATCCTTCTTCTCCAAGCCACCGCCACATCTCTTATATTTTTTTATTTTTGTTTTGGGTAAGTAATCAAAGAGGTATATTAAATGGACACCAAGGGGATGTCACCTATGTACAAAAGGGGCAATACAAAGATAAATACCCATCAGAGAGAGATAAATACCAAAGCGACGGAACCCATCGATAATGCACAAGGAGATGATCCACAGTTTCTTCCTCCTCCAAGCACATAGAGCGTTTACTTGGACCGCTAAAATTTCTTCTTTTAAGCATGTCTTCCGTAGGAATCTTGCCTATGGTGGCCGCCCAAGCAAACAGACACACTTTTGTGGGAGCTTTAGACTTCCAAATGGACTTGGGAGCAAAATCTCGGTCATCCAAGGCTTCAAACTGTGTTGAACAAAAACTCATGACGGCAAAGGAACCCCTAGAGTTTAGGGGCCACACAATCTCGTCATTGCCTTGGGATCGATTCACCCTTGACAGTCCTTTTTTATATAGGATGTTGCTAAAGATAAGAGCCCTGTGGATGATATGCTTAAGAGAAGAATTTTAATCTACCAAGTAGGTGTTCCATTTTCCGTTAGCAGGAGAAATGGGTTGATCACCTCCTTGTTCATTGCCATTGGGTTTGGCATTTGTGTCTTTCCTTGATAGGATTAGTTGGGTCCGTCCCTTGAATGTCAAAAATATTTTGATGGCTTGGAGAAGATGATGGAAGAAGAATTGCACTCTTGAAGTCAGAAGTTGATTGTGTTGGCTATTGGTGGAGTACATGGTAGTGAACATATCACTTGTTTTAATAAAAAGGTAATATGCTGTTCACTTGCTAATTTTTTTGTTGACGAGTTATTATAAACTATAATAAAATGATGCTTTGTGGATATTTGAACAACAAAAATCATAACAGTTGTTAAGCTCTTATGAAGAATGTTATCTAAGAACTCCAAAAACTTATATGACAACTTAGCACTTGACTCCAACTTTAGTATGACAATGCCATATTGCATTTGCAATGTTTGGGGAGATCTAGATGTAGGTAGCCTTATTTGCGCAATTTGAGTGACCGATTTCACCAATTCCTTTTCTTTCTTGTACCCTATCAAATAGCCGATGGAACATTCTTTCAAATAGCCAATGGAGCAAAGGCTACCATCATGGGCTCCTTGGCATACGTTGTGTATTGTGCCTATGCTGGGGGAGGAATATGGAGGTGGTTAGGTTTATAGGAGGACAGTCTAGATGTTGGCGGCAGGGAGGGGGAGAGATTATGTAATGAATTACCATTTCTGTTGGATCCCTGTTTGATGGATCTTTCAGCTTCTTAGTATTCCATGCAAATGTAGTGACAATTGTGAGGCATTTTTGTGTTACCCATTATGATCATTGTTTGAAAAATTCACAAAATTCTCTTTGTTTATGGAGAGTGTTGACACTAATTTTATGTCTATTTTAACAAGTGCAGCTGGTGTACATAATGAATCTTATAAGTCTGATGATGAGTTTCAGATTTGTGAAATTTGCAGTGGAGAAGAGGTGAATGTTTTAAACTCTTGAGCATTAGCCGTTTGGTTTGTGTTTTGTGTACTAATTTGCAGTTTTTTAGAGCAGGACAGAAGAAAACTACTCAAGTGTACCTGTTGTGGTCAGCTTGTACATCCTTCTTGTTTAGAGCCACCAACAGCAGATGTTTTTGAGGAATGGACATGCAATGCATGCAAGCAGAAGACAGAGGAGTATCTGGAAGAACATCGTGTTTATATAGAAATAATCACCAAGAGGTGACCTTTTAGCTAATATCCTCTTTTGTCGCTGGCTATGCCTATTTGCTTTGTGTCATATTTTCCCTTGTCTTGGGACATGGGACCTGCAATCACCTCTGAAGGATGGAAATATCAGTAAACGTTGGGAAAACACAGACCTTGAAAACTGCATGGAAGGCTAAAAGCCATCCTGGAAATGTTTCTTGGAACGGTAAAACATCCCTAAAAGTTCGGAAAAGCATGAAACCATGGGTCGTTTTATACACTTTTGTAATACTCCTCAGCAACTGAGAATTGGACAAGTAGCTACTCTTCTATGTATATAATCAACAATTTGGGATTAGATAACTAAAGATCTTGTAGCCAAAGCTATCCACTGATAAGAAAAAATAATGAAACATTAAGGCCATTAGTTGCCAGTTGCCACAGATAGGTGACTTGCATGGTTGGTTAATGGTTTCTATAGCTAGTTTGTAGTGACCTAAAAGAGGGAAAGGAAAGTAGACAATGGCACCTCGATTGGGACTGTTCTCCAGTTGCTGCCGGGTTATCTCCATATCGGTAGTAGTAGCTTTATTGAAATAGGGGTGGCTTTTGTTGTTTTTTTTTTTTAAATTTTAGAAAATGTTGTTTTCTTTTTTCTTTTTTGGTTGCTTTAGTGTACGTCTTTAATATAGAAACTAGTTTTTGGTCTATCTGTTTCTTGTAGTGACTTAACTATCAATAATCGTTGGCTATTATATTTCAATGCAATGAAAATTTTATTCTCTAATTTCTAAATGCTTTGTGAGATTTGAACTCTTGCTTATGTTAGAGTTCTGACTACTTATTACTGTCTTTAAAAAAAATTATTTAAACTTCTTTGTTTTCAAAAGTTACAATAACCTATGGTTATACATTGAAATCAATTATGTAAATGTAACTTTGAATAGATCTTATTAGCATTTATAATTGTGATTAATTACATAGGTTTGAGGTTAAGTTAGGACTGAGCTTAGGTTTGGATTTAGCTTAGGATGTTGGCCAAACCTTCTTGATTGAGACATGTGGCATTAGCTTTACCTTAGAAGCTTTCATTTTAATATATTTATATGGGTTAGTTTTTCCTCCTGAAAGAAAAAATAAAAATATCTTCCCTTGTTTTTAAAAGAAAGGGTAGATGCTAAAAATCTTTTTGAAAAAAGTATATACTTCAGTTATTAATTGTGAATTGGTCATGCTTCTGTTTCCCATATTTTGCAAAATTGCTGTCTGCATTTCCATGCAACATAAGCATGTGCTGAGGGATGGATTATTTCTTTTGGAGAGGGTCAAGGCATAGAAGTGGTTTCTTTCGCACATGATCTGGATTCAATGCCCTAAGGCATGGTTAAGGAGGCTTGAGGGATATGCAACGCCTTCGCCCCCTCTCCCCTCCCCCCACCCCCAAAAAAAAAGGAGGGAGTGGAAGTGACTTTTGTCACCGAAAGGTGGGCATGCTAGAGATAGCTCTAGGAAAGTTGCTGTCAGTCTTTTAGACTGGAGTAATCTCTAGAACTACCGTTCTTGGTGGCTGTAGCTCGTAACTCAGTTATTATTGGTGCATTAGATTGTTGAATAAGTATTCTCTGTCCATGTTGCACTTTTATTGCATACAAACCTTTTTCCATTATGCAAACTCTTGGATTGCATATTACTCAAGTCTTGTTTTCATGAGACTTCTCAGAGGACCACGAACCTGCTTGAGCCCCCCCCCCCCCCCCCCCCAAAAAAAAAGAATTGACTATGTGCTGCACGCATAGATTTTTAACCACTTCATGGTAGCTATAAGCTCGATTGGGGAGTGAGTGATCGGTGACCTGAGCATTCAGTCAATGGGCTATTAGGATCAATTCTGGTGGTGCTCATGTATTTCTTTCTCATTCTTCCCTTTCTTTTGGTTCTCATTTTTGCCTCAAAACGTTTTCCCTAGAATGACCCTCATCTCAAGGGTGTTCTAATCTCCCATCCGCTCTCTCTCTCTCTCTTTCTTTTTTTGGGTAAGTAATCAAAAGGTATATTAAATGGACACCAAGGGGATGTCAACCATGTACAAAAGGGGCAAATACAAAAACATTATGCCCTTAAGCTCTCATTCATAATGCAATCGACAAAAGCCAAAAAATGTAAATTTTTGTTGCTGTTGAGCCCGACACTCCAACTATCCAACAACCTCAAAAAATAGAGTTTAAAATCTTGAAACGACAAGACTTTATCCTAAAAAATACGACGATTTCTCTCCTTCCAAGTAGCCCACAAAATAGCCAAAGGAACCATGCTCCAAACTCCAAGGACCCAACTCTTCTTCATCCTTCTCCTCCAAGCCACTACCACATCTCCCACATTAGAAGGTGGAACCCAACTAATCCCCATAAGAGAGACACATAAATCCCAAAGGGAAGAAACCCACCGATAATGTAAAAGGAGATTATCCATGGTTTCTTCGTCCTACAAACACATGGAGCATGTACTTGGACCTCTAAAATTTCTTCTTTTAAGCATGCCATCTGTGAGAATCTTGCCTATGGTGGCTGCCCAAGCGAAGAAACACACGTTTGTGGGAGCTTTAGACTTCCAAATGGACATGGCAGCAAAATCACAACCATCCAAGGCTACAAATTGTGTGGAACAAAAACTCTTGATGCTAAAGGATCCCTTAGAGTTTAGTGGCCACACAATTTCATCCTTGCCTTGGGACAGAACCTCTTTGCCAACCAGTACGACTAACAAATTACAAATATTGTCCTCTTCCCAATCATTAAGACTCCTCACAAAGGTCAAATTCCAATGGCCAATATCACTACTTCTTGTACCGTGGCATGCTTCAAACGAGCTATCCTAAAAAGATTAGGAAAAAGAGTCTTTAATGGTTGATCCCCACACCAAACATCATGCAAAAATAACACCCTTAAGCCACCCTTCACCTCAAAATGCACTAAAGATTTGAAACACTCAAGACCTGCTAAGATGGATTTCCAACAACCAACACGGTGAGAATAAGAACTCTTCTTACTCCATCAACCCAACTCATTGATCCCATATTTTGCCTTGATCACATTTTTCCACATAGCATCATCTTCTTTGCAAACCTCCACAGCCATTTGGTCTTCAAAGCTGCATTCATAACACAAAGAGGTCTTATGCCAAGTCTTCCCTCTTGTTTAGGACGACATACTTCGTTCTAATTGACCCAATGGAGGCCATTACCATTATTGTTAGAATTCCAAAGAAAATCTCTCATGCTTTTTTCTAACCGACTAGCAGTGCTAGCTAAGATGGTGAATAAAGACATGAAGTAGATAGGTAGACTATACAAATTGCTTGAAAGGGTCAATCTACCCTCTCTAGACAAAAGCTTAGACTTCCAGCCTGCCAATCTCTTATGGAATCTCTTAACAACTGTGTCCCAAACAGCTATGCTCTTATGAGGAGCACCACGAGGAAGACCAAGGTAAGAAGGCGGCAGATAATCCACTCCACACCCAAAGAAACGGACCAAAACATGAACATTAGGCACCTCGCCAGTAGTCCAGACATAGCATCAAAAAGCAGAAGGATGCACCTTAAGTAACCCAAATTACTCTCGTTTGGCTTGTAAAAAAACAAGGGTATCGTCGGCAAAGAGTAAATGGGATATCAACAAACCCTCAGAATGAGGGTTGCTAATATGAAAGTCATTCAAGAAACCCTCTTCACCTGCTTTAATCACCAACTTATTGAGAGTCTCCATAACCAAAATGAACAATAAAGGCGACAAAGGGTCACTTTGCCTTAGGCCTCTTGAACTTGAGAAAAAATCAGATGCTTCACCATTAATCAAGATAGAGAAGTGCACCGTGGAAATACAAAAAGAGATCTATTTCCTCCACTTGTTAGAAAAGCCCATTTTCTCAATAATAGCCAGAGGGAAACTCCAATAGAAATGATCATAAGTCTTCTCAATGTCAAGCTTGCACAGGATACCCAAAATTCTAGATCTAATATAAGAATCAATGTACTCATTAGCAATCAAAGTAGCATCCAAAATTTGTCGGGTAAAAACAAAAGCATGCTACGAGGGACCCACAACTTTTCCAACAACTTTCCTTAATCTTGAAGCGAGGACTTTGGCAAGAATCTTATATAAACTCCCTCGTAAGCTGATGGGCCTAAAAAACTTAATATCATCTGCTCTAGCCACTTTGGGAATCAAACTAATAAAAGTAGCATTTAAACTTTTCTCAAAGACAACTTTATCATGAAAGTCTGCAAAAAATCCCATAATCTCCCCCTTTACAGTAGACCAACAATGCTGGAAAAAGACTATATTGAAACTGTCTGGCCTGGACCTTTCTCGTTGCCTAACTCAGTGATGGCATTCCAAACTTCATCTTCAGTAAAATCTTTTTCAAGAACCCTAGCATCATCAAGACTAATGGAGGCAAAAGTGATACCATCAAGAAAAATCCTTGATGGTTGATCATCATGATATAGATTTTCATAGAAGTGAACAATTGCATTGTTGACCGAGGCATCATCAACATAAAGCTCGCCATCCACTTTAATTTTGCGAATAGCATTAAACTTTCTTCTCCTATTTGCCACCTGGTGGAAAAACTTGGTATTGTGATCACCATCCACAATCCACTGTTGCTTTGCTCTTTGGTGCCTGTAAATATCAATGGATCTTCGCATCACAAAGAGTTTCTTTTTAACTCCCAATCTTTCAATTCTATCCGCCCATGAGAGAGACTGTTGTTGTTCCTTCTCATCTAAGAGCTTCGCTTTTTCCACCAAACTAGCCATCTTAAACTTTACATGGCCAAACACATCCCTTTTCCATTGTTTAAGTTTGGTCTTCAAAAAGTTTAGTTTCTTTGCCAAAATAAAACTCAAGGGGCCAATAACATCCAGTTCATCCCAAAAAGATTTGACAAGGTCACTAAAGCCATCCATCTCAAGCCACATATTCTCAAATTTGAAAGGACCTCTACCTCTACAGACTTCCCCAACTAGAAGAAGAACGGGAAAATGGTCCGAAGTGATTTTCAGAAGGGTAACTTGATGAACCCCCTGGAGTGATCTTCCCACTCAATTGAGAAGAGAAATCAGTCAATGCGAAATAACATAGGACCCTCCTCATGGATGGACCAAGTAAAGCGTGCACCGTCCAAAGGAGGATCAATGAGATTGCAAGAATCAATAAAGCTAGAGAACTCTCTCATTGCCCAAGACGACTGACCACCTGTGGATCCCTCTAAAGGAAACCTAATGACATTAAAATCCCCACCCAAACACCACGGAATGTCCCAAGAAGACATAAAGAACGACAACTCAAATAAAGCTAGTCGCATATAGTCGGCATTACACCCATATACCCCAATCATACTCCACTCAAAATTGCCCTCCAAAGACTAAAACTTATAACAAACAGAAAACGACCCAATGCGAGAGTCGCCAAGCTCCAAGACTTGAGGATCCCAAATGACAATAATGCCTCCTGAGCAACCCACTGAAGATAAGTAAAGCCACTCAATCGGGTGATGACCCCACAGACCAATCGCTATCCGACGACTAACAACCTCCAACTTGGATTCTTGGAGAATGGCAACATCGTAGTCAAAAGTACACAACACCCACTTAACATCCCCTCGCTTATTTGGACAATTGAGCCCCCTGACATTCCAAGCAAGAACATTAACGGTTGGCCCCATCCGAAAACAACCTATCTGTTGCAAGTTGCAACTACATCCCCCATACTCTCTTCAACCAACTGTTCACCTTTCATTCTATTTGCTTCCAGCGAGGCAAGAAAAGAGAGCAACTCCATTTCTCTACCTTCAATGGCCAGACCCATCTTCTTACAAAAAAAGATCATTTTTTCCAAGGCCCACGCAAAACCTTCACTAACATTCACTAAATAAATAGAACCGGGCAAAGCAGCACCATCTAGACCTTGAGTGTGGGCTTGATGTAGAGCTTCCTCAAACCAAGAAGGCCCTCGAACATCATGCATATTAGGAGAACCCGACCCGGCATCAACAACGAGTTTAGTCTTTCCAAGCTTCTTCCTATGAGAGTAAATTAGCACACTCGTAGCCGGTGAGCGAGATGCAGGATGCAACTCCTCCACCACATTCAGAGGTGATTCTGGGATCCTTGAGGCACATAGAGAATTACAGTGGGAGCTGCACTCGCAATCAGAGGAGGGATAGTTCTCCAAAAGATCAGTCAACACTTGGAATTGATTAGCACAGGGAGAAGAAGCCTCCAAAAACTCATTATAACCACTCTTCTTGCAAGACACATCATTAACATTGTCCTTGAAGGAGGCCTTCTGCTTCAACACATTACCACTGCCATTATGTTCTTCGCCAGTCACAGCTACACAGACATCCCATGAACCACAATCCATACACCTCCACCCCATCAAAGGTGAATCAGGGGTGCCACCCCGATGACCTCGATCAACATTAGCAAAAGACCTATCCTTGACTCACCGGAAACCTGGAGGGAATAGAAGCATTCCTTGGTGGAGGAGATGGCTTCTTATGACCCTCAATCAAAGTCTCCTTAAGAATCTTTGTCACCCCAAACCAGCCTTCTACCTTAGCACCTCAGGAAAGATCACTGTCCTAGCCTGCCCACCATTACCCAAAAGAGAGAGAACAATGAATCTACCTTTGCTATCCTTTCTTAGTTGAAGCAATAGACACCTACGACCACACCTAAAAGTTTTCAACCATAATGGTTCTCCCTTTGAGAAATGGAAGCGAACCATTTGAATTGACGCCCATCGAAACTCCTGGAAGCTCAACCGGATGAATGACCTTTTCCTTCCACTGGACTCAACAACTTTAAAAGGAAAAAGGCCACCAACACCCCCCCTGACTTCTAGGAACTTCCCTTTTACCCTCACAGAGGCATACATGATAGAGAGACGGGGCACTGCAAAGTAGCAGGAGGAAGAAAATCCACAAACGAAATCAGCAAAGGGAGCAAATGAGCTGACCGCGGAAGACACCGATACCAAACACTGCCCGAAGAAGGAGAACACGAGGAGAAATGCACAAAAAAACAACTCACCCGAGGCTGGCCGGAGATAACAGCACCACCAAGAGAGAAAATGGCTGATTCTACGCCTAAAAGAGTGACTTAGGGAAATTTCGGCAAGATTCCGGTGACTAGAAAACTGCCACAACCCTCGCCGGTGGTGATAGAATCTGCAGGCCAACCCAAATCCTACTGGAAAACACCTTATCCCTCCACCGGCACACAGATTTGAAAAAACAACAAAGGGAGACCCGACAAAGCCCAAGGACGACCGGCGAAGGGGACGGCTGGCGACTTCCGGAACCCAAAGTCCAGCGGATCTCAGGTGGACCTCCGATGACCACTCCGGCCACCTAGAACAAGCGCCTGGAGAGAAGGGGGGTCCGTGCTAGTTGCTGGAAAGAGAGTTCTTTCTTATTTGACATTTCAATCACATGATTGATCTGCTCTCTCTTTGCTAATAGTAATTTGATTTTTACGAAACTGATAAGAATTATTTAGGATTTTGAAATGCATCCTTCTGCCAGCAATACTGGGTTTTAGAGTCAGCTTGAAGAGGAGGTTCTAGAAGTGAGGTTAATTGTTTACCATCTTCTTATCTTGTCTTACTTAGAAGGAAACCAACCATGGAGAGGTTCCAGGTCAGATTGTGGGGGTAGAAATCAAATCTTCTGTCTAGAGGGGGAAGATTGACTTTATTCAACAGCATGTCATGGATCTAGCCATCTATTCATGTCTTCATTGAGAATTCTCGCCAGCATTGTTTGTAGTTTGGAAAAATCATGAGACTACCGATTCGTCTACTGTGAAACCGGTAATGGTCTTTACTGAGTCAATTGGGAAGAAATGTGCCATTCTACAAGGAGGGCCTGGCATAAGACCTTTACACAAGATAAATGATCTCTAGACACCGAATAGTTTGGAATTTTATAAAAAAGGAGGACGCTTTTAAGAGAAATAGGGTCATTGCTGAATATGAGGTTGATAATTTAGGAGTGCTGTAGAAGAAGGGTCCATTTGCCCATGAGGTGGATTGCTTTATGTCTATCATATCAGTCTTAAAGCGTTCCAAATCCTTAGTTAATTGGGGGGTGATGAATGACTGTAGGATGTTTTGGTATGATTTTGGGTATGGGGATCAGCTTCTTAAAGCTTAATTCCTGGATCTTTTTTGGATGGTTTGTTTTTCAGAAGGCAACAATGTAAGAATTGTTGTAATACTCTTCCTGAAGGGTCGATTTGTCTTGATTTTCCAACTGAACCATATGGAAATAAAAAGTTCCAGCCAAAGCCTTTTTGTTTTTATGCTTGGTTTCTACCAAAGGAAAGATTCTCAAGGACACGCACAAAAAGTAGTTTGAATGGACCAATTTAGTCTTCTCTGCATTGAGGGGGAAGAATCGGTTGCTGGCCACCCTGTTCATTGCCACTTGCCACTGAGTTTCTTCTGTTTGGCATTAGGCTCTGTTCTTGGTGGGCTTTAGTTGAGTTCCAACCATCAAAACCAAAGATGTGTTGGCGCATTGTAGAAGAAGAAAAAAGAGTTGGGTTTTAGGAGTTTGGAAGATGGTTCCTTTGGCTATTTGGTGGATTACTTGATAGGAAGGCCATCAGATGGATTTTTTTAGGGAAAACAAGTGTCCATGTGAGAACTCAAGCTGTAGTTGCAGTCAAGTACTTAGTTGTGGTAGAAGTTCGACAATTTTTTGGATTTTGTGGATAATATTATGCATGCGCACTTCAGGGCGTTGTGTTTCTTGTCGTTGCCCCTTTTGTACATGGGTGACATCCCCTTGGTATCTTTCGATACAATATTTGATTACGCATTAAAAGTCTTTAAAAAATGAATTTGGAAAGTAATCTGAGCTCTTCTTACACTTTGATGCATGTTGAGGAGATGTTACCTTGAAGATATTGAAATTTCGTAAGTCTCAGCTTGGTTAGAGAAGATGGTAAAGTCTCTGGGAGTTCTTATTCCAGGTGGGGATTCAAATTTGAGTATTTTTCCAAAATGCTATTTGAACTTTCCCAAATGACCCATGAAACTTATAGTATCTAATGTTGGCCCAGAAGCTGTAAAGAGCTTCCCTGAAGTTTTTGAATGGCTCCCCGTAAAATGAGGACCTACTTAGATTTTTGTATGACATTTTGTAAAAAGACAAATTAGAAAAAGTGAAAAAATCACCCAAAAGCATACATTCTTAGAGTGTTAAAAGTCGCTTAAGAGGTGGATATATCACCAATATGAAGTTAATTATGAAGACAAATATGAAATGATAAAAGAAAGGTTTTTGGGGGGGGGGGGGTAGATAAGAGAGATGTCGCATGGGATGCATTGTGTCTATCCAAAAAGGCAGGGGGCGTATTGTGAGAGATGTGTAAGACTGGAAGAGTGCTGCTGCGTGCAAGCATGTTTGGCATATTGCTAATGAGGAGAACTCACCTTGGGTCAAGTGCACTTGAAAAATGGAGGCATATGGGATTATATGGTGAAGAATGGTACTAATTTGTACTGGGAGTGCAGACTAATTTGGTCTGCTGCTTGTGTGAACTGGAACCTGAAAAATGCCCACTTGTTTTTTAGCTGCTATTTTACTAGGCATATCATGATCAGATGTTGAGGAATTTTGCACATCAACTTTTGGATTGGAATAATTGGACTGAGATGTTCATTAAGTAGAAGAGTACTGATGGCCGAAGCAAACATAAAGATTACCTGATAATGACAGCAGCAATCATCAGTCATGGATGGAAAGTAACACAAATTTTCAAGCAATAACAGATGGATGAAAATCAAATTGTACAGATGATTGAAATTGATGCTAAAATGAGATTAAACAGGATAGTGATATGAAACTTATTTGATTGAGCAGATTTGGATTGTATGGCCCCTGGGAAAGCCTGGAATAAGACGTGATACGTTTTCCAAGTACTGGTAAGCTAATCTTACACTTCGCCAAAAAGAGACCCAATTAAACGTACAGTTTGAGATTTGAACTAGAGTCTTGTCTTTAGACATTCAAAATTCACTACTTACTGCCATTGCAAGGTTTCAACTCACTGGGTTTTTTTTTTCCCTTGGGGGTAAGTGGAGCCACCCATTGGCCCCCCTATCTCCAGGGGATAGCCAATGGGCCAACCGGCCCAAGGGGAAGGGGGGAACCATGCTCAGGCCTAAACCCAAGCCCATCCCCTTCACTCCCAAAGATATGGAAGTGAAGAGTTTCCTCCACCCAGATTCAAACCCTGGTGGTGGAGGTGGGGCAAGCATGGTGATACCAACCACGCTACTCACTGTTATCTTCTGTATTCTGTTCAATAAAATTGAGAATCAGAACTGGACCACACGTATGTTGGGAAAGAACAGGAGAAAATAATTCAAAACAGTAAAAAAAATATTGAGAAGAATCTTAATAAAGCTGCTGATGCTTTATTTCTCTGAGATAAAATTGATCGAAAATACAACTGCGATGCTGCTCTATTTATAGGCTGCATAGAAACTAATAATTCATAAAATTTAGCCAACTAACCACAACTCAACAGTTAGCTAACCTTGAGCCTAAAGAATAGGAACAGCTAACAAACCTAAAAATAGAAAACAAATTAACAGAAAAGACTTGGTAAACATCAACCAAATACTGAAAATAAGGAAACTGAATTAACCCTTTGAAGCACTTTCAACACTCCCCCTTTCTTCAAAGCTTGTCACACCCATCCAAAGTCTGAAGACTTCATGCTTAGCTCACGGAAGTGATTTTGTGAGAATATCAGGGACTTGACTGTTTGTATTGCAGTAACTCAAAGTTACTTCACCATCTGCAACCAACTTCTGAATAAAATGATGACGGATGTCTCTGTGCTTTGTTCGGCTATGAAATGCTGGATTCTTTGTCATGGCAATTATTGCTTTGTTGTCACAAAAAACCTCAGTAGCTCTCCCTTGTATTTGAAGGAAATCAGCCAATAACCTCCGTAACCAAATAGCTTGACAAGCAGCTCCTGTAACAGCAACATATTCTGCTTCCGACGAGGACAGAGCAATGACATCTTGCTTCTTTGAGCTCCATGAAATAGCACCAGAACCCAGGGAAAATATGGAGAGCCTGAAGTGCTCTTTCTGTCCCCTAAGCATCCTGTCCAATCACTATCAGAGAAGCGACCTAACCTGAATTTTGATACCTTAAAGTACCAAATCCCAAAATCAATAGTTCCAGCTACATAACAAAGAATTCTCTTTGCTGCCCCAAGATGATGCAGTGAAGGATTTTGCATAAATCTTGACACTACACTCACATAAATGTGATGTCTGGTCTAGTATGGCACAAATAATTTAGACCACCAACGATGCTCCGAAATTGCTTTGCATTTGCCATGCCGGTGCCATCATTAACTACAAGCTTTTCATTCACATTCATGGGTGTGGGCATTGATTTGCAATGCAGCATGTTAAACCTCTTAAGCAAATCAGTAGCATACTTCTTTTGTGTGACAAAAATTCCATCAGTACACTGGTTAACCTCAAGTCCAAGAAAATAATGTAGCAAACCCAAATCTGACATATCAAACTTTCCCTTCATGCAAGACTTAAATTCTTCAATGAGTGACTCACAAGACCCCATGTAAATCATATCATCAACATAAAGGCAGATGACAAGAAAATCGGAATTACCTTGCCTTTTGACATAAAGGGTTGGTTCATTTTCACTCCTTTCAAATCCGCTCACTTGAAAATATGAGTCAATCTTGCTATACCATGCTCGAGGAGCTTGCTTCAGGCCATATAAAGCCTTTTTCAACCTGTATACTTTATCTTCCTCTCCGTTAGCAACATATCCTTCAGGTTGGGCAACATATACTTCCTCTTTCAACTCTCCATTAAAAAATGCTGACTTAACATCAAATTGGTAGACTGGTCACTCCAATTGTGCTGCTAGTGCCAGAAACACCCTAACTGTTTCAAAGCAAGCCACAGGAGAGAATGTTTCATCAAAATCCACACCTTCTTGCTGCGCATATCCTTTTGCAACCAAACGAGTTTTGAACTTCTGAATTTTACCATTGGCATGTTACTTAGTGCGGTACACCCATTTCAAGCCAATAACATTCTTTTCTTCTGGCAACTCTACCAAATCCCAAGTCTCATTCTTCTTAATAGCCTGCAACTCCTCATCCATAGCCTTACACCACTCAGGCTCATTTATAGCTTCATCAAAGCTAATAGGATCTGTAACAAGTAGAGCAAAAGTGTAGGATGTGTTATAGTCAGCATATTGGGGATTTGGCTTCCTAATTCTTGTTGATCTTCTAAGTGGAGTAGCTGAAGTCTCTTCTACATCTGAAGAAGAGTTTCTACTTGGGGATGACGTGGGAGAACTGTCAAGTGAACTTGGAGGAGATGACCTTTCCAGGTGTTGGTTTAGGTGGTGGAACTAAAGAAATGTCCATAGGAATGCCTTGCTGAGCTTGCTGTTCTCCCTAATCCCAGCTTGCTGCTTCATTGAACACTACATCTCTGCGAATGGTTAACTTGCCACTAACAGGGTTATACAATTTATATGCTTTGGATTAAGAAGAATAACCAACAAAAATGTATTTCTCAAATTTTTCATCAAATTTCCGAGAATAAGTTTTAACCAAAGCATATGCCATACAACCAAAAACTTTTAAGTGGCTCACCGTTGGTCTTCTACCAGTCCAAGCTTGATATGGTGTCTGATCACGAATTGCCCTAGTAGGGGACAGATTCAAGATGTACACTGCTGTTGCTACAGCTTCGGCCCCAAAACAGGTTGGAAGTCCTTTTGCTTGTAACATACTTCTGGCCATCTCTACTACAATTTGATTCTTCCTCTTAGCTACACCGTTCTGTTCCGGTGTATAAGGTGCTGAAAGCTCCCTGCATATTCCATTTTCTTAACAAAAAATATTAAAGTCAGTGGATACAAATTCACCTCCTCTGTATGTTCGAAGAGTTTTTATTGCCAGTCCACTTTGCTTTTCCGCTAAAGTTTTGAACTTCTTGAACGAGCCAAAGGCTTCAAACTTGTTCTCCAAGAAGTAAAACAACTCATGCGACTAAAATCATCAGTAAATAGCTAAAAGTATCGACTTCCACCAAGAGACTTTGTACTCATAGGCCCACACAAATCCACATGCACTAATTCAAGACACTTAGAGACCCTCCAAGCCTTTTCTTCAGGAAAAGGCTTTTTGCTTTGCTTCCCATAAACACAATTCTCACAAAATCCAAGATTATCAAGCTTTGGTAGTCCAAAAACCATCTGCTTTCGACTTAGCAGTTTCAGCCCATGAATATTCAGGTGCCCATAGCGTAAATGCCATAATCTAGTCTCATTGTTAGAGTCAGCACTAGTCATTAAAGCACACCCCTCAACCGTAGAGACTTTTAGTGGAAACATTTTATTGCTGGCCATGGGAACTTTAGCAGTAATCTAATTTATCTCTAATAACACAATACCTGTCATCAAACACAAGAGAATATCCACTAATCATTAGTTGCCTGACACTAAGTAGATTATGGGTGAGACTAGGAACAAGCAGTTCATCATCTAAAACCTTAGCATTACCTTTATTGGCTGTAACGCTAATAGTACCTTTGCCGTGCACCTGAATTTTCTGGTTATCTCCTAGTGTCACCTCTAATTTCTTGGACTCATCAAGCTCCCTAAACAATGACCTCGTTCCAGACATGTGATTGGAACACCCACTGTCCAAAAACCAAACATCATTAGGCTTTTCATCTCCAGAAAAAACAGCCATAAAAAGCTTACTGTCCTCTGTTTTCTCTGCAAAACTAGCTTGGTTGGCCTCATCCTTCGGCTTTTGCCAACAATATACTTCTTTGTGACCTGGTTTTTTGCAATAATGGCAGTGAAAGTTTTAGTTTTTGTCCTGCCTCTCTTCATGAAAACCACCTCTGCCTCGGCTTCTTGCTTGACCTTTTCCACGTCCTTTGCCACGAAATCCACCTCTGCCACGGCCACGACCAGAATATTTTGATGTCTCCCCCTTCACTTGAAAAGCTTTTTCTTCAACCTTTTCCAAGGACCTACTAACTCTGGCTTCATGGGCTTGCAAAGAACTCATTAATTCATCAAAGGTGTATGTAGAAAAGTCCTTGGAATCTTCTATTGTAGCAACAATATAATCAAAGTTTACTATTAAACTTCTCAGTACCTTGCTCACAATAGTTTGGTTACTAACATCTTCACCATATGTTTTCATTTGACTAGCAATGGCAAACACTCTAGACAAAAACTCTTGCACAGACTCTTTGTCTTTCATTGCCAAAGTCTCAAATTCACGAAATTAACGACGAAGTGTCTGTAATTTTACAGTAATTATCTTTTTGTCACCCAAAAATTCTTACTTCAAAATTTTCCATGCCTCATTCGAGGTTGTAGCTGCTGCAATTCGTGGAAAAATTTCATCATCCAGTGCTGATTGGATGAGAAACAACGCCTTCTCATCTTTCTTACGAGTCTCACTCAATTGTTGGTCGGGTTGAGCCGGTGCCGGATTAGGTTCGGTGTACCCATTTTCCACCCACTCCCACAGCTCTTGAGACCTAAACATGGTCTTCATCTTAAGACTCCAAAGGTGATACTTTTCCCCTTTGAACGTAGGAATAAGGGGCTGGCTAAAGAATTGGTGCTATTGTTAGCCATGAATTCCTCTCAAATGTGTTTACCTCACAGCGACTCTTAAGTACTCAAGAAAAAGAGTCTTTCAAATGTGTTAGCCATGGCTATTTGGTGGACTACATGGAAGGAGAGAAATCGTTGTATCTTCGACGACAAAGCCTCGTCGTTTCAAGGATTTAAGCTCTATTTTTTGAGGTTGTTGTATAGTTGGAGTGTCGGGCTTTGTGGTTACAAAAATTTAAATGTTTTGGCTTTTGTCGATTGCATTATGGATGAGAGCTTAAGGGCATAATGGTTTTGTATTTGCCCCTTTTGTAAATGGGTGACATCCCCTTGGTGTCCTTTTAATATACCTTTTGATTACTTACCAGAAAAAAAAGAAAAGTCTTTCACTCAGTTGCCCAAAAGACCAAATTTGGCTTTGATACCAATTTTGTTGGGAAAGAACAGGAGAAAATAATTCAAAACAGCAAACAAATATTGAGAAGAATCTTAATAAAGCTGTTGATGATGCTTTATTTCTCTGGGATAAAATTGATTGAAAAAACAACTGCTATGCTGCTCTATTTATAGGCTGCATAGAAACTAATAATTCATAAAATTTAGCCAACTAACCACAACTCAGCAGTTAGCTAACCTTGAGCCTAAAGAATAGGAACAGCTAACAAACCTAAAAATAGAAAACAAATTAACAGGATAGACTTGGTAAACATCAACCAAATACTTTGACTAAATCCTGAAAATAAGGAAATTGAATTAACCCTTTGAAGCACTTTCAACAACGTGCACAGCGTCAGCCAGTCCGTCAGATGCACACATCTGATGCATGGAAGTCTGTGAGATAGATGCACAGGAGGGTAGCGTTAAGATACAGAATACATATCTAATAATCAGATATTAAGGTATAGCTTACTTGCACTTCGACTAAATGCTTTTTATTCATCAGTGGTAATAATTGTACCAGATGAGCTTTTTTTATATATAAAATAGACTAAATGCTTAGAGAACAAATGGGAAACTATCTAAAACAAACCAATGTAGAATAGAAAACTAAATTTTACATAAAAAAAACACCTAAATATCTTTGTTTTCACTGTTTTGACTCTTCTAGATGCCCTGTGATAACACATGCAAAAATAACAAAAAAAATAAGAAAATAAAAATAAAAATACAACATTCGAAATGCGAGTATATTTTCAAGGTTCCTATTTTTTGGATTCCTTCTTCATGTCCATTGCCTCAAATGTGCGTTTTGGATATGCTATTAGGTACAATGGAGCTGTTGAGCGGAAAGAGAGAATTTTGGAGATCATTCGGTCTTTGGATCTTCCTAAGAATCCTTTAGATGATATTATTGATCAGGTATCACATTTTCTTTTAAATACCTTAACCTGTTCGTGCGTAAAGTATAACTTTTTTCGCTTTCTTGGTCAATGAAAACCTTACTTGAGGCATAGGAGAGTCTTCCCTACTCCTATTCCCCTCCTCCATTCCTTCCACCGTTGGAGTGCACCATGTCTAGATTGGCCCCTTAATCTAAAAATGCTTAACCCTGATTAGCAAAACTAAAGAAACAATTAACAAATCAAAGCAAAACATAAATTAAGCTACTAATTAATAAGGAAATCATCTAATTACCCAAAAAGCATCACACGGCTACATTATAATAAAAATCAACAGTAAAGAATTAAAATCTAAATTATGATGAGAGGAGGAAAAGAAGAGAAGAGAAGGGGTTACCTCCAAAGTATAATCAAGGTCATCCCTTTGTGGGTTGTTGAGGGCCTTTTTTTCACTACTCTAAATCATTAAACTGGCACTTGCCCTAAGAAATTTCACCAATTTAAACAGAAACCTGAACTTTGTAAAGTGAAAACCCCAAAAGAGAAGAGAGAAAATGAAGGGGGAAAGAGATGAGTCTGAAGTAGAGAAAAGAAGGGAGAGAAATTTAGAGTAGAGGAAAGAGAGGAGGATTAAGAGGAAAAAGAGCATCAGTAGAGCAATTGCAAAATGAAATCAAGAACACATGGCAAAAGAGAGAGATTGAGATTGAGTAAACTATGAAATTGGAGATCAAGAAGAGTAAATAACAGAAGGGAGCTAAATACTTCTGTTAGCTAATAAGCTAGGATCTACTGTATTGACAATTTGCTGCTGACATACATGTGAAATTCGAAGAAATCCACAGATACAATTATTTTCTAAAACTAATAATTGAATTTAGACGCTAAATCTATTTAGTTGTCTTGTAATTTGAGTCAGCCTGCAAAGGAGAATCTCTAAAAATTTGAGTCAGCTTGTAGTTTATACCTGATTTTGAGTACTAGTAATGGATTTGAGGGATTGTAACATGATACATGGATGACCTTTTTGTTTAAGAAACTCTTGTTCATTTGGTTGTATGTATGACAGTCTCCTCTTAGACTTTCATTTTTATCACTATATGAACCAAAAGCAATTGTTACTGGTGCAAGTACTACGGTCTAAGTTTTTTGACCAATTGTCAGTGCCTGTGCAGCTTGGCGGGCCTGATAATGTTGCGGAAATAACAGGGAGGTTGGGTATGCTTGTTCGCGCTTCATGTGATAAAGGGTTCACTTCTCAGGCGAGGAATCCGTGAGTGCAATTTTCATTCACTGGCACAGTCCTTAATGTTCTGCTGATCTATGCTACTTGGACTCTTCATTTTGCCCCAAACACCCATATTGAACACATAACACTCGGACATGAGTATAACGGGCACTCAACCCTTCATTTTAGACAAAAAATGTACAATTTTTCTCAATTAATTGGCGAGCCCGATACGACACTTATGTTGGACACTCAACATTTCAACATGGGTATGGCCGAGTCTGAGTAACATAGCTGCTGATCTAGAGATCATCCTTGCTTCCCATCTTTATTTTTTTGATAAATAATCCAATTGTCATATGCAACGAGATCCAGTGGATGTCACCCATGAACACCAGGGAGATCATCCTTGCTTCCTTCTAAGTGCGAACAAATTGATTACCACCTCTGCCCTCTGGTATATCGTCTGTACCCCTAGATACCTGGACATAGCTGCTTGGCATGTTTTATCCTTCCTTTTTTTGGGTTGGGGGGGGGGTGATAAGTGCGAGGAAACTTTGACTGCCTTTCAGTATGTTGCTTGTTCAAATTGCTGAGATTTTCGTAATGTGCATCAGCTTTTTGGTTCTGACAATATCAAGGAAGCAAAATGTAAAAAATAGTCTTCTAATTGAGGCTGACATTACTTCAAATGGTGCATTCCATCGAATTATTCAAATGCACTTCTCTGGACAGCAAAAGGAAGAATCTCCTCAAGCTATTTGCTACTTTTTTTGGCTTTGGCATTGTGGGGCTGATTCGGTGTTATGATATTGGAAATTTTTTAAATTGAATACGGTGATTGCATGTGTGTGAAGTGTGAACATTGAAAGAGTTGGCACTAAAGATTGTTATCATACTTATGGAGCCATGTTTTTTTCAGGAAAGATGTTAGTATGAAGATGGTTAATATGCATGAGAAGCAGCTTTTCATGGATGGCAAAAAGTTTATTGCTATAATCTCTGAGGCTGGGTCTGCGAGTGTTTCTCTGCAAGCTGATAGAAGGGCGATAAATCAGGTAAATAACTAACAATATCTTACAGATTTGTATTTAAGAATAAATTAAGTAGTGTAGGCTTGGGTATTGAATACCTCAAATGAAGTTCAAGTGATAGCAATCATTACATACATACGCCACGATGATGATACCCAATGTTCAACTTGACTCAAACTGATGCAGATTAGGGAAAAATCCCCTGTCAACTCAATAATACTCAAATTTTCATAAACTACAACTGAAGAAAACCATTGCGGAAGTTTCCTATTTATAAGCTAGAACATAACTTGGAAAAGAATTAACCTTCTAAGCGATGACTCCAAATAATTTTCTAAAAGATTAGACTAATAAGGAAAATAAATATCTTAAAGAATATAAAATATCAATGGCAACTCCTATTACACCTAAAAGATATGCAAGAGAGTGATGGAGATTCTTGAATCCACAAGTTGTCACTTTTCAGAGTCAACCTTGGGCTTGGACTCCTTGATGGGGCAGGACATGAATTCTATCGCAAACACCCTAAACTTTCTAGAAACTTGAAGGGCAATTATAGATGGAATTTGTTTGTATTTGGTAAAATATCTCACTGAACTCTTTCTGTTTCTTTTTATTGTTCAATAGTATGTAGTCAATGGCTTTCCATGTAGGGTCTGACGGAATTAACCTTTTTCAATTCAATGTATGGCTGTGTGCATCGACTCTTCCCACTTTCCATCGTACGTGGTGGTTTGGTTTGGTAGTCTGAATTCAACTTGGCATGTTAGTTTTGTGTATGACATGCATCAATGTCCAGTCCTTCCTATCTATTTTGTGACTTCTTTTTCTGTCAGAGGAGGAGGGTGCACTTAACCTTAGAAGTCCCTTGGAGTGCTGACAAAGCAATTCAACAACTTGGAAAGACCCATCGATCAAACCAATCCTCTGCACCAGAATACAGGTATTATTTCCTTTCTTTTTGGGGGGGGAGGGCTACCATGAGGTTGCTTTTTCCAAAAATATTTGTGCTACAATTAGAGAATTGTTGCATGCCAACCGTCTGCACATATATGTAGTTTGTCATTTTATTACACAATTTATCATTTGCACTTTAAACTGCTGCCGACAAATCTCAAAATATTTGTGAAAAGGGGGCTCATGGTAATTCCCCCCGCCCCCCGATTTTTTGATGATTAAGAAAAATAAGGTGTCAAATAGTATGTTTCAGCTTTTGAAAGGAAACCTTTCCTAGGAGGTGGGTCTTGTTTATACTTCGGAAATTGTGTATATATGATGTACAGATATATTTGGTGATCGATGAAAATCTTATTTTTCATCAAAAATGAAAAAAAAAAAATATTTGAACATGATGTGGCTGGTTTAGTAATTGTCTCTGCTTTGGAAATCGAACTATTGATCAACATTGCAAAATGAATTGTTTGAGAACTTGATCAGTGCAATATCTCCTTAGTGGATCGAGCTCTACAAATAATTTCCCCAAATCAAGGTCTTCCAACCGGAAGTAGCCTACTGGCCTTGTCACATGAATGGCAGTTTTTCCCTGAACTTGCAACCCCGGGCAATATTAGTCATTGATGGGGATTCGTTTTGTTAGCTGGGATTTGTTTAGTTGCTCATATTGTGACGGGCGTTTTTTTTTTTTTTTTTTTATTTAGCTATGCATTGTACACTGATGGATTTCCGCTCCCCACCTATACCAGTAAAGGGTTTATACCGCCCAGAATTTCTAAAAGTTTTGTCCTTAGCTTCTTATGATCCTCTTGCTGATAAACTGGCTGAAAGGAAAATGCTAGTGAAATGGTGGAGCTTGTAAGCATTGTGTTGTGCACCTTATGCATATGATTGAGTCTTTCAAGTTCAAATGGCAGGTTTAGCTGTTTCTCTTCTTTGTATACAGACTTCTTTTCACTAGTCTTGGTGGTGAATGGCGGTTTGCATCTATTGTGGCGAAGAGACTGGAATCACTTGGGGCATCAACACAAGGAGAACGCAGGTCTGGAATTCCCTGTTGATACTGCTTCTGAACCGGATATCTCCTTATTTGCTCTCTCCCTTTTGCAGGGCAGGGCCTTTGTTAAGTGCCTATAACTATGATAGTGTATATTGGAAAAGGGCACTATTGATGATGTATAAAGGGATCATCGAGCAGGTTTCTGTTGTAGTAATTGATATACCATATTTGTCTGTCGGTTCCTAGTTTCATTTCAATTCATCTTAGATAACTTGCTTTTCTTGAATATAGGATTCCTTGCTGGTTGTGCCTCCGGGATGTTCCTTTGGAAATCCACAATCAATTCGAGATTTCATTGCCAAAGCAAAAGCTGCTCTGATGTCTGTTGGCATTCTTAGTGAGCCAGGTTTAGCTTCTTTTATGTTTTCAGTCATTGATGCTCCCCCCCCCCCCCCCTTTGCACCTGTATCTGAATACTATATTCATTCATGTGACACCCCTATCGCATCCTTGATGTTGCGGCACTGCCATGGTCCTCTTAAGGAGTATCAAAATGCAATACTGTCCTGTAACTGTAAAGCAATGCATGCTCGTTCATTTAAAGGATCTGAATTACTGTGTTTGAACCACTAAACTAGAAACTCACAAAAACAGTCACGATCTGCCCAGGAGTTACCAATTGAGCTGTACACAGATACATGCCAAACCATGCATATCAACTAAGAAATTCTCTCGCAGTGTCATTGACTATGGGTGATAGGCTCTTAGGCCATCATATGCCAAGAGTTATGACTAGAGTACTTCATTCTAATATGAAGAAGCTGCAAGGGTGCGTGAATATTTATGGAACTTCCCTGGTGATCTACGGGGTTTTTGTGGGTATTGGACTGTATGGCATTTCTCAATGCGCAACACCTGCTCCTTCCTGTTCTCCCAGTTTGTCTAGAAATATAGAAGGCCAGCTGAAAGCTCCCATATGGATTAACTGTGGTGTTCTGGAAAATCAAGATTGTACAGGATGCAGGTGAAAAGGTCAAACTTCTCTGCTTTGTGATTCCTGCATTTATTAGGAGTCATTTATTTTTCCAATGGCATTTATGCTATCTTTGGTTTTTTTTCTTTGTACATTGTTTTGAGGTGGATAAGGATTTGAGGTAGTTTATTAAGAAATGATTATTTGGCTTTGGCTATTTGGGTTTTTTTTTTTTTTCCCCAATTGGAAAGGAAATATGGGATCAATGAATCGGGAACAATGTGACTAATGAATTGGGAATGATGGGATTAATGAATCGGGCAGTTGTTCTATCTGAAATATGTTTTTATTCCTTCAGCTTCTTTCAAGGGTCAATTCTCATAGATTTGCAGTGCTAGATGTAGGTTTGTTCTTGTTCTTGCAATTATCTTATCTGAAATATGCTCCTCATTCAAAGTAGGTTTCCAATAGTTCTCAAATTACTTCTAGTTGAATTTTGATTGTGGGATTTCCTGAACATTGGCTTTCCTATGGAAGCCCTAAGAAAGCATGCCCCGAGCACCCCTAGGCTCACAAAAGGCCGAAGGCCAAGCTATTGCACCTTGCAAGGGGTCAAGCCCAGCTTATTCTTTAAGCCCACCCATAGAAGCCTGCACTTTTTGTGCTTCAGACTGAGGCTCGGCTCAAAACAACCCAAGTCTGCACTTTATGAAAAAAGATCATGGGAGAGAGAAAAGGGACCACACAACATGGAAAAACACAGATACCTTTAGATTGATACTTACCTTTGCTATATTATTCAATTTCAAGTAGAAACCCTTATCTAATTACATGCAATTGCTTCGAGCATAAATTGAATTGAGACCCACACTGGGAGTTGTTGTATGTTCCGTAATTATCTTATCTGGCTCCTGATTATGTCTCAACAACTAGGACTTGGTGTTCAGCATTTGGTAGTTTGATTTTAATCTAGCAAATTATAAAAAAATTGAAAGATGAAAATCTTGCTATTATTTTTGAACATCATTGTGTATCCTACTGCAGGTAGCGGAGAGTCTGCAAAGGGTTCTGGCCGTAGAATTGAGTCGGATATGCATGATGTTGGTCGCTTTCTCAATAGGTTGCTAGGATTGCCTCCTGAGATCCAAAACAGGTCTCTACTAGGTGATTGTTTTTGGTGCCATCTTGATATATGTTTATTCAGATTTTGACTACAAGATGTCTACTGTGCAGGCTTTTTGAGCTATTTATCAGCATTCTTGATGTAATAATGCAGAATGCACGAACGGAAGGGAATCTTGATTATGGAATTGTTGACATACGAGCTAATACTATTCAACTTCAAGGGAAACCAAAGGTCTGTCTTCTCCATTAATCACTGCAAGCTTTAAGCTTTATCTGTATTTGGATGTTTGACTTCTTTTTTTTGCAGACAGTACATGTAGATCACATGTCTGGTGCATCAACAATGCTGTTCACATTCGTTCTGGATCGCGGGATTACTTGGGAGGTGACTTAGTAGTTGTGTACAAGACACTCCTGTATTTTTGAAGTTGGCTACTGTTGACATCCTGGTTGTATCTCTTTTGTAGTTTGCTTCTGGCTTGCTTGATGAGAAGCAAAAGGGGGGTCTTGGTTCGGCAAATGACGGATTCTATGAGTCACGGAGAGAATGGTTGGGAAGGCGCCATTTCCTTTTGGCCTTGGAAGGGTACATGCTTCACATTGCCTTACCCTGATAGGGTGTTTTCTTGATTAGTGAGCTGTGGGGCTGACTTATGTAGTAATTAACAATACTCCCTTGTTGGGTAATTTCGATCCAGCTGCACAGAGTGGACAATATAAATAGTATTCTGTGCTCCTTTTGGCTTTTCTGTTATATTTTATAACTGCTTTTAGTTTTGAGAAAGATTTGTTTTATCTTTTATTTGTATTTGTCAGTTCTGGTTTAACCTATGGACTGCAATGCTGATGTCATATTCACAGAACTTGTCAGTACGGAATAACACTACATTATTGAATATCCTTTTTTTGTTGTTTGGTTCTGTATTTCAGCCCAACCTCTGGCATGTTTAAGATAATTCGTCCTGCCATTGGGGAGTCTGTAAGGTAACATGTCATCTAATCATGATTCTTGGTTTACAACTTTGTTGTCCGCCCATTGTACTGATTTTCTTGCATGCAGGGAAATGCCTTTGTCTGAGCTTAGGAACAAGTACAGAATGATAACATCTTTAGAGAAGGCTCGCAGTGGATGGGAAGATGAATATGAAGTTTCATCCAGACAGGTAAAAGTGAGACTTCAATGTATTGCATTTGGTTCCGAAAATCCTTCAATTGTTCTTGTATAAGTGCAATGCTTCACTGCTCCATTTTTTTAAGCTATGCTGGCCGGGGGTTAACACACAACGAAGAAATTCTTATGTAATATTTACAAATGCTTGATTTTTTTTTTCACCATAATCCATTCAGTGTTTGCTTAATCCCATAGCACATGGTTTCAAAAGCCCAATTGTCTGTTAACTTTAGCGAGCTAAATCATAACAAAAATGACTTCTTTTTTATTTTGTGGATAATATTATGCAAGAGAGCTGGAGGATATGTTGCTTTTTGTTATTACTCCTTGTACATGGGTGACATCCCCTTCGTGTCATTTTAATACAATGTTTTGATTACTCATTACAAAAAGTAGCAAGTAAATAAAGGAAATAACAATAATCAGGAAAATCTTGACCCAAGAGTAATCCTAAATTCTTGACCTTATTTTTCTTTTTAATATTCCAAAAAAATATTGTTGGGGCATCATTCTTAACCCCCCCCCCCCCCCAAAAAAAAGAAACTTAACTGTCTAAAAGATGACATTCAAGTAGCGCTAGGCCTTTAGCAAGCAATCATCATGGCAAGAGGGTATTTCTTCTTTATGAACGTGTCCTTTACGAATGCATAACATTGTCTTATTTGGTATTTATGGAGATTATTCATTTCTTTCCTTTGGGGGTTGGGGGGGGGGGGGTAATTTTCAATCTCCTTTAGATTTCAAGCTCTTACTTTTTGAGAATTTTCTATAGACGGAGTCAAGTGTTCAATTGTAGTAGAAATTTGTCTCTTTCTGTATATTATGCATGAGAGCCTGGCGACATGGTGATTTTTGTTATTTCCCCTTTTGTACATAGGTGATTTTAATTCTATTAATTAATTTCCTGATTACCTCCCCCCCCCCCCCCCAAACCAAAAAAAAAGAAAAAGGAAAATCAATCTTGAAGCTATATATAGTACCCTATTCCACAAATGCTGACCTTCCCATCTCAATATCCTCTTTTGATATGCATAGCACCAAAGAAGCTCCTGCTCTTGTGGTATTGTCAAAGTGAATGTAAGTTATTGTCAAATAGTAGTCCACACAACTTGAAGAATGGAAAGAGCATCCTGAATCAGAATATGTATATATTTTAACTGCTGTGATCCATAACGTGTCTGCCTTGTTTGCATTCCTTCCCAACTCCCTGCATATATACTGAAAAAGCAATGTTTAACATTTCTTCATGGGCAGTGCATGCATGCTCCCAATTGTAAGGTTGGTAGCTACTGTGCCGTGGGCAGGAGAATGCAAGAAGTAAATGTTGTGAGTGGCTTGATCCTTCCGATATGGAAAGCAATTGAGAAAGTGTTGTCAAAACAGGTATCTTGACGTCAAATTGATTCATTGGACTTCTACCCATTTTAACAATGCAAATTTGAGTGTTATTAGAAAATAAGCACTTTCTACCAAATCACAAAAAATACTTGGAACAGATAAGGCAACAGTCAAGCATCAACTTCCAAAGCCACCTCTTTTGTTGGATGCTATTTTATGTTGATTCTGAAAATCTTCACAATCTTCTATTTCCACATCCGTGGACTCCTCTAATGGCTTGTTTGGTTTTATGTAATCAAAGTGGTAATGCAATCAAAATGGTAATGGTGATTCCATTACCGTGTTTGGTTACCATTAAGGAATGTAATCAAGATTGCATTGTAATTACATTTACCTCAATCTATGCAACTACAATTACTTGACTTTTCCTAAACAATTGTGATTGCATACCTTTAAATCAAAGTCTACCCAACTGTAAGCTATTATATTTGGGAACTTTCTCTATCTTCTCTCCATTGTCTCTCATCTACTTCCCCTCTCTTATTACTTTGACACCATTTTTTAAAGGTTTGAAGCCTCCTCACCCCTCTCTCTCTCCTTTCCATATTAGATAAAGTTTAACTTAAACCATGATCGTATTCATATTATTGTGATTGCATTTTTGTACGTTCTAGACATCATTTCTCTCTCTCTCACATCATCATCATCATCTTCTCTCTACTTGGTAAACTTGAACAATACTATATTATTGTAATCTAGAAGAAATAGAGTGAAGTAAGTCTCATGTGAAGCATCATAGTCATGAGGATAAGATATTGGATGTTCATTTTTTTTTTGTAAGTAATCAGGAGGTATATTAAAAGGACACCAAGGGGATGTCACCTATTTACAAAATGGGCAAATACAAAAACATTATGCCCTTAAGCTCTCATCCATAATGCAATCAACAAAAGCCAAAAAATTTAAATTTTTGTTGCCACAAAGCCCGACACTCCAACTATACAACAACCTTAAAAAATAAAGTTTAAAATCTTGAAGCCACGCGGCTTTATCGTCAAAGATACGACGATTTCTCTCCTTCCATGTAGTTCAGCAAATAGCCAAAGGCACCATGTTCCAAACTCCGAGGACCCAACTCTTCTTCATCCTTCTCCTCCAAGCTACTACCACATCTCTAACATTAAAAGGTTGAACCCAACTAATCCCCATAAGAGAGAGCTAAATTCCAAAAGTGCGGAAACCCATCGACAATGTACAAGAAGATGATCTGCTGTTTCTTCCTCCTCCAAGCACAAAGGGCATCTGCTTGGATCTCTAAAATTTCGTCTTTCAAGCATGTCATCAGTAGGGATTTTTCCTATGGTGGCTGCCCACACAAAGAAACACACTTTTGTGGGAGCTTTAGACTACCAAATGGACTTAGCCGCAAAATCATAACCATCCAAGGCATCAGAATGTGTGGAACAAAAACTCTTGTAAAATTAAAATAGGCAAACATATTAGATGATCATCATCAACGAAGCTACAAATAATTAAAATAGGCAAACATAAAATGCGAATTAAATTGCAAGTACTTCACGTCATATGTAAAATTAAGTATTGTTTGTAGATGAATTCATTTCATTATATTTGTAAATTGTTATGCAATTATTATCCAATTTCATTATATTAACAATTGCATTACATAGTTGATTCTCTGCATAGTAATTATATTACTTTTAACCAAACGCTACATAAGTGTATTCTACAGAATGTAAGCTTGATGACAGGGAGCTGCAATCTGTTTATGTTCTCATTAGCTACTGCTTTTTTGGTTGAAGCATTGTTTTTTTTTTTTTAATAAGGAAAAACAGTGGGATATATTAATATGATACAGACAACATGATGATGCAAGCAAGCATCCTACAAAAGTTATGTACATCCAAGACAGAACCTATCGATAAAATCAATGACATCAAAAGAAGATTAACAAAAGTTCTTACTGTCCCAAACAAAATAAAGAGTCGTGATGATGATATCTTTGGTTCATGAAGAGGCATCTCCCCTTCTTCGAACACTCTTTTGTTTCTCTTTCGCCAAATAGTCCAAAAAATCACATGTGGGATCAATAAGACACTTTTCTCTCTAGTTTTCCTACCAAAAGCACCCTTCCAAATCAGAAGACAATTCCTCACAAAGTCAGAAACAGCCCAAGAAACCCCCAAGCAACTATAGGCTAACTCCTGAAGGGCCATTCCAAATTGATAGTGAAACACTAGGTGATCAGGCCGCTCCAAGTCCTCTTTGCACATAGAACATCCATTCACCAAGATATTTCCCTTATTTTGTAAATTATCAAATGTCAAAATACTATCATGCAAAGCTTCCCACACACAAATTGACACCCTAAGGGAGCTAAAGTCTTCCAAAAGACGATTCCTCATAGAGTCAGAAACAGCCAAGAAACCCCCAAGCAACTATAGGCTAACTCCTAAAGGGCCCTTCCAAATTGATATAGGTGATCAGGCCGCTCCAAGTGCTCTTTGCACATAGAACATCCATTCACCAAGATATTTCCCTTATTGTGTAAATTATCAAATGTCAAAATACTATCATGTGAAGCTTTCCACACACAAATTGACACCTTAAGGGAGCTAAAGTCGTCCAAATAATTTCCAAGGGAACCGCCCAAAAGAATCAGACTGAGTGGTGAAAGAAGAATAAGCAGATGTAAATAATGAGATTTGATAGTGGAAACTCCTTTATAGTTGAGATCCCAAGTAACCACATCTGATGAATCTGGGACTGTGATCTCATTCAACTTGTTGAGAAAAATGGCAGGAATAGTGTCATTGTCATCAGTAAAAGCATTGCAGATGAAAATAAGAAACCACACATTAACGTTGATAATAATTTGCAATAATAGCATCTCTATTCACAGCAAGCACTTAAAGAGAAGGGAAGATATCTCATAGAGAAGCACCTTGGCGCCAACAATCGCGCCAAATATATATATACAAGAACTAACACCAACCTCAAAGGGGAAAATGATGATAAAATCTTCCCCATGCTTTATAAATACAAACTATGCCCATAAGCACCACTTGGTTTAGAGGCATATCATCCAAGACCATGATCACCATATTTGCTCCTAACCACCCTTCTCCAAAGGTTGTCCTTCTCATTCATGTATCTCCACATCCACTTGCCAAACAATGCCTTATTGAATAGTCTTAAATCCATAACATCTAATCCCTCATTAGGCACAGGATTCTTGATAATATTCCATCAAAAAAGATGATCTTTAAAGTCATTACAAAAAGACCCCCAAAGAAATTTTCTCTGAATAGCTTCTAATTTATTCGCCACCGAGACGAGTATAGGGAAGAATGAGAGAAAGTAAGCTAGAATACTCGACGTATTACTTTTAATAATTGTTACTCTCCCCCGTTTGGAATGGTATTTTGATTTCCACTAGGATAGCCTTCTCTCAAATCGATCAACTGCAAGTTCCTAAATGGATTTATCCCTAAATTTTGCACCAAGAGGGAGACCGAGACAGGAGGTTGGAAAAGAATCAGAAGTGCAATGCAGCCTAGAACACCGGAAAACAATTGGATATTGTCCACTGGCCCAGTTGGCAAGATACAACTCTTCGTCAGATTAACTCTTAGGTCAGAGACCGCCTCAAATGAAGTAAGAATGCCACGCAAGTTCACTATTTGCTCACAATTAGTATCCGAGAAGATAATTGTATTATCAATAAAGAGGAGGTAAGAGACATTAATAGTAGTTGCATTCATTTGGCCTACAGAGATACGTCCTTGTGAAAACTTCCATTTCCAATAAGAATAGAAGAGGAGAGATAGGGTCACTCCGGCTTAACCCTCTAGAGGCCAAACAAAACTGGAAGGGGAACCATTAACTAGTGCCGCAAAAGAAGCAGAAGAAATGCAATGGCGAATCCAAGCAATCCCTCTCCCCAAACCCCATTCTTCACATGACATAAATAAGAAAATCCCAATTGACGTGGTCATAAGCCTTCTCAATGTCTAACTTGCAGACAAACCCCGGCTCACCTAAGGCATTAAGGGGATCATGGCTCACCTAAGGCATTAAGGGGATCATGCTTTAATTTCTTGGACCTTAGCATATCTTATTGGTATTTTCCTTCATAATTATTGTAGTACCACCTACAATGAAAGGAAAAATAATATTACGCTATTTTCTTTCATGAGCTTAGAATGCGTTTGAATCTTATTTACACCATCTTCCCTAAAAATTATCACATGCAACCTTTGGGCTTCTGTTTAACTTTTACCAGCACTTCCAGCACTCTAGACGTTGCCCCATAGTTTATTAAATCTTCACAATTCACCTATATGCCAAGTAGGTATGCTGTCGTTACTGAGAATTGGCCATCTGTGGACCTCTTTGAGTCCAATGATTATGTTTAAGTGGTTAACCTGTCCTGTCTTCCCCCCCCCCCCCCAACCAGAAGAGAATCAAACCATTTTCCCACTTGAGCGGAATGGCTTATGAGTCAAGAGTTCAAAGAATATTGAGAAGCCGTTATTTTATCTTCCCCTAACCAGTCACCACCCTAGGTGAATATGTCTACCAACTTCTGGTTCCATAATATGCCACAGCTTTGTTCTTGTACTGTCTAACATGTAATCTGATATTATTCTTCTTAAATTGCCTGCTAAAAGCTGTTTTCTTTTGCTCTATATGTACGGCAAAAACTTCTCACTCTGCCATTGGAATCTACAGGCCCACCACAGCCATAGGCGGATTCGTGTTGTCCGGATAGAGACAACAACAGACAGCCAACAAACTGTGGGGCTTTTGATTCCAAATGCTGCTGTTGAAGATGTGCTTGAAGGTCTCTTCTCTTCCCAACCCCCCCCCCCCCCAAAAAAAAGAGAAAGAAACCGGGGGAAAAAAACACTCAGACCTTTATCCCGTGCACTTAAGAAAATAAGAAGTGATTGCATTGATGAAGCAACCATTCTCATGTGGTGGCATTTTTTGTTTAGGCTGTTTTCCTAGCTGAATAAGTGACTTCTGCCTAAAGGTGGGATATGGGCTGAGTCGGGCAACCCGCCCGGTCTATGGGTTGGAACTTGTTGAACCGAACCACCCATTTTAGTGGACGGGCCGGGCCAGGGTGCACGTTGAACGTGTTAACCATTGTAATTACACTATGACATCATTAAAATTTGTTTAAACTAAAACCCACCCCGCACCGCAAAACAAAACGGAGTAGATATAATATCATTAAATTTTGTTTAAACTAAAACCCACCCTGCACCGCAAAACAAAACGGAGTAGATCAGCCCTCCCGTAACCTATTGAATGTGGGCCTGATCCGGGTTTGCAGCGGGGCGGGTACAGTTGGGCTCGGGTTGATCCGGCCCTGGTCCTAACAGTATTTCAGCCCTCAGTCAAACTCAATTACAACATAGAGCTATCTAGCTAGCTTGGAAAATAAGAGAGGGAAGATAAAAACATATTATAGGATCCTAACCTAATTTACTTTCATAAGAGTTATCTGAACAAGATACTGGATCAGACTTCTATTTGTACTCAAATACTTTCTTTTTTATATGTAATCCTAACCCCAACAAGATCTCCCCGTGCAAATTAAATACAAAAATCATAATGCTCTTGCACTGTCATTTACAAAATCCCAAAAAGGTCAGGTCTTATTCACTATTTGAGGCTTTTGAGCCATTACTTCACCTGACAACGTTCTCAAAAACTAAACCTTGAGCTATAAATTTATGATAATACATTAGTTTGCCCTGAGAAAACCGCTTGAATCCTTTACTTCCCAATAGTTCAACAGATAGCCTATCATTCAAATACCAAAAACCAAAACCCCTTCGTCATTCTACCCACGAAAACACCTTTGACCTTTTCTGGATTCTGGTTTGACCTAACATCCAACTAAAATGCTATTGCTTAACAAATATTTATATCTAACCAAGATATGCCAAAAATTATAGACATGATAATAGTATGATTAATTCTAGTAAAGATGTTTACAGATTTCTATTTTACATCCTCCCCTTGTTCCAAAAAATCCATCGTTCAGTTTATTTAGATCAGAAAAGTAGTCGCTTAATTTTTTTTCAAAACTGACGTGCTTATTGTTTGTGTATGGATGGAACCATACAGCTTTGGTAAACTGCAAGTCCAACAACTTCCTGGCAAAGATGAGATGAACTTGCTCCAAATAGAAGTTTTTATCTTAGGATTTGCCTCACACCAAAAGATATGGTGGGAAGGATGTTTTTTGGGATGGCTTTTAAGGCTTTGGGCAAGACTAATTACTCATTATAGGATGACTTATTTGAAAGCCCGTTAATAAATCATTTTGGATAAACTTTTTGTCCAAATAAAAGTTTCCTCTAAATGAATTATTAATTATTATACAAAAGTAGTTTAAAAATTCAAATCCAAGCCCATGTCTCGAAAGCCTGCCCAGAGAGTCTCCTTTTTGGGGTGGGGGGAGGAGGGCTAATGGAGCAACCTTATAGAAGGCCTAGATTAAACACATGCACACACACACACCCGCAGCACGCACACAAAAAAGAAAAAACCCTGAGTGCCAATTACTCCATAGAAGATAAACGGTGGTTTATTTAAAGAAGCATGTTTTAAGTCGACTACAAGTCTAGCAGAAAAGATTGCCCACAATTGGCTTTCTCAGCTGGAAAGTGGACACCAGAAAATATTGAAAGCCAGCCTTAAAGCGTCCAACTCATTACAACTCTTCAAAATAAGCCATATTTCTTGTAATTTCTTCGAATACTTCTACGTTTTTCGAGCTTTGTGGAATCATTTGTCTTTTTCAACTCTCCTGTACAATATAAGAGTACCAACTTTATGAATTTGATCTAAACAAGCCCCACAGTTACTATCTCTGTACAGCCGACATCACGGCTGTTTTATGCAAACCACCACTAGATTGACGCTACTGCTTTTTAACTTAGTTTCCACTATAATTCTAGCTCTTCGCATCACAGATGCCACAGGCCCAACCCGTTGACCTCAATTCCTTGGAATACTTGTAAATGAATTCTTGTTCTTTAGTTCATAGTTGCTGTTCAACTGCAACACTCAGTGGAATCAGTCTAATACGTTATAGGCAGCAGAGTTAAGCAGTGAAAGGATCATCGACTCCCAGCACAAAGTCAACGTTGATAATTTCTTACCTACCTAGAATCTTCTGTTCCTGAGTCGCACGGCATGAGCGAGCAAGGCCCCACATTATATACACATCGCTCATGAATTGTGCGTTTTATGCAAAATATCATTCACAAATGTATTTTGTATGAAGTTGAAGAATTTCATAAAAAAGCAACTGCACATCAACGTACTGAGACAAGAGATCAATATAGCTTGATTATATCACCACAAAGAAGCACAATGTAAATTGATAATATAGCCTTACACATAATATACAAGGAAGCTAGGTACAAGCATGCTTATAGAAAGAAATTATTGAAGCCACAACACAGAATGCATAGTTTTACCTTTCTCACTGTCAAACAAAGTTCCTCAAGATCAACACCATTTTCCAACACAACTAATGCTTCATGGTAGAAATGTTTCAATGTTCATTGAAGAACGGTAAAGAACAAGGAAGAAAGCATGCCATGCACAAATGAATGTCAAGGAGAACCCATTTGTGCATACTTGCAGGTGTAGGGTCGGAAGTGGAGAGGGATTTTGGCACTTGACCTTAGGCTCTGTAAAAGACATGAACCATGGGCCATGAGTTCTTCTCAATTGTAAGCATGGATTTTTAGATCGGAATTATCTGATGACAGCATCAATAAATAGTTAGCTTTTCCTCCAATCTGAAACGGTTGGACCTCCAGTATGCTTTGGCATTGTCAGACAATGTGGCTTTGTCAAATTGAATTTCCCTGTCAATGTGTTGACATACGGTGAAGTAGTCAACATTAACTCTTAAGGCATCCTTTTAAATGAGGCAAAATAGTTATGGCACAATTTTTTTTTCTTTCCTAATTTCTTATGTAGTTAATTGGTATAGTTCTTGGGGGTTGTGATCCTACATGACAACTCTGCAGTTTTTGTTAAAAAATACCGCTGAAGTTTTCAAAATATTCAACTATGCCACTCAATTTTTTAAAGTCAAAAATGTCATTGAATTCGCTTCAAAATATAAAAGAATACCACTTAACTTTTCAAAATAACTCAAAAATGCCCCTATCCTAATGACATTTTTGAATATTTTGAAAAGTTAAATGATAATTTTAATTGAAAAAAAAAAAGTTGAGTGGCATTAATAAATATTTTGAATAGTTTAGTATCAGCTTTTAGCAAAAATTCTACATTTATATTATCTTTGGTTAAATGTAATGCGATACAATCAACATTGCAATGCCTTCATGATTACATAGTTTCTGATAATTATAATTACAAGATAGTTGTTATTTGTAATACTCTTTTACAATCAAACAAAATAATAAAAATGCAATTACAAATCTATTTACATTATAATGTTATTTACATTCAACTAAATATTATATTATAGTCTGTTTTTGTCGGCCTATGTACACCTTTGAACGTAGGGGGAAGACACTATTGGATATTTTTTTATTTGTTCAACTGTGAGTTCATATCATCCAAATTCATATCATCCCCCTTTTGGTGCATGGCAGACTTGGCGTTGTTTCAAGAGGTTAACAAATAGTGCCCTTCGGCTTATCACGCTTACCGGATTTGGCTTGTTTTCAAGATTTTGGCGACTAGTCAATTTCCAGCATAGGCATTTTCCTTTCTGATCTCAAGGAGTACTCGACCATTGGTCACAAGTAAATGTACCAACTGCCGAGATGGCCTTCCCCCGGAAGTGCAGGAATAGTGTATAATGGAGCCTTTTTTTTTTTTTTTTAATTAGCGGAAGGCTGCGTCATAATTTTATGGCTCATCGTGTGATCAACTCATTATTGTCGAGCATTAATCTAGTTAGTGAATGTGACAAAAACACTGTAAATCAGAAGTTAATCGCTCATGGAGCATGGATGTGTACAGCACGATCTTGATTTCTAATTTTTCAAGGAGCAGCATTTGGTTTTCACCGTAAAGCCATGGGAGGAAGGAACAAGTTAGTTGACTCAGATGACGATATTCTTATAGTTTGCCGCATCCGCGATTAGATTCATAGCAGCCATTGATTTATAAGAGCTAACCCTGCCGCATCAACGGTTGTAATTAATTTAGTAGTTACCAATTTCCGACGTTCACTACAAAAGGTTTTTAAAGAATAATTGTCGAACTAACAGCTTCCCAAAATTAAGGTGCCCCACAAACTCAAAACACAACATTAAAATAAAACAAAAAAAAAAAACACTTGCGAAGGAAATTGAAATGTGAAACCTGCACATCGAGTCTTCGATTTTTTTATCCTCACGCCTCAACTTGTGAATACTGTAGAATACGTTTAGAGACTATCATTTATAGATGTTAATTCCACCGGTAAAGTTTTTGAAAGAGTTCTCGAATACATGAGTTTAAACTCTGTTTATATTGAAATTCGTATTTTCCTTTGTATAGAGGGGAGAACCAAAAAACAAAAAAAAAACCTATGAGTTTAAATTCTGTTTATATTGACATTTGTATTTTCCTTTGTATAGAGGGGAGAACCAAAAAACAAAAAAAAAAAAAAACATACCATTTAATTAGGCTTGACAAATGGGTCATTCAGTTCGGGTACAGGTCGTATTAAGTTTGGGTCGGATCATGTTTGGGTATTTCAGGTTGTTTCGGTGTGAGTAGGGTATGATTCAGTTCAGGTCAATTTCAAGTCAACTAAATTTTGGTGAAATGTGCTCGTCATCCTAAAATAAACTTTGTAGAAAATTTGGCGTCTGTTATGGTTCGGTTTGGGTTAATTCGATTTCAGGTCCACTTTAGGGTACATATTTCGGATGTCGGGCCGGGCATGGGTCTAGGTCTTTTGGTTCGGGTTTCAGGTTTCGGATTAGTTTTGTCAAGTCTACATTTAATAGGTTGGTTGAAGATGATCCACTTGTATTATTGAACGAATGGTTGTGTAACTAAATCATTGTCTTACACTTTAATGAGCGTAATAAGCATCGCTATCCCAAAAGGTAAAATAAATTAATATCTTTTAACCTTAAAAATGAATAAGGTGGATTATTGTTCCTGTGAACAGTAGGGGCATCTTTGTCCGGTTATCAATTTTTGGAGGGTGAAATTGTCATAATCGCTATTGTCCTAATGGCTTCCATCACCCTCCCTGTTTCCCTGCCCCTTTTGTTTTGCTTCCTCTACTTTCATGGCTTCTCATTCTACAGCCATAGCAGAAGATGCACACACACTCTCCCCTCTTCTCTCCCTAGGGCAACACAAATGAATATGTATTTGGGTATCTTCAACTTTCCGAGTTCTTGAATCTTCAGTGCTTGTTTCTCTCAATTTTCCTATTTTCTTTTTTGTTTCAATTTGATATCAAGGATAGTACATTTTGTCTCTAAATTAACATTAGATCCTTGCATTTTCTCCCACGCCCTCCTCAATTTGATTAATTGATTCGGGTTCTTGGGAGATTTACTATTTTTGTTCATCTTCCTCTGTCTCAGTTCTCATCTAACAAATCAGTCTTTTACTTCACAAATCAGAATCTAGAAACCCAATTCTAAAGGGAGAAATGGAAAGGGCATGAGGAAAAGGGAATAAGGGCGCTGGTGGAAGCAAGGGTGTCCAAAGAAGGAGCCGGTCCCCCGCTCCATCAATGTTCCTCTATAGTTTCTGCTGTGTTCACTACTTCAGGGAGGTTCGTTATGCTTACAGGTTGGTAAATGAGGTCTTGTTTCCTAAGTACCTTGCTACTGAGGTGTTTCCTTCTTCCTCCTTCAATTTCCCTGTGTTTGCAACTCTTCTCAAAGTTCAGTCTTCAATTGTTAGTGTCAACTTCGTTGATTTTGGTTTCTTTTGGTGAATTTCGCTACTGGAATGTTTAATATTCTCTTCTGATTTGATTTCCAGGAACATATTTTAGTGTTCATTTGTTTAAACTCAGATGTTGAGATTGTAATCCTATTCGGTCAGAATTGGGTTGGGTTCTCATTATATTTTTCTTTTTTTGTTGGTTTAATGTAGGTGTTGGAGTAGGGTGGGAATGCAGCAAGAGACAGGATCAGGATCATACCAAGACAATGCTTTGAGTTGAGATTATGTGGCATTGCCTGCAGATTACGACACATGACCTTTTATGTTATTGAAATCGGAGTCAGATGTAAATTTACATTATCATGTCCGTGTTTTAGTTGTTGTTCTTTTTCTTTTTTCGCAATGATTTGCTCTCTTAGTAATTATAATCTTGTGATTCTTGTCCTAGCTTCAGTTACTTGTGCTACTAATGGTTAGATGTTTCTGCTTTTCATTATTTGCATAATTTTACTAGCTATTGAGGTAAAATAATTGAGAGATACCATAAGTCTTAAGGTAATTGAGAGATACTTATTATGTGTATTATACCATAACTCTTGACGTAGAATAATTGAGAGAAACTTATTCTGTATATTAATTTTTCCTGTGCAATCCTTTTAATATTTCAAGTAATTTTTTTTCTTTTTAGTCTTCTTTCTTGTCAGTTGATTGCCTTGAAGTTGCATTTACTCATAGTCTTTTGTTTGTCAAGTGTAGTGCAATTGTTTATTTTCTCACTATGACGAAATATATTGTCCATCTATCATGCTACTTTTTACTTGATGTTGTGAATTTTCCGCAAGCGTACGGTTTCGTTGTACGTTTAACAAGTATTGTCCTCAGGGATGGAGGAAATTTGATTATTAAAAATTCTAACCTAATTGAAACTGAAAATTAAAATTGACTAACCTGAAAATTATCATATTTGATTTAGTGAATTTACAAACTAAAATAATTGAAAAACTGTAAGAGATTTGAGAGTTCCAAAAGGTAATTTGAGACATCAAATTGAAAATGAATCACGTGAGCAACACCTTGCAGTAATTAAATTTTGAATCCTTCTTCCTCCTAGCTTTGTCGAAACAGAGGAAAAACCAGAAGTGAATCGAAACAGAGGCTACGATAGAACAGAGCAAAAACAAAGAAAATTAGAACTGCAAATAATCCTCCAAGCCAACAATCCAAACTCCAAACAAACTTGTTCAGCAATCAAAACCAAATCAGTAAATCGAACTGGAGCCCTAAATTATTAACATCTGAAATTGAAGAACTGAAATTGAAATTCGATCATGAATATAAACCCTAAAATTGAACTACAACCTAGCATAACCCCCCAAATCGTGGCTTCCCGACCTCCCTTTTGTAACCGTGGTCGCCTTCTGCTCTCCAAACCAAGGGTCTTCAATTGCACCATTAATCACTCACTCCCATTCAAGTCTCGGTCTTTTCAGGTTCTAGGTGTAAAAAAAAAAAGGGAGAGAGAGAGAGCTAAAGGCTGTGAGGAGGAGATGAAAAGCCAAGCAGGAGGAGGGGGTTACGGGCTAAGCCATTGAAGAAGAAGAAGAAGAAGAGGGTTGAGGGGCTCGGGGGTTACAGGGTAGAGGGGAAATGAGAGGAGAGAGAAAGAGAAGGGGAGGGGGAATTATGAAGCTGGTCATGTGCCTCATGCGTGACCGAGGTTTTATTTTTATTTTTTTTTTGTTTCTTTTATGGGCTACAAAAGACCTAGGCTAAGTAATTTTGGCCGGATTTGAGTCAACTTGGTCCAATCCTTCAGTTTCCAACATTCCTTCGCCTTTTTTAAGTATTTTTTTCGAATTATTCAATACCTGTAAAATAGATAAAAATCAAATAAAAACCTAAAAATAACAATTATTTCGAGCATAAATTAGGTAGAAAGGTATTATAAAAATCACACATTTTTGGCGTCAACACTTGACTAATGCTAGCCCTATATCCTGGCCTTACTTGGGGGGTAGCAAACAAGGTTTGGATTGAGAGGAAAAGGTAGCAATTCAGGAATGGAGGGTTTGGTAGGTGTGCTTGTTACCTGAAATTGTGAAGTATGGGGTGTTCATACTTTGCATTTTGGGGCATCTAATGCCCATTGATCTTTTGTTTAGTCTTTGGCTCCGCCCTCCCTCTAGGATATGCCTAATATACTCACTTCATTTCTTTGCCCCCTCCCCCGCCCCCCCCCCCCCCCAAAAAAAAGAAAACCTAATTGTTGTTCTTATTCCTACCAGACATGAAATGTGAACAAGATGGTTGCACCCCAGATATTGCAGGAACCCTAGGCATCTGTGAGGTTTGTTTTCTACACTTGGCAGTTGGCACTTTGTTTCCCCTATCTAATGTGTACATGGAAATGTGCACAAGAAAAAAACAGTGGATGTGTCAGTATATTAGTTTGAGCGTCATTTCTAAGATGATGCTAGCCTAGATGATACCTTCAATGCAAAGTGTCAAAAAGTATTTAATTTCAACAAAATGTCTCTTTGATGTGTTGGGGACTTGGGGAATAATGACAGATTCAATTCAGAACATGCTATATTAATTAGTCTCTATCCCCTTGTCAATCCCTTTTTCATTTGGTTAGAAAAAATGAGACTCTCGCAAGGTAGAGTAGACTATCATCGTAGGCATGAACTTCGGAGGAGAGAAGAAGTTGACATGGGGGGAGGCAAGATGCAAATGAGTATGTTTCCATTGCACTTGCTTTTAGTTTCTCCGTCCATCATGTCTTAGGGTTTTTTTTTTTTTTTGGTTGGAATCATCAACATACTAACATTCATAGCTATTGAATCATGTATCTGCATTTTCATCTATTAAGTGAGGCGAATGATGTGTTTCTGACTCTCCTACACATGCATCGCATGCAAGTTCTTTGCTGCTATTTTAGGTTCCACGAGCTGGACGTGTGGTCGTAGTTCGCAAGTTACTGATGGATTCAAAGCATCTTCATGGATGCTTCTTGAATTAATTTCTTATTGATTAATGAATTTGTTCTCTCTTATTTGCAAGCAATGTAGTTAGGGGTTAGTTGGGAACGTAGGTCATTGAGGATGAAACATTTTGTATTGATTAAGAATTTTGGGATTTTCTTTTATATTGAGAGTTTAGTCATTTAATTCTTAAAACTCTGTTCTGAGTGAGAGTAAATTTAATATGATTTTTAGTTCTTGATTTGTCAGTTTACATGTTTAATAATACATACTTGAAATGTCCTTAGCATTTTAAAATGTGCTCTTGTTTTGTGGCCTTGTGTTTCGTTGATGACATTTGTTTGGTTAAGTGTCAATATTGGTCATTCATGAAATTTTAATCTTAACTTTAAATTGAATATGTGAATTGGGTTTCGGATAGGATATAGTAAGTGGTGAATTAGAACTGGGATATTCTTAGGGCCTGCTCTTTTCGTAGGTAAATTGAGGTGAATAAAACGGTGAAGTATGTTGAGTTGCGTTGAAGTAGGTTGAGGTGGGTTGAAGTAGGTTAAAGTGAGTTGAATTTTTTTATGTGATAAATTGAACTTGGTTAAAATAGTGGAAGTGGGTTGAAGTGGGCTAAAGTATGTTGAGGTTGGTATTTTAAAATTGATCCACGAAAAGAACAGGACATTAGTCATTGACCCATTGTGGAGCCCGCTGAAAGTAAGGCGTAGTGAGGTTAATACGTGGTACTCTTAATTTATTTTGAAATTTTAATTTTAAAGCATTTTGTAGGTAAAGGGTTGATTAGATACTTTTATTTGCTGAGTCTTTGAGAGAAACCCCTAGCAAAGTTCATCTCAATGAATTTGGGGGCATTAATTTACTTTGATGTTTTTATTAGATTTTGGTCTTTTTGTAATTATTTAGTTTCTCCAATTTGAAATTTTGAATTGATTTTATTTGCTTTTTAAGGCATTTCGATTGATTCATGTAGATTTGTGTTTTTGGTTTAGAGGCTTGACTGCAAATTGATAAAACAAGCATTTAAGGGTTTTTTAGCACCTTGTTCTCTTCATTGATGGATAATTTGGGCAGCTACAAAATTTCTTATGTTACTTTTTTCATATTAAGGCCTTGTTCTTTTCGTAGGTCCTTTTGGATTTACAAATCTCAACCCACTTTAACCTACTTCAACCCACTTCAACCAACTTCAACCCACCTGAAAAAAATACCAATCTTAACCCACTTCAACCTACCTCAATATACCTAAATCAACTTTAACCAACTTCAACTCACCCTTTCATAATTACATTCTCATTATTTTAACCCACTTCAATTTACTACAAAAAAAATATATCAACTTCAACCCACTTCAACTCACCTCAATCAACCTTAAACCACTTTACCTTTTTACCCACCCCAATTTACCCACGAAAAGAACAGACCCTAAAGTTTTAATGTTTACAACTAAGATATATATATATAATGGTGAAACATTCCAAAACACGTCTGTTGTTATAAGAAGAACTGAAATATACACACCATACATAATTCTCAGCTTCTTTTTCACGAAAATGGTTCCAATTTGAATTAGCTATTCACAAACATTCCCTATTCAGTTTTATATTTATGAATCCTAGCTTACTCGCGTGCAGCGTGCGCAATTCTTTGCTTAGCACTATACGTAAGAAGCATTTCCATCCCCCCGCCCCCCAAAAGGCACAACATCACAGTTAAACCATCCATTGAAACATCCAAGCAAGCACACAAACAAACATAGAAATCAATACAGTTTTACAACGTGTCTGAAAGTAAGCACACGAACAGACAGAAATCAATACAGTTTTTCAGTGGACCGGTACTTAAAAGTATATAAATATGTAAGCTTAAGAAACCAAACATTTCAATACCCAAACTCCCAAAAGGCTCCATTGTACTCAATCGATCAACAATTGTGCTCCATTGTACTCAATCAATCAACAATTGTGTACTCAACTAAAATTTAATACTTGTGGTAAGATGAACTACAAACATCCTCATACTATTACGGAATATAATATGCGTATATGATATTGAATATCTTCTAGATAATTTTGTGCATATCTTAGAGATAATATTTTATCTTTAACTTAGATACTAAGAGCTAATGTAACGCATGTGTATATATGGTTGTATTTGGCTGCTGCAATAATGATCACAAGCACAATTCTCTTCTCCTCTTTGGCGGATATTTGCCATGGTGTCAGAGCTCTCCACAAAATCCTGAACCGAGCTCCTACGGTGATCAATGGGCAAGGACGAGACACCAAAAGAGTTTGTGATTACCAACCAATCTCCCTACTATTTCCACCCATCTGATGGACCCGGGGCGATTATAACATCTATCAATTTTGACTGCAAAAATTATGATTTATGGGAGAAAGCCGTCAAAACCGCCCTAAAATCCAAAAATGAACTGGGATTCATAGATGGAAGTATACAAAAACCCAAGGTGAAAAGGGATGAGTATTTAGCTGAATTGAATGCGTGGGAGATGATAAACTCTATGTTTACCTCATGGATATTGAATGTAATCGACGTAAAACTACATGCTAGTGTGGCATATGTTGAATCAACCCAGAAGATGTGGGAGAACATTCACAAACGCTACTCAGCTCCGAATGCACCCTGCATTCACCAACTCAAAGCAGATATAGCATCTTCGAAACAAGGTACTATGGATGTGGTTGATTTTTTTCTCGAAGCTTATGGGCTTGTGGAATGAATTAGATAATTATGTGAAGCATCTGAAGTGCACTTGTAAGGCAGCCGAGCAATTTATGAAGTTGATAGAAGATGATAAAGCCCATCAGTTTTTGATGGGGCTGGATGATGACCTCTATTCAAAAGTCAGGAGCCAAATTTTGGCTATGGATCCGCTGCCCTCATTGGACCGGATGCTTAATATGGTGCAGCAATAAGAAACCCATAAAAAGATGATGAATCAACGAGAAGCAAGGCCTAAGCAAGCTGCCTTTGCCACCATAGCTCAACCTAGAAATTTGCAGCAGCAAGAGCAAATTTCTTGCAAGCATTGCAGTAAATTTGGACGCGATGAATTGAATTGATTTGAGCTCATTGGATATCCAGCGAATTGGGGAAACCATGGAGGCGGCAGAGGACGCAAAGGAGGTCGTAGTGGAAGAGGAGCACGCGATGGAGCAAGCAGGGGTCGTGGACGCGAGATGGTGTTTGCGGCTCATGTAGAAGGAGAACAGGTCTCTGGGACAATATTGTATATACCTTAGAGATAATATTTTATCTTTAACTTAGATACTGAGCTAGGGTTAGAAGGAAAGCTAATGTAATGCATGTGTATATATATAGTTGTATTTGGCTGCTGTAATAATGATCACAAGCACAATTCTCTTCTCCTCTTTGGTGTATATTTGACACATACATGTGATCTCAATCTAAAGTAGAACAATTTAGAGATTGTTTGTATTTCTTTCTCTCTTTAATCTAATGTGTTTGAGACGAATTCAACTTATCAAAAATATTTTCTAAAATTTGTTTCATAAGTTTATCAATAAATTGAACTTATCAAAAACATTTGCTAAAAATTTGCACAAGTTTGTCAAAACTTATAGGAACAAGGATGCCTCATCGCCGCAAAGCAGAATCCGCACCAAAAAACAATTTTGTTGTTTGGTGTTACTTATCCTGATCCCGATTTCAAACCAAAAATACGACAGAAGAAACAAAAAGTGAAGAAAAGGTTTAACAAAGAAAACGTAAAAAGCACATTCCTAGAATACAAATGCAAAAATTATAAGGCAAAATTTTTACATCACTCAATCATAGATTATGTACACGTCACACTACTATCTCACAAATTCAGAAACTACTACATAACCGAGATAGCCATACCCATTAGCCACACATGAACACACCAACAAACACAGTCACACTCACAATCACAATGAAAATCAAAACCAAAATCAAAATCAAATTCAACTAATCAAGCTTTGCAGCATACGAACCGCCCAAGTCCCTTAACCCCGTGACGCTCCTCTTCGCCATCTACACCCTCAATCACAACCACCTTCCGATGATGGTGGTTATGCTTACCCTTTTTCAACCTCTTGATCAGTTCCTGATCCTTGGGCACAGTCACCACCAAAACTCCATTGCTCATCGAAGCTTTGATCTCATCAACCCTGGCTTCTTCAGGGAGCCTGAACTGCCTCGAGAACCCACCGCGAGGGCGTTCTTTGCAGTGCCATGTTTCCTTTTTGCTTTCCAATTCGTCTTCTTCCTTTCTCTTTGCGCTGATTCTGAGCACGTTTCCTTCGTGTAGCTCCAGCTGGACGTCGTCTTTGGTTAGACCCGGAAGTTCCAATTCGTAGATGTGAGCGTCCTTGGTCTCTCTCCAGTTCATTGAAGCATAGTTGGTGTCGAATTCGTCGCCTGCAATTGGCTTGAAATAGGGTTCCAGAATGCTGGGGTTGTCGAAGAATGTGGAGAGCAGAGACATTTTGGGAAGTGGGAATTGAACGATGGCAAGAGTTATGTGGAATTGTTGTTGATCTAGGTCTAGGTGATTGTTGGGTATTTAACGATGTATAGAGGGTTTGATGATTGGGAGACAAGGGAGCTCGTGAGATCTCTGGAGGGGGGGGGGGGGGGGACTATTAGAATGTTGGTGAAGGTTCTAGTGGATCAACGAGGTCAATAAGCAAGATTGAAGTTCAAAGCAAGAAGTTTCTGGGCGACCCCCGAATGTTATTTCTCTCACACTTGTTGAAGAATGCCTCCTCCGTAATCTAGCTGGCAAGCGACTCTAGTCAAACAAATACAATCCCGCCATTTCTCAGTACTCAGAGCATTTTCAACCAAAATTCTTTTTGAAACTCTGGTATGTCACGTTATTAAAAGTTTCACAAGTTTAAAACTTATATTCCATTACTTCTCTAATTTATAGAACTCAATGTTAATCATCCAATAAAAATATTTATCATGGACCCACCTTATAACACACAACTTATTTTTTAAATTATTTAAAAATTATATACTTACTTCAAAAAAAAAAAAAAAAAAAAAAATATTTAAAAAAGCTAAAAAGTGGGCCGTGGGGAGAAACGTCTGGCCGTTCTCCCCCGCGTGGCACACTTCCTTCTCTCATCTCATGTCGTGACAAGTGGCAGTGTGGGGTCCACGTTCCCCCATTTCACATCCGGCTGCGAATGCTCTTAAGTTACTACACGTTGCAAACTTGGAAAATCATAAATATTTTGTAAAGCATAAAGTAGGGCTCCTAAAAATCTGTCTAATCTGATTATCTGTATTTATTTAGTCTGAAAAAATCAAATATGGTCACAAAATTTATGTCTAGATTTAAAATTCGGGCAACCGGTCATGTTAGAATTTAAATCTGGGTTGGGTTCATGTTTGGGCATTTGGGCTTGGGTTGTCTGGATTTTTGAACGATTTCGTATTCGGACGAATTCGAACAATCGGACAAACGAGTTCGGACATCAGACAACTACTTTCATGTATAATTTTGGCCCAAATTCTCTAGAAAAATTTATAAAAACAACTTCGGACAATTGATGTCACACAATGAAAAATCGGGAATGAGTTCGATAAGATAAAATTTCAGTCAAAATGTCCAAATATCGTATCACTAATTCAGAAATTCGAACAACTGGGTACGGGCATCATATATTCGGGTTTGAGTCTAGGTCCAGGTCTTGTCAAAGTGTCCGATTTATGATCTGGACAGGGCCCAAGTATGAAGTTTTTGTCCGAATGTCTGATGTATCCGGACCTGAATTTTTACATGCCTTAATATAAAGTATGTTGTTAGCATAAAAAATAAAAACTATTATATTATGCAAAAAATAACTCTCACGTACTCTGAGTTTTAGGATAATAACTTTCAAGCAACTGACTTTTTAAAAATAATATTTAGGTACCCTATGTTTTCAAAGAACAGATTATTATGTCCTTTTTCTTATAATTTGGGCCCAAAACTTTAAGAGTTTTTCAACTTTTATCCAAATGGAGTATTTTTAGTAATTTTACTATTTTTTGAGTTTTTCAAGAAAATATACTTGTTTTAAATGATTTAAGTTCTTATAATGACTTTACTAGTTATCACAATGTACTTATCATATCATAAATATTATAGTTTTAGTTATTATAGAGACCCACCATGCTTAGCAAATTAATAAAACTTAATTAGAGAATTTTGACCATTACCTTCACTTAGTCGACACTGGACATTGGCATTCCTTTAGCTTTCAGTTTATAGATATTGTTAATCTCAACTACACATCCCTCAGATTAGACATAGCACAAATCTGTTTCGTTTTCTACTTCAGGGCGTAGTCACTAATCAATTTTATGATTGAAAGGATAATGAGACTTTAATCATGAAATTGTAATATTTAAGACATAAAGTTCGATTCAACAACATTCCCTGCTGAAAAACTTCCTTTATTGAAAGCTTAAAAGTGGAAAGATTACAGTGGCAAGATAGAAGGAGAATTAAGCTACTAAGATCATTAGATATGCTTGCTCATCGAAAAATGGAGATGTCTGACATCTCTTTTGCTCAAGTATGCTTAAATGATCATGTCCCTTCTCAGCACTCTGCCTCTACTTATAGAAGAGTTGGACTAATATTTTCCAACTGTCCTTACATGGTTACAGTAGACTGCATTCTTTTACTAACTTGACACTTGACAAAATACAATCATGGTGCAATAACTTTTCAGAGCACTTAATATTGACAAGACTAGCCATCCTTATTGAGGTTATGCATATTTTAATCTCCAATAATATCTTCCAGTTCATAATTATTGATATAATCATCAAAATCTTCATCAAGTTGAAGATGCTGCGGATCCCATTTTTCAAATAAGTCATGAAGATATTTCTTTCATTTTTCTTATAAAAATTTTTCAGCTCTAACATCAAAGAGATAATCAAAGACATCTTTTGAAGTAGCTCCTTCTGCCTTCTTGTATTTGCTGAAATCATAGTAACAAATAAAAGTAGTGTTCCCGCTATGCATTAATGTTCTTCCTCATTCAATTAATGGCCACATTTGATGATGCAGGTTGTAAAAACCAATGGCTCTTGCTAAGATAGGATCACTAACTACTTCTTTTCATTTTCGAAATCATTCTTGATGTTGGTAATTGGGATCGTCTAAATCACCTGATTGAACTAGATAACAGGTTGATTTGGCCTATTCCAGTTTCGTACTCAATTACTACACAATGTAACAGACTTCCACGGCATGAATTTTTTGTTGGACCATCAAGGAATGTGAGATTTTAATGGATTCTTTTAACTATGCATTGTTGAAACTTAGTTAGTCTTGAGACAAATGGGTACTTTGAATATGAGATTTCCATAAGAGAAGCTATCATTTCATATTTTTAGACTTTTATGATTGTGTCGTCTGGATGGATTGAATTTTTTGGGAATCTAATACCACCAATTCCTAATCTATCAACAAAATGTAGTACTCCATGACTCCCAAATATCATAAGAATAGTTATGATAGTAATTGATGTTAGGTCACCTACCAGTCGTTTGAACCATTTCTCTTGAACATGAGAACTTATTTTTTCTTGAATATCATAAGGACACTTTGGGTAATTCATTTGTAAGGCTTAATCTTTGTACTATTAGATAGACAAAAGATAACAGATCAAAACGTAATCTACTTTTTGTATAAAATTTCAAAATGTCCATAACAATTCTACTAGATGGAGAAACCGGTTCTACTAGTAATGACATTTTATTTTGGATTTTCTTCTGTTCCTGTAGAAGTTCTGCGTTGATGATCACCATTGACGAGTTCACAAGTTAAATTATCCACTATAAAACTCCTCGATCCTTTTATATGTTTAATAGAGAAAGAAAACTAATTAAGCCATAATAGTCAATGCAGAAGTAGCCCTTGCGATTGCATATTTGATAAATTATTTTTGACAAAATGAAGTATCTCTTTGCAATCAGTTTGAATAAGAAAAGGTTTTAGAGCTAAAAAAATTAAGAACTTTTTAATTCCCCTTATGACTACAAAGATTTCTTTTTCCATCGTGGGATAGTTGCATTCTATTTTATTAAAAATTTCACTGCAATATTTGTAGAGTTTTTCTCCTTCTGTGATTTTGAGTATTGCACTCTAGTGCTTATTATTGGAATCTATCTGTTTGCACAAAAAATACGATATTTTTACAATACCTTTATACCATATTTATGCTCGGAATAATTATTATATTTAGATTTTTTATTTGATTTTGTTTAATTTTTGTAGGTGTTGAGAATTAGAAAACATAAAGAAATTGTTGGAAAATGAAAATTCAGGCCATGAAATAAGGATTGAAGCAGCAGCCCCAGATTCCGCCCAACCCCTTTCTTCCATCAACAAAAAGAAAATAAAAAAATTAAATTAAATACCCCAGCTGTCCCACGTGCCCCACACGTGCTCGTTCACCCCCCACTTATCCCTCACACTCTCTCTCTCCTCACGACACTCGTTAGACCAGAAGCCCCGATGCTTCCCCTCCATCTTCCTCATTTCGCGACCTCTCTGTCTCTTTGCATCATCTCTCTTTCTCTTGAAATCAAACCATCACCAGCATCGCCTACACCACCTCGTGTGCACCCACCACACCAAATCACCTCCCTGGCCGCCAGCACATCAATCATCCCACCGTCCACATTAGGGCCACGATCGAAGGACCAAGATTGAAGAATGGGCTGCCTATAAATCGAAGATTGCAACGAAGCACGGAGGTAATTTTAGGTTTTAGCTAGGTTTTAGGGTTATTGTTAGTTTCAATTCTAATTTTTGGATAATTTTTAGGGCTGTTTATTTTGGAGTTCAAATTTCAGTGATTTAGGTTCGATTTTGGTCATCAGTTTTGATTTTCGGTTAGATTCGATCTCTAGCTTGCATTTTGTATATTTGAAGCTTAGTTGTTGATTTGGAGTAGATAATCATGATTTCTAGTTTGTAATTGCAATGAAGTTGGCATGTCTGGTTCTAGGCTATTCTTGGCTGAATAGTGTTCTTTGCCATTAATGGAGTTCGACTTCATCTCCTCCATAGTCACAAAATCTGGGTTTGGTTTCCTCGTAATGCCCTTAGTTGAATGCTGCTGAAACATTCGAAATTTCCCTCCCCTGTTTTTGTTCTGTCATGCCCATTGTTCTATGTTTGTTCTGTTTGTCTGTTTGTTTTGATTGGGGTAACTATCATTTTTGTTGAAATATGATTTCTCCTGCTCTGTGTTCTACTTCAGTGATTTTTGGGTTCACAAACCTGAGTGTTTTTCTAACTTAGGGCCTGTTTGGTGAGAAAAACAGGAATGGAACTTGAAACCTGGGGGTTCAAGTTCATTTCCTTCTTGTTTGGTGAGAATTTTGAAGGAGAGGGACTTGATACCCTAGGTTTCAAGTTCCTCTCCAATTCTAAGGAATTTGAACCCCTCCACTTATGAGGGTTATCAAGTTCCTAACCTCCTCAGGAATCAGTATTATTTTAAAAAAAATAAAAGGAAAATAAATTTTTTTCATTCCCAGCCTTCATGCGTGACTCTCTGCATCTCTCCATTTTCGAATCTCTCACTAGTCACCCCAAACCCTAGCATCCTCTCACCACGTAGCTCACCGTCGATCACCGCCCAGTTGCCGCCCAACCGCTGTTCAATCGCCACTGACACCGGGGTCGCACCTGCCGCCGCTAAGCCGGAGCCCTGCATCGCGCCATTTTCGCATCTCTCACCAGTCACCACAAACCCTAGCATCCTCTAACGACGTTGTTCACCGTCGACAACTGCCTAGTTGCCGCCCAGCCGCCGTTCAACCGTCCAGTTGCCGTTCAGCCGTTGTCGGCATTGGCGTCGCACCTACCGCCGCTAAGCCGGAGCCTTGCGTCGCTCTATGTTTTTCAACTTTTGTTGTTTTTTTTTGGGATATTGTTGTGCCCCTTACTGAAAATTAGCCAAAATATTGAATAATTTTCGAATTGTGTTTGTGATTTTGATCTTTAACGATGTTTTTGCGAAATCTATTTGTTATTTCTTCTTATTCAATGAGTAATTTTGTTGTGCCCATATTCTACAAAGTTGAATTCATTCCAAAATTGCTCACCAAACAATAAGGATTGGAACCTAATTCCATTCTAGTTTTCACCAAATAACTGGGTTCAGGATTCAAGTTCCATACCCAACCCCCCAGGATTCAAGTCCTGATTTCATTCTATTCCAATTTTTTCTCTCCAAACAGGCCCTTAGTGGGTTTTGGGTTAATTTTACTCCTGTGTATTGCCATAGTTGGGGCCTTTGGGGGGGGGGGGTGAAGATGAATTAAGTTTCATAAAGCGGGATAGTCTTCTCCCTCCTCACCTCTAATTGTAGTTCATCTTTGGTTCTTAAGATAATAATTCTGGTTTTATTTCTGGTAAATAATGAGCTTTAGTTTAATTCGTTACTGTCTCTTGTCAATTGGGTTATTCCTTGCTATTTCTCAAAGGTATGGCATTTGTTATTTTTATGTTCTTATTTAATTTAGTAATAGATGAGTAGTTTTGTTAAAAGCAATTAGTTTTTAGATTATTTTATGTTGAGTATCTAGTTTGATTTAGTTACCCGATTTTAATTTTAGAACAATCTAACAATTTTTTGTGGCTTTAATCTCATCCCCGTCCCAGTAGAGACGACCCTCAAGTACTACAACGAAAGTTGTACACTTGCGGCTTTAAATTTACACTCAAAATTGTCGTACAAGTTTTTGGCGCCGTTGTCAGGAATGACAGCATGAGATTAGGTCACATTTTCTTTTTCTTGGTTGCTTTCTTATTAGTTGCATATATTTTACCTTTGTTTATTTCATTATTAGTCGTGATTAGTTTAGTTCATTTCTTGAAAATTCCCAAAATTCAAAAAAAATTGAAAAAGTAAAAAATAAAATTGAAAAAACTTGAAAACCCTCCAAAAATTGAAAAACTTTAAAAACTTCAAAAACAAATGGCAAGTGTTCCCAACCCTTACATGATGCATGCTACACCTTCAAACGAGAGTCAGTTTGAGGGTATATCTTATGAGCACTTTCATACTCTATGTGTTCCTGTTTCATGTGATTATTGTGATTCCTGTGGCCATGATGTTGATACTTGTCCACTGCTTGATAGACCACACAGATTAGAATAATTGGTTGCCTTTAATAGAGAGATTTACTTACAACGTTTACTCAAGACTGACCTTAGTGTAGGCTCTCTTACACCTAAGGCTAGGTCTTGTAATGACTTTGATATAGGAGTGAGGCATCGATTCCTTTAGGGCATGATTATTATGATGATAGGCATTGTGATTACCTCGAGGTTTTGAGTGATCCCTTATCTCCTTTAGCGGGTGCATCCTCCCTAAAGTTTAGCACAGTTAGTAACCACCTTGAGGCCATTTTGATTACTCACGAGTCGTTTCTTCCTTTGGCTCCCTTAGGAGAGATCGAGGAGGGAGATGGTTTTAAGACTGATGCTAGTTCTGATGATCAGTGTGGCATACTAGTTGAGTCAGAGGGTACTTTTTCTGATGAGCATTCTCTTGATGAGCCCTCTGTTAGGAATTTTAGTGAGGTTACACCTCTTGATGAGCTTAGTGATCCCTTTTTTGATGAGTCTTCCCTTGATTTAGCTCCAACTCCTCCCATTTCATCCCTTTCTTCTCCCGTTCCCATTCTTCTCCCTTCTTTAGACCTTTCCGAGCCTACTTTTGTAGAGTCGGAAACTTTTGTGCTTGGCAGTCCTTGTTTAAATTAGACTCTTGATGATAGTGATGTAGATAGACTCGAGAATCACTTTGATGTGAAGAACTTGACATAGGTCATCCTATGAGCTTTGGTTTTCACATTGTATTTGATTGGCCATGCCTTGGTCCTCTTCCCTCCCCTGTTAGATATATTTGACTTTATTTTGGTCATTCAGACCACTCTAGATGGTCTTTGCATTCATATAGTCACATCGTTGTAAAACCATTGACTAATAAATCTGATGTTGCATATACACATCTCTCTTTTGATTAGGCTGAGCACTTTGATAGGCTCAAGAGAGCCTTAAGTTGCGTACTGTTCATGTGCTGTATTTGCGATGCACCTCCTATTTCTAACTATTTTCATTTTTGTGAGGATTGTGCCCCGGTTGTTTTACAAGTTGCTTTGAGCTTTGGTCGGTTTAGATGAGTAGCAACTTGTGACTTGAGATGGAGCAGCTGATGCTTCATGGACCTACTCGACACCATTTGAGTGAGGCATTAGTTTAGGTACAATTAGTACCCAACCTGGTATGATCGTTCCATCCCTTCCCAATTCTTCTATTTCTTTTTTTTTCTTTCTTTTTGTACATAGTTTTGGATATTTAGGGTTGTGATTGTATGGGTGATCGATCTTGAGGAGAAATTTGGGACTTGTTGAGCCATGTTGGCTATGATCACTCTTGATTATGTTATGATGTAATGTGTTTTGTGAATATTTATTAGTTGTGGATATTTAGTATTGTGAATAGTTGTGAATGTCTAGGATTGTTCTTTTGTATGTTTTAATTGTGTGTTTTGTTTCCTTGGTTTTGTGAGTTTTTGCTTTTCTTTGGTTTTGTTTTTGTTTGATACTTTGTTTTGGTTTTGTTTTTGGTGTTTCAGTGGTTTTGTTTTTGTTTTGTATTTTGTTTTTCTTCTCCTTTGAATCTTGTTTTGTTTCATGCCTACTTTTCTTTTTCTTTTATGTGGTAGTTCTTTGTTTATGCTAGGTATTTTGTTTTTTTTAGGATCTTTTAGTTGTGTTTTGTGTGTTGGTGCTATGTTTTTGTAAATATGTAATTAGTGCTTTCTTTTTGTTCTAGTCTTGTTTTGTTTAAGGTTTCTTTTCACTGTGTTTTGCACTTAGTAGGTCCTTGGTCTTGTTTTGTTTTTATTTTAGTTATTATTTGTATTTTGTTTTGGTTTTGGTTTTGTTTTGTTTTAGAATTGGTTTTTCTTTTGCTTTCTTTTGTGCTTTTGATTTTGATTTTGATTTTGATTTTGGTGATTTATTTCTTGGTTTTGTTTTTGATTTTTATTGGTGTCCTGGTTTGTAAATACCTCTAAATTTGTGTTGGTTTTTCGATTGTATAGCTAATGTGATTGCTGTTTTGTGCCTTAGTTCTCATATTGAAGACACTGTGAAGTTTTAGTATGAGGGTAAGATATCCATTTGTACATATTTTTTGAAAATTTTGAAAAATTCAAAAAAAATTTCTTTTTCTTTTTCCTATTCTTTTGGAATTTGTGTGCTTTCTTAAGTGATTGTGATCCCATGTGCTAAGATATTGAGTTATATAAATAGAGTTTGCATGATGAGATATCTAGTTGAGGAAGTAAATTCAATTTTTCATAATAGCCCCATCTCGTATGTATGATTTTGTGCTACTTGCTCACTTTATCGTCAATTCTTAAGGTGTTCTTGTTAAGTTGGCATGTGAACTATTTGTTTGTCGAAGTTGCCTTTTATGCTCTTGAAAATGCCAAAAAAAAGAAAAAGAAAAAGAAAAAGGAAAAAAGTCTAAAAATTGAATAAAAACTAGGGCACCAATGTTCATAACCACCATCTTTATTTCATATATTTAATTGGCTTGAATTTGTTTTATTTACTTGATTACGCATCTGTTTGGACAATGAAATAAGTGCTTTGTATAATCAAATAAAAATCCTCTTTAGGGAAGACTTGAATATTTGTAAGTCAAGTAGGTTTAGGGTGCGCGCGCTATTATTCTTGAAAAAAGAAGAAAAAAAGGAAAAAAGAGAGCAAAGAAGGCAATTAGGTAAGGAAACAGGGATTGTGTCGATGTTAACAACTTGATTCATAAGAGTTGATATACATTAGCACATGTACCAAGGTGTACACATCATTGCATATTGTGTGGAGTGAAAAATGAGAGCTGTGATGCTTTGTTTTTACTTAGATGTCTTCTGATTGTATTTTTAGTTGTATATAGTTTAGTGATTTGGTTGCTAGGGTGATACAATTGCTTATATTGTATTTCCCTATTATTTGTATATATGATCATGTTTTGAAAAACCAAAAAGATTTTCCTTTGTTTTTTAAATGACTTTTGTGGGTATTTCACTTAAAAATCTTCACGAAACTTGACTCGTCCACTTGGAAAACCGAAAGGTTTAAAGGAGTTGTTACATATGCTAAATGCAACCGTGATTCCTACGAAAGTGAGTTGGAATTTTCTTTTTCTCATTTTTCATTTCTTTTATGTAGCTTAGTTGTTTTACTCAAGGATGAGTAAAATCTTGGTATTGGGGTATTTGTTAGCATAAAAAATACGATATTTTTTCAATACCTTTATATCTAATTTATGTTTGAAATAATTTTTATTTTAAATTTTTATTTGATTTGATTTTGTTTTGCAGGTGTTGAATAAATTGGGAAAAAACATGAAAAAATGAAGAAATTGGCCCATTCTCTCATGAACCAAAAACTAGAAAAAAGCAAGGCAAAATAAAAATAAAAGGAAATCCTATAATCTACCTAGCCCCCCACATGCCCGTTCACCCCCATTATCCCTCGAACTCTCTCTCTTCGACCAGACTAGAAGCCCGACATCTCCCCTCAACCTCATGCTCTCTCTGCAGTGCATCTCTCTCCCTTAGTCTCGACCACATGGCACCAACAACATCTTCCCCATCTTCATCCTCATTCACCTTCATTCGCATGCCAGCGCATCATCATCAGCACCGTCCACATCAGGCGCAATCAAGGGCCGAGATTGAAGGGTTCAACTATAAATGGAGAGATTGCGAAGCATTCAGGTTTTAATCTAGGTTTAGTTTAAGTTTTTAGGTTTTAATCTTGGGGTTTTTGTTAGTTTAATTCGAATATAAGGAATTTAAGGTTTGTTTTTGTTTGGATTTCGAATAGTAGATCCATTTCTAGCTCACAATTTTCCTTAATTACGCTTTGTTTTGTTAATTCCGAGTATGCTTAGATGAATTTTTGTTTGTTATTAAATTGATTTTTGGATTCCGTTTGTTATAATTGTCACCTTTACCCTTACCTATTTGTTTCGAATTTTAGATTCGAATTTGAGTTGGGCTTTGTGATTATGAGTTGTTTTGAGCTTTGGTGAATAATTTGGCTTGCTAGTGGCAATTTTAGCTAGTGATTGAATTTGAATTCCCCCTCCCCTCTCTAGATTCTAGGCTGCTCTGCTTCATGTTTTCTGTTTCTATTGGTGGTTGAAGTCTGGGTTGTTGTATGGGTGTATATTGTGCTGAAAATGAGGGTCAATTCATGGACTGGGCTAAGCTCACAAGCAGTGAAGCCCCTAACTCTTCCCCTCTTCCTTCTGTCTGTTCTGTTTTCTTGGATTAGACAATGCTGATGTTGAATGATGTTGGATTTTAGTTTAGGAGATGTGAGCTTGGATTTTGCAAGAACTTCGGTGATCAAACCCAACTTTTGGTTTGTTAGATTGAATCCTCATTTTTCCTTCCCCTATTATGCCCTGTGTTTCCTGTTTTTGATGCACATTCTTATTTCCATGTATAAGAGGTTTAGTTGGATTTTCCATTATGTTGGTGCGCATGCTAGAGCCAGCTTAGTTATGTTATTTATATTTCAGTTTATTCTAACTTGTTTCTTTCATGAAGATAATGCGGTTAGTTATATTTGGGTTAGTTGTTTCATCTAATGTGAAGTTATTTAAACCTTATAAAATTTTATGAAAAGTTAGTAATTATTTAGAGTTAGATCCATTTACAATCTATAGTTTTATTTGTTTATTGTTTAGCTCAGAATAATGCTACATTAGTTATTTTCGTATTTAGTGAAACATGAAGCACACTTTTTGCTAACTCATTTCAAAAACTTTTATTCACAATTGGGCATAACTAAAGGATAAAAACAAACTAAAGACAGCTACCAAGTCGAATGAGTCCTTATTGGAGGATTTTTTTCCATTTTTTTAATTCAAGTGAATGCATGCTCCTAATAATAACTTGTTAGGGAAATTGAAACTAACCCTAGATGCTCATAATAAGAATATCAAGAAAATGCAAAAAATTAAGAACAGGAGCCGAAAGTAAAAAGAAACCTAAATGGACCTCTAATATGCTCTAGCTACATGAGATTAGACCTAAATGCAACTCTAAATGCAATCATAAACAACATAGACAATACAAACACATGTACACACCAAACCAAATTAGGCATCAGACGCCATCAATTAACTAATTCCCTCATGTTTGGATAAAGCATTGTCCTTAATGGAATCAAAGATGTAGAAAAGCACATAGAAAAGCCTTAGAAAAGGGAAGGGGAGAAGAAAAAGGAAGCAATCAAAAGGAAGGTGGGGAATGAGGGTGGGGAGGTTGACCATAAGAGATATGCCAATCTCGCCATGTCTCAAGACAAGCCGTGTAGTCTTGCAAATATTAGGTATGGGTAGCAAGCATCCCATGGAGCTCGTTGTGTCGTTCTTGGACAAAGTCATGAATAACGGCATTCTCAGAAGCAACATAAGCTCGAAGGGACACTTGCTCCTCTTGGATGGACCTAAGGGTGGCTTGGACCTCTTCAAAGTTAGCGGAGGAAGGTTGGGAAGAAGAACTAGGGCCGCTAAGGTTAGTAGGGGGAAGAGGAGGTACAGGATAGACAACCTCAGCATCACCAGGTACCCAACGAAGGTTAGCTCGATGAAGTGAGGTGGTTCGGTCAACATTGGGAAGCGGTATAAGTCGACCCCCTGGGTAAATCCAACACATATGCCCAGCCTCTACTTTATAGATGCTCATTAACACAAAAGAGGCCTTATCAAGCCACTTAGACCCAGAAATTCTATCCTCGGGGTTAGGCTCAATTTCTGAAAATCTAGCAATAGAAGTGATTATACCTCGAATGACGATTCTACCCTTAGTGCTAACAACCACATTATATAACTGGTGAGCCAAGAAGGCCCCAGGGTCAATTGAGTCACCGTTAAGCATACAAAGCAAAAGGTACAACTCAGACAAACAAGCGACATTTACACTATCATCTCGAGGCAAAAGATCAAAAGAGAGAATGCCTGAGCCACCCGAATGCAAAGGTTCCTAATATTTGTACATTTGCAAGAACTAGTGTTGTACCTACAACTCGCCGAAAGCTTGCCCCAAAATGCATCAGGGTTGAATTCACGGGGAACTTGAAGTCCAAACTAGTTGGAAAGCCAAATATTTTATTAAAAGTACTAAGGGTCAACTCATAAAATTGTCTGTGCAAATAAAATGATAAGCACCCTGCTTGACATTGAGGCCCTTTAGTGATCTCAACATGTAGTGTGCTTAAAATTTCAAGGGTCAAGTCTCGGTAAGTGTGGTCTTTCATTTCAATAAATCGACCCATACCATCCCTTGCAAACAACCATCTTATATTATCCAACAATCCTAAATTATGAGTCTGTGCAGCGGTGGATGTCCAGGATTCTTGGGGTGCTTGGTTGTGCTTGGCTAGGTATTTCCTCCTCCTTAGTGCTCGTTTGTCTCTCTTTGGGTGCCACAGATGTAGAAATGTGAGAAATTTGAACAAAAACCTCAAGAATGAGGTATGACAAAGGAACATGAAGAATTTGAGTGAAAAAGATGATGGGGGTAAGGTGGAGAAAGATGGTTATGGAGAAAAGGTGAAAGGTAGATGATTGGGGGAAAGGAAAAGTAGAAGGAGATGAATTGGTTGTGAAAAAGTGAGAAATTTAGAGAAAAAAGAAGATTTGGAATGAAAATGGAGTGATTTGAAGTGAAGCTTGGAAGGAAATGGTGAGGATTTGAAGTTGGAACAATGGAAGCTTTAGAGAGAGAAAGTAGGAGGTAGAGAGAGAGAGAGTCGTGGAAGAGGAGGAAATGAGGGTTAGAGAAGAATACCCGTGGTCAAAACCCTTGACCGGGCTACACCAAGCACCACGGACCATGGTGGTCACCACGGCTGCCCCATGGTGTCTACTGCCAAGCTCTCATTTCTCTTCTTTTTTTTTCTTTGTTTTGTTTATTTGTTTTTTTCTTCTTTTCTCTGGGCAAATCTGCTACGGACCGTGGCATCTACCATGAGCCGTCTGTGGCGTTGTTTGGCATGGAACTACTAAAAAAAAATTACCAAAGGAAAAACTACCTAAAAATGAATATGAAAGCAATAAAAGGACTTGAGTTGCCTCCCAAGAAGCGCTCATTTAAGGTCAAGAGCTTATCCATCGCCTCTATGTGCCCGCAGGGTCGGTAAGTTTATGGACTACGACCTTTGCAATGGGCTCGCCCACAAAACAAGGTTTGAGACGTTGTCCATTTACCTGGAACGCACCGGTGGAATCACTCCACACTTCTATCGCACCATGAGGATGAATGTTGATGACTTGAAATGGTCCTGACCACCGGGATCTCAGTTTGCCCAGAAACAATCTCAATTTGGAATCAAACAAAAGGACTATGTCACCTTCCTCAAATGTCTTCTTCAGAATATGTTTGTCATGCCATTGCCTAGTCCTTTCCTTGTAAATGCGGGAACTTTCATAAGCCTCAAGCAGTAGCTCATCTCACATAATTGCAAAACCTGCTTCTCACCGGCCGCCTTAAGATCAAAATTGAGTAACTTAATTGCCCAATAGGCCTCGTGCTCCAACTCGACCGACAAATGATAAGACTTTCTATACACTAAACGGTATGGAGTAGTGCCCAAAGGAGTCTTATAAGTTGTTCAGTAGGCCCAAATAGCGTTATCAAGTTTAAAGATCAATCCTTTCAGGATTGATCCACAGTTTTCTCCAAAATGCTCTTCAATTCCTAGTTAGAAAGCTCGACTTGGCCACTTGTTTGGGGATGATAAGGTGTAACGACTTTATGAAATAACCCATATTTCTTCAAAAGTGACTCAAGTGGGTAGTTGCAAAAGTAAGTTCCATTGTCACTCAACAAAGCTCTAGGTGTGCCAAATCTTATGAAAATATGTTTCTTGAGGAATTTCATAACAACGTTGGAATCGTTGGTTGGGGTGGCAATGGCTTCCACCCACTTAGAGACATAGTCAACCGTAACAAGGATGTAGAGATTGTTATGGAAAGGAGGAAAAGGACTCATAAAGTCAATCCCCCATACATCAAACAACTCCACCATAAGAATTCCACTTTGAGGCATCTCATGTTTCTTGGAAATGTTCCTCGTTCTTTGACATCTGTCACAAGTAATGACAAATTCCCTTGCATCTTCGAAGAGAGTGGGCCAATAGAAACCCACTTGGAGAACCTTTACAATAGTCTTGTCCAGCCAAAGTGTCCACCATATGTTGAAGCATGGCACGCTATAGGACACTATGAACTTCATCTTCCAGCAAACACCTTCTATATATCCCATCTCCACACATCTTGTAAAGAAGAGGCTCCGCTCACACATAATATTTTACATCAGAGAGGAATTTCTTCCTTTGTTGATAAGAAAAGTCGGGAAGCATCACCCCACACACTTTGAAGTTTACCAAATTAGCATACCATGGGGTTTGGTGGGAAATAACAAGTAATTGATCATCCGAAAAGGAGTCGTCACTTGGGAGCTCTTCACTAGGAGTGACCTCGGGGCCTAGGTGGGATAAGTGATTTGCAACCACATTCTCCAACCCGGACTTGTCTTTAATCTCCAGATCAAACTCTTGGAGGAGTAATCAGATGAGGCGGGGCTTGGAATTGGGCTTCTTCATGAGGTGCTTCAAAGAGGCATGGTCAGTGAAAATGATGAACTTGGAATTGATCAAGTAAGATCGGAACTTTTCTAAGGCCAAAACAACCGCTAAGAACTCCTTCTCCATTGTGGCATAATTCACCTGAGCATCATCCAGAGTTTGGCTTGCATTGTGAATAGCATGAGGCTTGTTGTCCTTCATTAGAGCTAGAACGACCCCCAATGCAAAGTCCTTGCATCACACATCACTTCAAAAGGAAGCCCCCAATTCGGGGCTTGCATCACAGGAGACATAACCAATGCTTCTGTTAAACTGAGAAAAGCACTCAAGCATTCTTCATTAAAATCAAAAGGCACATCCTTGATAAGCAAATGGGTGAGAGGTTTTGTAATTTTTGAGAAATCTTTTATGAACCACCGGTAAAAATCGACATGCCCAAGAAAATTCCTCACGCCCTTTACAGAAGTTGGTAGGGGTAATTTTTCAATCACCTCTACCTTTACTTTGTCAACCTCAATGCCTTTATGAGAGACAATATGACCACACTTCTCCCAATTCAAGACCAAATTCATATCTTCACATCGTTGCAAGACTTCGGACAAATCATGCAAGTAGTGGTCAAATGTCGTACCATACACAGAAAAATCACCTATAAAGACTTTTATTATGTCCTCAATAAAATAAGAGAAGATAGCCATCATATAGTGTTGAAAAGTAGCGGGGCCATTGCATAACCCAAATGGCATTCGCCTAAAGGCAAATGTACCATAGGGACAAATAAAGGTAGTCTTTTCTTGGTCACTAGGATGAATAGGGATTTGGAAAAAATCCGAATACCCATCTAAGTAGCAAAAATATGAATTTATGACCAATCTTTCAAGCATTTGGTCAATGAAGGGAAGGGAAAAATGGTCCTTACAGGTGGCCTTATTCAATTTCCTATAGCCAATGCACATTCGCCAACCCGTGAAAGTCGTAGTCGGAATTAGCTCATTGTTCTCATTCTTGATGACCATCATCCCTCCTTTCTTAGGTACAACATGGACCGGGCTTACCCACTTACTATCGGAGATGGGGTAGATAATGCGACCTTAAGTAGTTTCAAAATTTCTTTCTTGACTACCTTTTGCATATTAGGATTCAACCTTCTTTGGTGCTCAATTGAGGGCTTATGGTCATCTTCCATCAAAATACGATGCATGCACATTGAGGGGAGAATTCCCTTTAGATCATCAAGAGTATATCATATGACCTTACGATGTATTCTAAGTACTCTAAGCAAAGCGTCAATTTGATATGCACTTAGACTTGCATTAATCATAGGATAAGTAGAATAAGGCCCAAGAAACTCATACCTCAAAGAGGAAGGGAGATGTTTCAATTCTTCCTGGGGAGCACGCTCCTCCTCAGACGAGGGCTTCTCATGGTTTACCAAGTTTTCCACCTTAGTAAGTGTAGGTGAAATTTGTGAAGAGGCTTCCAAAAATTATGCTTCCAAACATTGAGCACACATTGCTACTTCCGGATTTTCATCCTTAGTAGCATTATCACGTAACATACAATGCTCAAGAGGGTCATTAGAGTCAAGGTTGGATACAGTTTCCCAACTGTCAATCACATCAATCATATGACACTCATCAGAAATGGAAGGAAATGTAGAAGCCTTAAATAAGTTGAGCTCCACATGATCATCTCTTACATCGAAATACAACTTACCATTTTTGACATCGACACGACATTCGACAACGGCCAAGAATGGCCTCGCAAGAATGATGGGGGTGCACGTATCCTCTTCCATTTCAAGGATCAGGAAGTCTACCAGCACATACAAATCTCCTACTTGTTAGAACATCCTCTAAAACACCCATTGGGTATTTTATAGAATGATCCACTAATTGTAGAGAGACTCATCTCTAACAAATCCAGCGTCACACAAAGAAAGCGACATCAAACTCACACTTGACCCCAAATCACACAAAGCACGTTCAATAGATACATTCCCTATCAGACAGGGAATTAAAAAACTTCTGGGATCCTTAAGCTTAGCGGGACGCTTGTTTTGGGTCGCGACACTATACTCTTCAGTCAAGGCAACAGTCTCATGCTCTTCTAGCTTTCTTTTATTAGACAAAATTTCTTTCAAAAACTTAGCATAAGAAGGCATTTGAGACAAGGCATCAGTAAATGGAATGTTAATGTACAGTTTCTTAAGGACCTCTAAAAACTTCCCAAATTACAAATTGAGTTTAGCTTTAGCCATTCTTTGAGGGAATGGTAAAGGTGGTGTGTAAGGCCATGGGGAAGGGTATTTTGGGTCTTTAGAAACCTCATTAGAATTAGGCACATCATCATCAATCACTTTCTTGGAGGGAACGAAGACTTCTTTCTCAACATTCTCAACATTATCATCGTGCACATCATGTGAAGACTCATCATTGCTTACCCCCTTAGGTCCCTCAAGTTGTGTGCCACTTCTTAATGTCATGGCATTGCATTACTCCCTAGGGTTTGGTTTGGGCTTACTACGGAGTTCACCGGGGGGTGTAGATGAAGAGCTAGCTTGTTAGGCAATTTGGGCTTTCAATATCTTTTTATGAGTAGTAAGCACATCAACCTTAAAGGCTAATTGCTTTATATACTTATCTTTCTTTTGTTATGCCAAAAGCACACTCTCCATCATAGCCTCTAAGTTACACTTTTGAGAGGCTTGTTATGGAAATGGTGGTCTTTGAAATCCGCCGGGGGGGGGGTGCCTAGCATTGACTTGAGGCATATTAGGACGGTTGGACCTATATAAGAAATTTGGATGGTTCCTCCAACCCGGATTGTAAGTGTTGGAATAAGGGTCATTGGTCAGTCTCGGGTTGAAGTTATTGATATAATTGACTTGGTCACTATTATTTTGGGCAAAAGAACTCCCAACTTCGCAATTCTTAGTCAAATGGTCAATGGAAACACATATTTCACACGACAGGGGAGAGGCACTAGAATTCATAGCACGCACATTCAATCGCTCCAATCTTTAGGTCATATCATCAACTTTAGCATTAAGTAGAGTGAGTGCATCAACTTCAAGCTTACCTCCAACCACTTGGGTTGGCCTCGTTCGTTGGACCATTGAAAATTGTTGAGTGCCATCTCCTCGATCAAATTGTAGGCTTCTTCCTCCATCTTGCTCATCAAAGTTCCACCCACCGCTGCCGCACATGTTGAGTGACTCCATTGAAGAAGGTTTGAATAAGCATCCACCTTTGGAGTCCATGGTGGGGGCATAGGCACAATAAATCCTTGAACCACTCCCAAGCCTCATAGAGTGACTCATCCTCTTTTTGAATGAAGGTAGTGATTTGGTTCCTCAAACTCGCCGTCTTGCTTGGTGGGAAGTATTTAGCAAGAAAGGTTCTAGTAAGCTCTTCCCACGTTGTGATGGAGTCCGGAGGCAACGAATTGAGCCATGCCCTTGCCTAATTCGTAAGTGAAAACGGGAATAAGCGAAGGCGGATGGCATTGGTAGAGACCCTGTTTATCTTGAAGGTATCACACACCTCTAAAAAGATTGAGAGATGAAGATTAGGGTCTTCCATTGGTAGGCCTTCAAATTGAGATTGCTTGGTCATGGAGACAAGTGTCGACTTTAACTCAAAGTTGTTAACCTCCACAATAGGTCTAGCTATGCTAAATGAAATGCCTTGGACACACGGGGTAAACAAATCCTGGAGTGTCCTTCTTTGATCATTTCCTCTGCCAGCCATCTTTGGTGAGGTCTCACGAGCCTTGCATCTTTGTTTCTCAAGTCTTTGTTTCCTTCACCTTAAACGAAAAGTCCTTTCTATCTTGGGATCGGGTTTGTATGGGAATGGACTTCTCATAAAAGGGGAAAATCTCCTGTAAGCTCAAACACCAACACTACCAAAGTAGTCAAAAGGGAAGAGAAAAGTAAAAAGAAATGCTTAGCCACTTTGGTAAGATTAACTCGACAATTAACAATTTTGGTCATCGGCAACGACACCAAAAACTTGACACGTCCGCAAGCACACGAGTGTTGTAGTTTAGATTTAAATATCATCTTGAGGGACCAAAGTAATCTACCAAGTTTATCTTAAAGAAAATGCTAAGTAAAAAAAATTTCCAATGATTGATATTCTAAGTATGCTAATTTGACTATACAGAAATTCAATAGAAGTAAAGCATCAAGGGATTTGTTTCGCCAAGTAAGGTGTTGGATCTTTAGATTAAACATGGACTTCCTCTATTCCAGTTATCATTCTTTCAAATGACCTTGTTTTAGACAAGGTTATACATTTTTATTGCTAGTATAACCTCTCAACATACAAGTCTCTTTCAAGAATTGCAAGATCAAGGTCTATTTTGTAGGTTTAATAGTGAGTTTCTCCTTACAGTACTTCACCCAACGATCTAATATAAGCAAGCAAATTTGGCCAAAACTTACTCACCACACTTTAATCACAAGATAGAACTAAATCATTCCAACATGGATTAAGCACAAGATTGTCAAAATTAAGGATCCAACAATAGTACTATAGTTAGCAAATCCCAAGAATAAATTAAACTTCTCAGTCATACTTCAAATTCAACTTCATCCAACAAAAAAGTTCAAGGGAAAAAAATTGAAATGAGAAAAACCTTGACAACAATAGCTGTCTTTCAATGGAGTCCCAATCTCCAAGCCTCCAAGTGCCAAATTCTCCTTACAATTCTCTCCTTTTGCCTTGAATTAAACTAGAAATCCTAGCTATATAATGAAAAATGGATGAGACAGTGAAGGTGAGATGTTATCCCCCCTTTTGTCAATTGAAAACTCCTCTTTTAAGCACCAACTCAAGCAACCCCACCCACACAATGAAGGAAGATGAAGAGACAATGATTACATGAGGCACCACGGGCCGTGCATCCACCATGGACTGACTGTGGAGCCTGCTAGTTCCAATTTCTTCAGTTGTTCCTTCTCTCTAAGGGCATTGATGCTGGCAAGGTCTGTGGTAAGTCATAATGCATCATTTGAGGTCAATGTCAGGTCAAAAAGGGTCTTAAAACCTGCAAAAAGCATCAAAGAACTATACCTAAGCGTAAAACGAAAATAGGAGTGTATATTATAACATAAAGCTAAGGAACTCCCGAAACAGTGCTACAAAACGACCTAAAAAATGATGTATATAGAAGCACTTATAAAAACATGAAAGAAAAAAAGAGGAAAAATGGAGTAAATAAGGCAATTAGGTGAGGCAACGGGGATTGTATAGATGTTAGCAACTTGATTCATAAGGATTGATACACAGTAGCACATGCACCAAGATGTACATATCATTGCATATTGTGTGTGGGGTGAAAAATGAGAGTTAGGATGCTTCTTGTTACTTGGATATCTTATAGTTGTACATTCTATTTGTATATACTTTTGTAACTTGGTTACTAGGGTAATGCAATTGTCTAGATTGTTTACATGATTTCTCCATTATTTGTATATATGTTCATGTTTTGAAGAAAAAAAACAAAAAGATTTTCCTTTATTTTTGAAAAATATTTTTCTGCGTATTTCACTTGAAAGCCCTCACAAGACCTCACATGTCCACTTGAGAAATCGAGGGGTTTAAAGGGCTTGTTGCATCTGCTAAATGCAATTGCGATTTCTACAACCGTACGTTAGGATTTTTTTCTTATTTTTCATTTCTTTTTAGGTAGTTTAGCTGTTTCACTCAGGGACGAGCAAAATCTTGGTGTCTGGGTATTTGTTTGCACAAAAAATATGATATTTTTACAATACCTTTATACCTAATTTATGCTTAGAATAATTATTATGCTTAGATTTTTTATTTGATTTTGTTTTATTTTTGTAGGCGTTGAAATCAGAAAACATAAAGAAATTATTGGAAAATGAAAATTCAGGCCATAAAATAAGGATTGAAGTTGCAGCCCAACCCTTTCTTCCATTAGCAAAAAGAAAAAAAAAGAAATTTAAATTTAAACCCCAGCTGCCCCACATGCCTGTTCACCCCCCACTTATCCCATGCACTCTCTCTCTCCTCTCACCACTTGTTCTCTCTCCTTTACCGGACTAGAAACCCCATGCTTCCCCCCCATCTTCCTCATCTCACGGTCTCTCTCTCTCTGCACTCATCTCTCTTTCTCCTGAAATCAAAACATCACCAGCATTGCCTCCACTACCTCACGTGCACCTACCACACAAAATCACCTCCCTGACTGCTAGAGCATCAATCATCCCAACGTCCACAACGGGGCCACAATTGAAGGGCCAAGATTAAAGAATGGGTTGCCTATAAATCGAAGGTTGCGGCAAAGCAAGGAGGTAATTTTAGGTTTTAGCTAGGTTTTAGGGTTATTGTTAGTTTCAATTCTAATTTTTGGATAATTTTTAGGGCTGTTTATTTTCAAGTTCAAATTCAGTTATTTAGGGTTCGATTTTGGTCATCAGTTTTGATTTTCGGCTGTTAGATTCTATCACTAGCTTGCATTTTGTATATTTGAAGCTTAGCTATTGATTTGGAGTAGATAATCATGATTTCTAGCTTATAATTGCAATGAAATTGGCATGTCTGGTTCTGGGCTATTCTCGGCTGAATAGTGCTCTTCGCCATTATTGGAGTTCGACTCCATCTCCTCCATCGTCACACAATCTGGGTTTGGTTTCTATCATTCTTCCCTCGTAATGCTCTTAGTTGAATGACGTTGAAACATCTGAAATTTCCGTCCACTGTTTCTGTTTTGTCATGCCCAGTGTTCTCTGTTTGTTCTATTTGCCTATTTGTTTTGATTGTGGTAACTATCATTTGGGTTGAATATGATTTCTCCTGTTTGTGTTCTGCTTGAGTAATTTTTGGTTTCACAAACTTGAGTTTTTTTCGAACTTAGTAGGTTCTGGGTTAGTTTTGCTCCTGTATATTGCCATAGTTAAAGGGGAGGTGAAGATGAATCGAGCTTCCTAAGGCGGGAATAGTCTTCTCCCTCCTCATCTCTGATTGTAGTTCATCTTTGGTTTATTTTGGTTCTTAAGATAATAACTCTGGTTTTAGTTTTGGTAAATACCAGGCTTTAGTTTATTTCCTTGCTATTTGTTATCAATTGGGTTATTCCTTACTATTCCTCAAAGTATGGCATATGTTATTTTTAGGTTCTTATTTAGTTTAGTAATAGATGAGTACTTTTGTTAAAAGCAATTAGCTTTTAGATTATTTTATGTTTGGTATCTAGTTTGATTTAGTTACTTGATTTTAATTTCAGAACAATCTACCAATTATTTTTTGTGGCCTTAATCTCATCCTTGTCCTAGTGGAGACGACCCTCAAGTACTACATTGAAAGTTGTACGCTTGCGGCTTTGAATTTACACTCAAAATTATCGTACACTGTCTCAAGAATTAAATCGTCTCCTTCATTAGACAAGTTAAGAACAGGAAAAATTTTACACATTTTTTTTAAATTTTGAACAGTCTTTGAATCACTAAGGATCCATGTCCAACTTACTTCTTTCTTAAGTTTTCGCTGCAATGACATTCTCAATTTAGCTAGATCTTTAATGAAATTTGAAACATAGGTAAGACATCCAAGAAACCTTTCTAATTGCTTCATACCTTCAATCTTTTCAGAAAAAAGTTCTATTTTTTCTACAATATGATTTTGTAGGATAATTTGTCAAGCTTTTGTTTCTAGACCTAAAAAATTAATTTCTTGTCAGCACAAATTCACTTGTTCTTAGCAAGAATATTACAATGATCAATGGATCTTTGGGTGACCGCTTGTACATCATCGTTGTGCTGTTCTATGGTCTTGAAAAAGAAAGGGAAACCTTCGATGTAAACTAGACAATAGTGATTAAGATTTTTGAAGATGTTATCCATTCTTTTTTGAAATATTTGAGGTGCATTTTAAGACCAAATGCCATTACTATCTACTTATAATTTCCCTGAAGGGCACTAAATGCATCAACTCATAATGTCCCTGAGGGGGCACTAAACGCAATTAAAGGAATATTTTCTTGATCCATTTTTATTTGTCAATGTCCACTTTTGTAATCCATTTTTGAGAATCAAGAGACTCCTCGAATTTTATTGAAAGAAAATGTTTTGTTATGAATATAATAACCATCAAAGACAATATTATCATTAAACTTTTTGTAATTGATTACCCTTTTAGCTTTTCCTCTTTTCTATTCCGCATGATTTTTCAGCATGAAACTGAGACTGGTGTGAGGACACTTACTATTCCTAACTAATTCTTTATCCAAAAGTTCTTTAATTTGCTTATGAAATTCTTGGATATCCTGCTGTATATACATCATTTGTTTGACTCAGATAATAGTGTTGGGATTTAATAAAGTGATTTTTACAAATTTCTTATCTTTGTCCCAAAATTTAAGAGGATTATCATAGTTGAGTTCTCTGCATAATTGCTCTTATTGTTTAGCAATCTGCTCTTTAATAGACAACTCAAGTAGTGATATTGTTAGTGCTATCTTATGTTGTGCAGGTATTACTTTCTCACCACGCTGGCTACGTGTAAACTTAATCTTTTGATGAGTCTAAGCCTTAATTTTTCTATAGGAACTTAGTGACCAATTATTGTGAATATTATTTGGTTTATGGTTTATGTGCGTGGAGAATATAGCCTCTGAAAATTACTTCTAATAATCATGTCATGAGAGGGTTTATCAGTAGCCTATAAAATTGGTATAAGATTCCTCATATCTCTATGGATAACTCTTCTATAGCATCGTTATGGCTCATTGTACTATCGTCAGCTATCATCACTTGTAAAAGATTCTTGTCTTTTTTTCCACATAAATTATGAAAATAAAGATATTTTTTCAAAATAGACATAACAACTAGTATCTATGTAGGCACACAATTCATATTTATTGTATCCCTCAAAACATACATTCATTGGGATATATATGCTATTAGGATTTGTATTGGTGACTTCATAACATATCTCCATAGTCATACTTTAGACTAATTCATCTTATAGATTGACTCACTAGTAGTTCTTATTTTGTACTCAATGACTTTTCTATCTAGACTAATACTTCGTTCTACACTATGTCATACGGGTTCAAAATTCATTCTACTCATTTAACTGGTCATACTGATTGTATCGTCTTTTTTAAGCTCTTCTTTAGTTGATGAAGATCTTTCACCTCATTTTGGTCTTGCACTTATGCATCCCAATAATTGGGTTTAATGATAATTTTACCATTCTCATCAATTTTTATTACATTTCTTATTGATTTTTGTGGAATTGGCGAAGCTAGATATCCAAGATCTATTGATTTTTATCTCTTGCGGGTTCGATTTTATCTTTTGAATTTTTTTGCATTGGAGTAGGACTTTCAAATTTTTCTACCTCTATCAATGTTATATTAGTCTTTTAATCTATAGTATTATCTAATTTGTAGATTATTTTTCAAAACATCCTCAGTGGGTAACTTTCTCTTTTTGTATCCATCCTAACTATTTTTATCTTAAGGGATAGGAAGTTTATGACAAATTCATCTTTTACGCTTATATAATATCCAGTTCGATAATTGATTCCTACTGATCTATTACATAAATTGGCCTTAATCCCTATGTTAATTCCACTATTAAATTTGATATGCCTGATGTCATCGAGTAAAATATAAAGATCGATATCTTTACCATGATACTATAATGGAGTAATCAGAACTAGGATACTGCCAAAATGGATATACCTATACTTTCTATCTTTGGTATGCTTAAAGATGTTTTCCTATTTGATGAGATTTACTTCTTCCACATCATACTCACAATATTTTATCTTTAGATCTCCCTCTATCATTTCACATGTACTTACTCTTTAATTGAAAGATGGAGTTTTTATAGATCATATGTTTATGAATTATAGGAAGGACTCAATCTCCTTTGACGTATTGATTTTCATTATCTAAAATAAATTCTTCTCCTTGAAGATTGCTAAAACTAATTTAACTGCTTTCCATCATGTGATTGGTTTCTTCATAATCACTTTCTTCATATTTATCCTTTGGTACAATCTCAACAACTCCCTTGTTGTTTTTCAGGGTTAGGTCTAGTGCGTTTTCTTCACTGAGCTTAAAATAATCTAGATTACCCATTGCTCTTTCTATTTTTGCATTCGTTTTGCATAATATCCTACTTCTCCACATGTCCAACACTTACAGTTGTTTTTCCCTGTAGGATAATAAACATCTTTTCTAAAAAGTCTACGACCTTGTAGGACTTGTTTTGTTATAATATTTTCTTTTATATTTCTCTTCCCTTTGCTTTTTAAAACTCTTTTTCTTATAAAATCTTCTCTTTCTTCTCCTCACATTCATTTCCCCTTTGGTGAGAACTATCTTAACAGGCAAGAAATTATTTTTTCATTTTCTTTTGTTTCTGGAGATCAAGATATTGATCATTAACCCATTTTCTTAAGTAAGAGATTTTGGTAACAAGGGTGTTAATGACATCGAATTTTTCAAGCCATGCAATGTATATTTCATTGATTATAGAATTCATCAGATATGGTGATTTGTTATAAAACATATATAAGATTGGTTTCATTATACTCAATTTTGTAATAATATTGACTAAATTCAAAAATATAATTCTCTAAATATCTCGTAGTTCTATGTTATGAATCTTTCTTTTCCATTCTCTAACTTTTTCTTCAAAATCAAGTTTAGCTCTGGTAAATTTAGTTTCGATTTCTTTACATAATTCTTTGAACATAACAGCTAGTGTTTTTATTATTCTTAATACATTTTTACCTTCTTTATCTAATGAATCATACTTGTCAACTACAGTGCCAAAAAAAGCTATGTTCAATATAGTTTAAGAAATTTTCGATAGACTATGTGGCATTCAAGTTCAAGATACTATTCATACCTCTTTTCTAATGTCCAAATATATCTTTTCTATTATGGACTCCATCTATATTTAGTATATAACCTGTTTAGTTAATTGGAGTAAGGCCAATCTGTAATACCCCATCACTTAATCATATTTAATTAGTTCTAATTCTTGCATGAGTTACATAGTTATGATTAATCGGAGCAGTGGGCTGCGCATTTTTCTATTTTCAAACAACGCAATACTTGATTAAAGAATTATGATATCACGGATTTTCTTCCATGTTTATAAAATACTAGTTAATTGAGAAAAAGTATATAATTTCCTTCAAATACGCATCTGTATCCAAGGGAGGTCGGGAATTTACCGAGCCATGATAATGTCGTAATAGTTAAGGAAAGGAATAGGATTAGTGAATTATTAATTACCAAATGTATGGACAATTTTGGGCCCATGAGGATAGAAAAAAGGAATTTGGATAAGCTCTTATTAATTTGACAAGACTAGTTGATAAGTAAAACACAAAATAAAAATAAAAAATAAATAAATGAAAGAAGTATTAAAGTGCGAGATAGGCTCCCAAAATAGTATATGCAATCTTGTGAGTATAGCTGCTAACTATTTAAAAAAACAGAGAAGAAAGATCATCTGCCTCTCCTTCTTCCCTGTGCCAACCGACCCCCCGACTCGTAGCCCGGTGCCTGCCGTTGCTGGACCACCACAGTGTGTCTCCACCTATACTTCCTTCAGTCATTGCAACACCACCACCCTAATCTCCACAGTTCATCCATTTCGACCATTCTCTTCATTTATACAAGGTAAACTCTCGTTTTTATACCCTTTTGTTTCTATTAAATTTAATACACTACAAAAAAATGTATCCTCTACACACTAATCTAACCACACATATAAAAGTGTGAGTGAAAAAATACAAGTCTCGGAAGTCTCCTCACATATTAAGCGTGGAAGTATCTAGCCTCACCTACGCACATGGTAAGGCATTCCCTCACTTACATCCATGGCAGCACATGTCATAGCATCAATTAAGTGAAATTCGTTGGGAAAAAAAAAGAAAAAGTAGTCAGCAACTACGTGTAATAGCTACTAATAATATTTTCAGCGGTGCCCTGTGTCTATTTTAATTTTACGTGAAATTTGGGGGAAAAAAGTAGGCAACAACAAATTGGAATTACTTAAAGTCCTGACATTTCGCCTCCCCTCCCTTACTCTCCCAAAAAAACCCCTTGCCCCTTATTTCCTCTTTGAGGACGACAACCAAGAATGTACGAAGATTCCGTGCATATCTATGGCAAGATCCACAAGAGACTAGGTTTGGATTGCCACTAGTGACATCCTCATTAGTCTCTGAGATTACCAGGTTCAAATCCTTTATTTCTCACTCTCTGTATTTCGTTAATTGATTGTTGGATTGGTAGTTGAATTGGCTTAATATTTCAAATTGTGTCTTTCAGAGTTTCTTTTTCTATGGATTTGAAGTCATTGAATAGGAACCATGATATTTGTTAGCCAAAACTAGAATCTGATTCTTATATGGATTAGATTTTGTAATGTTTGTATTTTACGATCATTCTAGGGTTTGTAACTCAATTGATTTCATGATACTTGACATGTTTTGAGGTCTAAGCCTGAGTAGGGGTAGTGACCAATGAGTTAGGCCCCAATCCTTGACTTGTCTAATGCACAATGCTTTGGGTAATTTAGGGTAGAGAGTAAGAGGATTAGACTTTGATGTAGTTGTAAGTTTTTCTCTTTGTTAGTTCTCTTCTATCTAGGACAATGCCAATATTATGCCACCTACCAAGTGTTTGATGAAATACCTTAGTAAAGTCTGCTTTATTTTTAGATCAATGTACTTTTTTCTAAAAATCAAATGCTGCTTAGTTTACCACATTACTGCAAGCAAATATATGATATACCTTATTAAAGAGCATGACTTGAAGGAAAGGCTATTATTTCAAGAATCTATGGTTTTAGTGCTCTAAATAGATAGGTAAAGCATTATTTGGGGGGGGGTGTCTTGCTAGAAGCTAGACCAATCAGGACAGAAAAGTACACCCCGATCATAACTTTTCTCCTAAAAGGGTAAAATAATGTTGATGAATGAAATCGATAGTAGTTGTTGTAAGCAGTTGAAGTTCTTGTTATATGATGCATTATTTGATGCGCAATAAGTTATCTTCTTTTGGGAATGTAATCAAACTTGCACGTAACTCTGCAACTTGTAATTTTCTTCCTTTAGTGGAAGGAGATGTTGGATTTGTTCACATTAATATGAATTAGAATAGGGAGGTCTTTTATAGGAAGACATGTTTGTTGGCAAGGTTACCGACAAATGGAGAAGTCTCATGAAGAAACAGATCAAAAGAGTTAGTGATTTCTTTGTTCAAGCATAAAAAAGGAGTCATAAAATTGACCACAGATAGTGGATTGCCTGTAAGTATTTTGAGAACCCTCTTAGATCATAATTATATGCATTGCATTGCCACATTTTTCTACCAAATCGCTCAAGTTTCATGCTATTATGCACCAAAAATTCAGCATTTAAGAGTGAAACTCCAAAGTGTTAAATGAACAAGGATGGAATTTGGAAGCAGTAGGATTTATTCTGCCTTAATTGTTGTTGAAGCATTTGAGCATAAAAGGATTTCCACCTTTTTGGGATGGATGATCATGAATCTGTTGACATTTAGTGTTAATGTGTCTTTGTCTTTGCCAATTGGTTGACTTTTGATAATTGTGAAGGTGCCTAATGATTGAAGAGTTGAGTATTTTGTAGAGAAATGAATTTAGATCATTTGTAAAAAAGAAGCTTACATTCTGGGGATGTGGGCCAAAGATCTTTAATTATTTACATGTATGTGACTTAGCACGTACTATAAGGCTTTAATCCAGGAAAGGAGTGAGTATGCTTTAAGTTTGAAAAGCTAAGTCTCATGCAGTGTTTTATTTATTGGTACTCATTTGAAATTCCTATAAATCACAAAGACTTTTTAGTTGTTTCAGTTGTTGAGGTTGGAGGGATGAAAAGAACTAAAAATAGAAGATTTTGAATGTGTTCTAGATCAAAGAACCTTAAGAAGAAACCCATGCCATGTTATATAACCTCTTTTTCCAATGGCTCTTGAGATTTTGGTATTTTGACCTTCCTCATATTGACATTGACTTGTCAATTTTTGATGATTCTTTTGCTAGTTCCTAGATGGCTTGTTTTGATCCTAAAGTAGAATTTGAGGATAGAGTTGTAGACAAAGGTTATGATTTAAATTCTATGGCCTGTATACTACCAAGGTGTGTGTATTACACCCCCCTTCTCTTTTCTATGCATTTTCTTTCCTATAATTTCTTGATCTTTTGAGTGTTTTGACTTCTATGAGCTCGACATTGGCTTTTCTAACACATATGCATAGGTTGTACTAATATAATAATTCAATTTACTTTGTCGTTTTTTAATTACTTACAGCAACTAGCTTATTGAGGAGACTAAAGGGATGGAGCTGTAGTTTTAGAACCCATCATTCAAGTTGTAATTTGACCATAAAAAGTGGCAACAACTGCACTATGACTTTTGGATGATTGCTCCTTTTTCTCAATTTTTGGAGGATCGAAGGACCACCAATAGAGTTTAAATATAGTTATTTCATTTTGATGTTATGTCAGAAGAAATTTCCAAAAAAAATTGTAACGTGAGAAAAAATAGTTTTGAAATGTTTATTCGTATTTTAGTTTGTAAACAACGAATAGCTATTTAAGTTTAAAAGGTGATTGAATATATAACTTCTAATTTTATTTTGTCCTTTTCGTTATATCATATGTTCTATCATATGTTGTTTACATCATAGTAATCATATTCATACAAATTATAATTATAACTATTTCATAAAAAAGAATACTTTAATTTTATATAGAGAAATATCAATTGCAACCTAGTCAGCCAAGCACGCTTTTAAGCGTGCAAAAAGATCTTGCTTTCTTTTCATGTGCAATCTCTCCCATTAACATCTGTGGAAGTTACTACTATTGCTATACATACAAGCATGGACAGATTAATTTGCTGTCACGCTTATTAAGTGCGGAGAAAATTTTCCCACTGTTACCTTTTGTACGCTTAGCCTATGTAGGACGAAGGTCTTTGCCTTCATTTATATGCATGGGCAGATGTAAAATTAAGTGTGGAAACATGCGTTTTTTTATTTAGTGGTACCGTGAATATCCAAATTGATTCATGAGCAATTCATGTCATTAGTGGGATAATCTTTTCAATAGATTGAATTGTATTACTGTCAGTGGGATAGTCTTTTCAATTGATGTCATTAGTGGGATAAAAAAAGAAGAAGAGAAGAAAGCTCCTCTACCTCTCCTTCTTCCGTGTGCCAGCCGACCCCCTTGACCCACAACCTGGCGCTTGCCGCTACCGAACCATCGCGTCGCACCTTCACCTGCGCTTCCTCTAGCTACCGCACCACTACCACCCCTAATCTTTCACATTTCATTCACTTCCACCATTCTCTTCATTTATACAAGGTAAACTATCCTTTTTCTATCCTTTTATTTCAATTGAATTTGAATACCATGAATATCCAAATTGAGTCATGAGCAATTCATGTCGTTAGTGGGATAATATTTTCAATAAATTGAATTGTATTGCCTAATTGGATTCTTGGAATAAATTATTGAGATGTACATTATGGGTGAATGAGCAAAGTATGTCACTATTGTTTGAATTGGTTTATAAGAATTGCTCTAGTTTAGTTTGGAATTGGGTACTTGTTTTAAATAATATTGAAATAAGGATATGGGAAGATTATTGCTTTTGAGATGTTGGTTGATACAAGAGTAAAGTGATGGATGAAATTGAAAGTGGGAAGAAGATTATATTTAGTTGTGTGGCTATGCAAGTGGGTGAACACATTATGTTAGTTGAGGAATTGGTGTAAATTGTCTGATCATGTTATATCTAAATTTTGTTGATTATGAGAGTGGAAAAAATGGAATACTTGATAATTCAAAATTAAAAGGGGATGAAAGTAGTAATGAATCCATGAACTAATTAGGTTAAAGGTATAAATTTAGTGGAAGAATATGTTTAGGAGAAAGAGCCTAGGCCTAACCTAGATTATGAAAGCAAGTCATGATTATTTGCTTGCTAAGAATTGAATACAAGTACTTGAATTTGGTCTAGGTAAGAGCTTGAGGTAACCCTAATCGATTTAAGTTGTAAATGGGGTTATTAGCTACATGGCTTGAATTAGTTAACGATAGAAAGAGAAAGGAGGAGGCGTGCCTTGTTGAGATGTTCATAAAGGCGGGGTATTTCTATAAAGTGGGAACTACCATTTGAGGGGATTTCTTAATTTACTCGTTTCTAAATGAAACACCCTGGATAGTCAAAAGAGAAGAATGGTGAATGTCCTAGCGTATCAAAACTTAGTAAAAGTGAATTATATCAAAGTCACTTGTAATGTGTAAGAATATGTCTAGCGAGGTTTAAAACTTACGCGAATTAATTCCACATTAATACAAAGCCTTATCGAGTTTACCATCGAAAAAGAATGGTCAATATCAATTTGATTGAGAAACAGAGTTAGCAGCAAAGGTAAGTTCCTGCTTGTACCCTTCAAAGCCATTTAAATTTATATTTCCTAATGTTACTGAGTTTTATTAGTCGTTGGAACCTTAAAGACCCATTTCATTGTTCATCGTTTAATGCAATGTTTAATGTTTAATGTTCAATGTCCAATGTTCTTGTTCATAGTTTCTGCTAGCATAATTCATTGTTTGAGCCCTTCCCATTAAAGGGGAAATTCACATTTCATTGTTCATTGATTTCATGGCTACTGTTCATATATTTCGGTCCTAGTCCAAGCCATGAAATAGTTAATAATCTATCGTTGAATACAGTGTTCCATGAAAGACATTTACAAAACATAGTTTTAACATTGTGCGCGTGCTCACTAACTCCTAGTAAATAGTTATTGACTATATAAGGGTAGCGTATTGAGCTATAGCTCATTTTACTACTGTTTGTGTTTCCCAAACTATTTTAAGGAAGGAGAAGCAACTTAAGGTGAACCATGAACCTGCAGAGATTAAGGGTCCAAGAGAAGTGGGTCAAAGCAGTTATTGATAATCCTGTACTCTAATAAGTCATGTTGAGGGCTTGGAAAATAACATATGCACAATGAAATCTAAATCCATTTGGGACAGAATTAAATCATTTTGTTGTGTCTATTTTGGAATGTTTAATAACAATCTTAGACCTTATTTGGTGTAAATATTGTAACTAGTGGATGCTACTTATCTGGTCGACTTTACATTTTTATCCGTAGCCTTGTCCCTAAGGGACGACGGTAATGCCTTAGCTTGATAGCGCAATCAGTTGACTCATAATGCTTACTAATAAAGGTATTTAGAAGGTCATTAAGTTAGGCATTACAAAAATGGTATTAGAGCAAACTTACATATCTGCATGACTAGATTAATGTTGTAATTTGGGTTGTGGATTGCTAAGGCTTTAGGTATGCTTAGGTAAAAGAGATAAAATTCATAAGAACAAGGTTGGTTGTGTAAGGAATGAATAAGTCCTGGGGTTGACGAAAAGGAGCGAGATTCTATAAAATGCATACAGATAGATGGTGAGACAGGACCCTTTTGAAGTGGCACCCCCTAAGAGCCCTCAAGGTCCCCCACTTGCCTAAGAACCTCCTAAGAAGACAACTCTTTTCGCCAGCCGCCACTTGCTGTAGAGTTACCAATTCATATATAGAGCGATATGAGACCGACATATCAGATATTTGGGCCAGGGGTGACGGGTATGATATCTGGGGAGGAGGGAATGATGGTGATTCTAGTGATTCAGGTAGCGTAAGGATTATAATCAACATTTGTGAGTCCCCCTGAGGTGATAAAAATAAGCTCTTATGACATTGTGGATGAGTTTTGGAGCTCCGGATCTGAAACTAGTAATAGCAGTGACCCAGACTACAAGCCCAAGGGATGGAACAAACAGAGGAAGTAAAAGAAAAAGTTAGACGTATGAGATTGCTGAGGAGGTGAATTAGGAAGTGAACTTGTGGATATGTAAAATGGTGTAAATATGTAAGGTAGAAGATAAGGAACTTATCACTGGGAGGGGGGACACAAAATTAGCAGTGATGTAGGATTTCAGGTCACAAGGTTAGAATAGTGACTGATCTAACCTATCCACCCATTTTGCTTTAACGGGTGGGCCTTTTTTCATATCTACCATGGAGATAATACTCCCGGTAGCCTAATTATCATATTGTTATGCTTGAGTTAATCAATGTGCATAAGTTGTATGTGCATGAGTATGGAATTGTTAAATTACTTACAAGTGAAATTGCCAACAATGGAATGCAAAAGAATATAACAATATGGTTCAGTTGGTGGCACTTGAATGGCTAGCATCGACAGCAAAAGTGATGTGGATTTTATGTTTAGTTTTAAAACTCTTTTTACTTGCAAGTGCACAAGGAACAATAGTATAGGGGTGTCGATTCCACGAGGAACAATAGTGATTTTAAATTTAGCCTTTCCAATTATAAAGAATAGTTCAATATAGGAGTTCAATTATCAATATGAATGAACGGAACAAAAGAAGTGCAAATGAGTCAAGAAAGTGGAGAGAAATCAAATAGGAGAAAAGATATAGAATCCTGGGTTTCATCATTGACGCAAATATTGAATTACTAATTCAAATGGGGGTTCAATTTGTCTTTTGTTCAACCTAAGCCACAAGCATTAGGCCATAAATAAAAAAATTATTATAATTATCAAATGAGATTATTTATCGAGTGGTTTAGCAAAAATTATTCTTTTTAAGCATAACTCATCTAATTTCTAGTATAAATTATTTAATTTTAACAATTATATTTAAAGTCTAATTACATAAGCATCATATTAGCCTACAGGGTCTAATATTCATTTGAGATAGCAAACTAAACTATTGTAACAACATGATTGAACAATAGTATTAAGATGAATAAATAGGTTAAGTTCAAGTATAAACTCAAATTATGCAATGAAAGTGACAAGAATAACCCCAAAAGAAATTAGTAAAACCAACATTATTATCAAGGATCCATCCTAATCCTAGAAATGAGTAGTTTAGCCTGCCATAGTGTAAGATCCGCATTTTTTGTTTTCCGTTAAGTTAACTGTATTACCTTTTTACGTTCTAAAATCGTATTTTTAGTAACTGTATGAGTTAAATGATTATCGATGTGCTTTTGGGAGCTATAACTTTATAAAAAGGGATTATTATTGCTATTATTAATTTTAAAGTTCATTTGTGCTATTTGTGCCTTTAAATTATATTGATAATTTAATTTAGTCGTTATTCGATTTATTTAGTCATTTCCTGAATGCGATTAGGTTTTCAACCTTAGAATTAGTTTCGAGGTTTAATAAATCGAACCTTGACGTATTTGGGAACGAATAGTCGATGAATGGTCAGGTTATCGATTATTGAATTTAGAATTTGGGACGTGAACTAAGCTAGCGGTATCGATTCTTAAGCAACTTGGAACAAAAATAAAACAAAGCTAGAAAGGAGGGGCATTTTTGTAAATTCACATGATCCCTTTTCTTTTTCCTTCTTCACGGTCGTGAAATCCCCCCCCCCCAAGCGCGACATCTCTCTCTCTTTCTTCCCTGTGCTTCTTCCTCCTCTCCTCCCTCACTATGAACCCCACCAAGTGAAGCTCGAAAGCCTCGATTTCTCCTCAACCCAACTCAAAATCCTTTAGATTTCACCTCCCTTAACTTCAAATGAACACTATGTTGCAGAAGCTGGGTAGGAATCCGAAGGTTTTGCCTCAATTTTGATGGCCTGGGCGGTGAATTCTGGGCATCCAACGTCTATCCGAGTATGACCTTTTAATCCAACTCATAGTTGCTTCAATTCCTCTATAATTTGGGATTAAATCTGGTGCATCGAATGCCCATCACCAATTCAGGACAGTGATGAGAGCTGGGGTTGAAATTGGGTTCGATTTGCATGAATTGGGCACGATTTGGGGGTCCGTTTTGCGTGGGTTTGGGCGTGTGATTGGGACAGATTTGGGTGTGGTCTAGTCCAGTCGAGCGGTCAGCAAGCTTAGGTCAAGGAATCAAGTTTTTCCAAGCAGTCAAGGTTGAGCCCAGAGCCCTCGAATGAACCTCTAGCTTGGATTGAGGTGGGTGTTCATCGCCTCCTAAATTAGTATTAATTTCGAAATGTTTTAACCTAAACACTGATTTATGTCAGCTTAGGTTTAGTTAATTTCATGGATTATGTGAGGAGAAACTATGCATGTGTAGCTTTGATTCGAACCTAATCGGTTAATTGATGCCTGAAGATTTAATTCGAAGTGAATTATGCATGTTTAGCTTTGATTCGAATCTATTCAGTTAATTCATGCCTAATGATTTAATTCGAAGTGAATTATGTGTGTTTAGCTTAGATTCGATTCAAGTAAATTCAATTAATGCATGCCTGAAAAGTTGACTTGAATAGTAACTTCGATGTAATAAATGAATGCCTAAAGTTGTGTTATGCTTAAATGGCATAAATAGGTTCGAATAGTAACTTCGTTGTAATAAACGAATATCTTAAACGCATTATGTTTAAAGGGGCCTAAATAGGTTCAAATAGTAACTTCGGCGTGATAAACGAATCCCTTGAATCGTATTATGTTTAACTGGTTTATTTAGATTCGAATAATGAATTTGATGTAATAAACGAATGTTTGGAATTGTATTATGTTTAAATGACTTATGTAGGCTTGAAATGTAACTTTGAGAAAATGAATGAACGCCCCGAATTGATACTTGTCTATTTAGTTGAATTATGCTTATGAAATAGCTTTGAAAATAATATTTGAATAACGAACTGCGCATGTTTACGTCCCTTGACTGCAATACATGAATGTAATCGTGTTTCATGCTTAGTTATTTTAACTTAGCTTACTAAATGTCCATTTCAAGTTAAGGTCGTATGAATGTCTATATATATATATATATATATGTGTGTGTGTGTGTGTGTGTGTGTGTGTGTATGGTTATAACCGTTGGTTGCAGCGCACTGCTATTGTTAGTTGATTACTCGGTAAGTTAAGCATGGGTAAGTTGTGTAAGTTTACATATGGCTTTTCAGTATATCATGATGATTAGAATGCCAAATTATGAAATTGAAACCGAGATGGTAGTTGGATGGTTCAAGGTAGAACTATGAGTGGTTCGAGGTTTTTGTGGTACGGTGCTTGTGAGGAGGGAGCTTGGGTTGTGAATTAACCGCAATCGTGTGGCTTGCAAGGCCGTGTGTGGCTTATTGTGTTGTTGAAATGATTATGAAGTGCTTGTATGTAATACGTGCAAATCACTCCCCTTTTATGTTATTAAGATGCATTATGCGTGTGAGTGTGGTGATTTGACAAAGAACGTTTCTCGTGTTCTCAAACTAATAATAGCCATGACTAATAGCAAGCAATGGCCTATTTTAGCTACACAAACATTATTTGGGAGTGAACTTGCTTGAAGGGGGAATCCCTAAAACGTTTTATAAAGGTGTGAGTTGTATGATAAGTGATTTTACCAGAAGAAACAACAAAGTTATTAGCCGTTATGGCCCATACGCTTTAAATTGGCTAAGATAATGTGTTGCGGACAATATGATATGAATGATGTTAGCCTAGGGGATAAGTCCTGGTACCAGGAAACCCTAGAGACCCTGACGAGGGTAATGTAATGGTCCGATATGTTATATGTAGCCATCCCGGGAGTAAGAGCTTAAGCGTGAGCGTTATGTCTCACTATGGGGTTGAGAATAGATCTCACCCAATTAGCACCCTGTAATGATCTTACGCCAGATGTATTTTCCTAATAAGTAAAGAAAAGCAGTTGGCATTACGCCATTTCAAGTATTTCAGGAAGAATGTTTTTATGGGCCGATAAGAGGCCAGATGAATGAAATGTGAAAAGTTTATAAGAGTCAGTATGCGACCGATATGAAAGAGATTTCTTTTAAAGAATATGAGCATCAAGAGGCCAAGAGAAGAGTTTTTATGAGCCTCAAAAGGCTAACTGAAGTGTTTTCAGTAAAAAGAAAGAAAGCTTCTTATGCATGACTTGTGCATATCATATGAATGAGGTCTAAGTAAAGTATGCTTATGAAAATAAACGCATTATATGCATATTCCAAGTATAACTTATGAATGAGATGCTAAGTAAGATACTTATGAACATGTTTCACGCATACCCTATGAATGAGATTTGAATGAGACTTGAAATGTGTGTGTGCCTAATGCATATCATATGAATGAAATGCCAAGAAAAGTATGATTATGAAAAGAGATAACCTTATGTGCACATCGTATGAATGAGGTTTCATGCATAGTTTAAATGGAATGCTAAGAAGTTATGTTTATGAAAAAGGAAGATCCCTATGCTTAGCCCTCGATGCTTGCCTATGTGCTTAATTGCTTGTTAGTAAAGGAACTTAGTCATTCAGGGACCTAGAAATGTGTTTGAGTGGTTAAAAATGAAGTTTATGATTAGTAATCCTTCCATAAGGGTTTTATGAATGCCTAATATGATAGTAAAGTATGAATACGTGATATGTGAATACTAAAGATATTATTGTATGCAACGATTTTTGGTTTTAAGGGGGTTACGGGACACTCACTGAGCGTGTGATTGCTCATCCCACTACTCTTTCCGCTTTTCCTTTTCACAGGAAGAAGTTGAGTCAGCTATGTCAAGATAGAGTCTATTCTCGCTTGCAAGGTGTCATGTATGCCTACTTACGTCTTTAATGAAGTCATGTAAAGTTTGTAAACGTTTGTAAACGTTTATAAACTAGTATTCTAGTTCACGTAATGCATATTGTTTATGAATCACTCTGTATGACCATATGAGTCAACCATCTAAATAGTTAGATGTCTTCTTAGTTAAAGTTAGTTATGTTTTGGGATGTAAACCCCAATACTTCAGTTGTGTGAACCGTTGAGTTGTATCTTTTACTTTTCCTGTATTGATGAACCATCCTGGTTGGTATACTCCGAGCGAGTGGCTCGTTGAGTTATGAACACCGGCGTGTAGCCATTGAGCTTCTTTTAAATGTTTTACGCTTCCGTTGTTTTGCAGGGATTTATTGTAAGGATTGTAGCCTAGAAATTGTCAGTTTTTAGGAAAAATTTTGTCCGTTTCATCCCAGAATTTGAGTAAAAAGTTAAGAAAACATAACGCTTTCGGCCCTAGGGGCTAGGGTTGTTACACATAGTCAGTAAAAACACTATCGAAGTTGGTATATTTCACTTCCTATGCCCAAACTTTTGTACTCAATTACACAAAATGATAAAATTAAGTGTAAACTTGCAAATGTTACACACAAATGAGATGAAAAGAGAAGGAAAAAATAGCTAATTGCGAACTTGTTTTCTTCTAAACCCCTCTACTCAAATGATTTTGTATTACAAAATACTCTCTAAAAAAAATGGAAGATAGAAGAATGTTTGGATGCTTAAATGGGTGAATGTATGAATGAATTTTTCTCCAACCTTGACCCCTTTTTATAGTGAAATTTTCACTTCTCTTGGTGACCGAAAATTAATGAAAATTAATTTCAATTAATTTTTGGTTGTTAGATTGCATGAAAAACGGCAAGTCTTAAGCTAAAGTTAATCAAAATTAATTAGCTTTGACTAGGTTAACAATTGGTGCATGTGGAAAATTAAGCACTTTGGTAAGATAAAGCAACTAGGTTTATCTGCTGATAGGCTGCTGTAGAGAAAGTAGGACTAGGCCGCGGAGTTCATCCCAGGCAGAGCTTGGAGAGGCTGGGGCGTCTGATGGGTCGCGTAACAAGGCTACACGGATGAAAATTTGGGAGACCAATCTACTGCTAGGCTGGGCGCTGGAGGCCCAAACGGAGAAGAGAGGAGGCTGAGGACTGTGGGTGGCCTGCTGTTGAGGTTGTGGGCGAATGGACCAAGGAGAAGAAAAAGAGAGTGAGTGAGGAAGAGGGAAGGGGCCATTAATAGGCTGGATGTGGAAGATGGGCCCAGGCTTGCTAGCTGTGCCTCAGATTGGGAGCTGATGGAGTCCAGGTTGGGCCATGGATGAAGAGCTGAAAACTGGCCCAAACAACCCCTTTGTTCCCTTTTTTTTTTTTTTTTTTTTTGTCTCTTGGGCTTGGATTTTAGGCATTGCACATGTGAAAGCTTCGAATAGAATTAAACAACTCTGCCCAAATTCTTTTATTTTATTTTTACTTAAAAATTCCATACAATGTGCATTATTTACTCATAAAAAATATATTTTAAAGACTTAAAAGTAGGTAAAATGATGGGTAAAAGTTCATATAAAATATGAATTATCAACTCCCCCACATCAAAGTTTTGCTAGTTCTCAAGCAAAGAATATCATTAATGTATATATGCATTTACCATCAAGAAGAATAAGAATAAGATCAGAGAAGAAAATCAAGTGATCAAGCTATGAATGCCCACTCCAAATCACATATATTAATTCACTACTAACCAACAACTCATTATCAAAGATTTCCAACATCAACTAAGTCAATAGGTCAAGATTCAAGCAAATAAAGCACACAACGAAATCATGTAGTAAACTGTAATCGTAAAATTTTACCCCACATAACAAAAATCACAAGAGTATCATTAAAATCAAGTCCCCAATACCGAATCAATTAATTATTCTCTTTTTCTTGAATTTTTTAAAGACTTTGAATTTTTTTTTTCAAAAGTTACTTGACTCCATATGCTTTCTTGAGTGGATAAAGATATGAATTAAGATAACACTCAGAGAAGTACTCACGACATATTCAGGTGAATAAGGATCTGGATAAATATAGAACCTGAACATTGATACTGGAATTAGAACTTAATTAATTCAATTTGTTTTCTTTATTCATTGAAAAGTCAAAGGGGAACTCAATGCTTATCGAATACTCATCATGAAATTGTAAATGGGGTTACATCTCAAACTTAAAATCGGCTACATAGTGATATTAACACAGCAAAAATTTTTAGCCATCAACCAGTCAAAGCTAGAGATAATTTATAATAAGCATGTGTCACATGAATCAAATCCGCATAATAAGAGCAGAACATGCATAATTAGAACTCTCAAGCTCTTCCCAAAATCAAATTGACTCACATAATTTTAGGTTTAAATTTTCCTCAAAATTTTCATTTTGCCTTCCCCCCACCCCTCAAACCTTACTTTGTCCTCAATGTAGAAAACAATAAGAAAGAGAGAAATAGGGAAAAGAACAATGCAACCTAACAGCACTAGGAAGTCATTTCCATATAAGCCCAACAATCAAACTCCCAAAGTACCTTCACAACCATCACCAACCACAAAAACACAAGCACACCTTGATCCAAACCCCCCCCCCTAAACTCACCTAAAAGATTGGGTTGCCTCCCAACAAACGCGAAGTTATATGTCTTTAGCTAGACAAGGTCTCATCCACTAATCATAGTAAACTGAGTCTACTAGATTGATGGATTCAATCAAAAGAAGCTTAATATCATGAGTCACACTAGGTTTCAAACATTGGTAATTAACCATAAGAACTCAACCACCTTGGGGTTCCAAAATTTGGATCACCCCAGAGGAAAACACTTGTTGGACAACAAAAGGACCATCCCATCTAGATCTCAACTTGCCAGGAAACAACTTGAGCTTAGAGTTAAAAAGCCAAACCTTTTGATTATGTTCAAAAGATTTTGGTTTTGGCTTTATAAATCTCAGCATTCTCAAAGGCTTCATTACGCAATTCATCCAATTCATTCGATTGAAACCCACGGTTAGAACCTATTTGTTTCATATTGTAATAACCCGACCCTAGCCTATATTTATTTAAATTATAATTATTTATTTAATTAATCATGTTTATTGATTTAATTGGTCATGGTTATTTATTTAACCAAATCATGTTTATTAATTCAATTACACCAAATTTATTTATTGAATGAATTCCATTATGTTATTTAAATTTTCCACCTTCATTTATCGTATTTAATCTTCCCGGTTGGGAGATATTTCATTTTGGGTCCCACTATACAATTCAAGTTTCATTGATTGTCAATTCAAGTTTCGTTGATTGATTAAATATCGAGTGAATCGATAATAGACCTCGGTAAGCTTGATTCAGCGATTATTAAGCAATTAAATTTAATCATCCCGGTGGGGAAAAATTTATTTGGGCCCTCACTTTGTAATTCGAGTTTATTTATTTATTTTCTCATTAAAGAAAATTTTGAAAAAATTGATAGTAGGCCCCAATAATTATAATCCAAGTGATTTAATTTATTTTTTCATGTCGTCATAAAAATTTAATTTCAAGTGACATAAAAATGTTATTGTTACAAAGCGTTTCATTCCCAAACCCAACTTATTTCGACCCAACTTGAAGCCCAACAAGTTTGCATTCTTTAACCTAACTAATTATCATGATTAAGCTTAACCATGGTTAGCTAAATAGTCACTTTTCTAGATAAAATTTCAGCCAAGTGTTTGATAAGTCAAAAATTCACAACCAAAACTCCAAACCCATTTTCTCTCTCCTCTCTCTCCCTCTACACGCCCAACACTATTCTGGCCAGTTTTCGGTCACCTCTGACCTCCCCCAACACCCTAACACCTTTGGCCACCATCCTCCATCCTCAAACCATCAAATATCACATCCATCTCTACTTCTTTCAAGATCAAAGTGAGTAACCCTAAACTTGTCTCTTTGGATTTTTGGTTTTGATGCTTGTTTTGCTATTTATGGTTGTTGATCATGTTGGATTGATAGAATCCAAGGTTATTTTGATGTTTTTATTGATTGAAATAAGCTTGGAGCAAGCTAGGGTTTCAGGGTCATCATGTTCATGCTAGCTTAATGTAAAAATGTTGGATTTTGATTGTTTTATCTTTAATTTGGTCATCTTTTACCTTTTGATGTTTATGATGTTGTTTTTTTTGGTGATGGAAAGGACCAAAGCTTGTTTACATGCTGTTAAGGAATGGTTTAAAGTGAGGATTTGTGAGAAAAGAGAGGGAAAAGCTAAAACAGTGAAGGCTGAAAATTTCAAAAAACCAAGGAAGACTTTGGGATTAAACTGGTAATGATCGGCATATGGAAAAATTATGATTTTTGGTGGGTAGATATTTCAGTGTGTTAGATTTGAAATGGATTATGAATCGCCTTAATCTGAGATTTGTGGAAAAAATTTATGGTCGTTTTACCGAAGTTGTGCATAATGGACCAAAACTGACACACTTGTATTTTAAACCCATTTTTGAGAACCCTATTATCGGAATCATATTTTGTGTTACAAATGAAAGTTTTTTGGGACTTCTTAATCTTTTCATATTGGGGTTTGAGGTCAAGCGTGAAATTTATGAATTTTTGAAGTGAACTGACCTGTTTTGGTGCAAATTGGACTGTTAATACAATTTCCGTGCAGTGTATACTTGGAGGAAAATTTTAAAAACTTTACTATAGCTTGTCCATATTCTTTTCGAATTTTCTATAAGGTTTCATGAATTTTGGTTGAATATTTTGAGTTTGGTGATTTTTGGAAGCATTTTGAGTAATTGTGTATAAAGCAATAATAAAGATTGAGTGAGATTGATCATGTACTCATTTTGTGTATTTTGGGCCAAGTAAGGTCATTTAAGGGGAAAATGAATATTCATGGACTCTCATGGAGCTTTTAGTTTGATTAATGAGAAAGAAAAAGACAAGTATACAATTTCAAAGCTTGTTTATGAGCTTTGAATCAATTATGGATTTTACAAAGAAAATACCACGTCTAGTGAGCGTAATAGCTTCTATTGAGTTCAATGATTCATTTGGGGTGTAATTCTATACCTGATGGATTTATGAATGAAAAATGAGAAGTGGGGAGAGTTGTGACTCAGAAATCATATTTATAAGACCAAGTTATTATAGTTTATGTTATTTTGAACCAAGATATATCTGTCTTGGACTCTACTTACTCGATTCAGAATGTATCAAATTCATTTATCAAACCAATCTAGCGTACTCGTTGTTATCTTTAACCAAGCCATACATCAACGAGCCTTAAACCCGTATCAACAACCTATTTTAGAAAAGGTCACAACCACTTTCTCAATTGTCACCATCAAGGTCTTTTCCTTTGTAATCTCATTTATCTCATTGTGGACTATTTTACTTTCATTTACTTTATATCGGATTTAATTACTTTTATCAATTTAGTTTTGAAGTTATAATGAAATACCCAAGTTATATATACCATTTAATTACTCAATTTCTATTACACATACTTACTCAATTATGTGAGTAAGGATCATTTACTGACTACACATACCTACAATGATAGTTATGAGACATAATCGAGGCCTAGTTGTCATTCCTTGTTATGCATAAGTGCTATCAAGTCAGAATATAATTATCAAGTCAAATGAAATTTATGAAACAACTAACTTTTATCAAGTCATATGACATTTTTAAAGACTCAAGGTACGTCCATTGCCTGTATCTTCATAAAGAAGAACATGTTTATCAATCTACAACTCTTAACGAGTTTATCAATGAATCAGTTTATACAGTGATTTGTCATTTAACTTGCCCTGTCAGTTATCATCTATAGGGCGTCAGCCCATCATTTACCCGCGCGGCTTCAGGACAACTCTTGATCGGATTGGTAGGTATACACCTATTTATAGATTATATCATTGCAAGGGGTTCACATCCAAATACTAATGAGCAATTCCGTTTCATATGTCTTTCACTGTCATTGTTATTGCCAACTAAATGAATTGCAAAGACAGGTACCCATCAACAGTGTTTCTATGCTCATTTTACAATACATGAATGCATGTACTGAGTTCTTGCTCACATTTTCGAAGTTTTTTCATGTTTTCTATTTTAGGTGATGAAGTATCACATGTTTCTCCATTTAGCAAGCCCTTTTTGAAGTCATAAGATGCTCACAGTGGATTCAACATAGCATGAATGTTGGGATCGACCTCAAGGTCAAGTTGGGTCTATATTCAATATACTTGTGTAGTGTGGAGTGCGAGTTAGCACATGGTATGATTAAGTCGAAGTATTTCCCTCAAAAGATCAATGACAAAAATGACTACCTCCATCACTAATAAGAGCTCTAGGGGTACCATACTGATAGAAAATGCACTCTTTCACAAACTTGACCACAACCTTATGGTCATTGGCCTTAGTAGCCTAAGCTTCCACCCACTTTGACACATAATCAACAACACCCAATATATATAGAAAGCCAAAAGATGGGGGAAAGGGACCTATGAAATCAATGCCCCATACATTAAATATCTCAATAATCAAAATAAGGGAAATGGGCATCATATCATGATGGGACAGGGCACTCATACTTTAACAATGCTCACAAGCAAGACAGAATCGATGAGCATCATGAAACAGAGTGGGCTACAAGAACCCACTTTGTAGGAGTTTAGCAGCTGTCCTACGACCTCCAAAGTGACCACTACAAGCATAAGAGTGACAAAAGGTGAGAATACTATGAATTTCATTCGTGGGCACACGTCTACATACCACTTGGTCAAGACAATGTTGAAAAAGATAAGGATCTTCCAAATAGTAATGTCTTACTTGTGAGAAGAACCTATATTTTTCTTATTTAGACCAGTAAGGAGGAATCTTTCCAGTAACAAAGTTGTTCACAATGTGAGCAAACTAAGGAAGGGGGGCTTGTGACACAGCAAACAGTTGCTCATCAAGAAAGTGGTTACAAAATCCAACTAATTCTTCAGTATACTCAGCAGCAAAGATCCTAGACAAGTGATCTATAATTGAATTTTCAGAACCTTTCCTATCTTTTATCTCAATGTCAAAACTCTTGGAGCAACGAAATCCATCTAATAAGTCTTGGTTTAGTGTCATTCTTAGCCAATAAGTGTTTTAATGTAGCTTGATCAGTTAACATTCGAACACAAAAGGTACGGACGGAATCTATCAAGTGCAAATAATACAGCTAGCAACTCTTTTTCAGTAGTCGAATAATTTTTTTAAGCATCAGTTAGAGTTCTACTAGCATAGTAAATGACGTGAGACATTCTATGCACCCTTGACCCAAAACAGCCCCAATAGCAAAATCAGATTCATAGCACATAATCTCAAATGGATGAAAAAAATCAGGGGGCTGCATAATAGGGGCCAACACCAATAAAGATAAAAGTTTTTCAAAAGCTTTCACACAAGACTCATCAATCATAAAAGGAGCATCTTTTGTAAGGAGATTAGTAAATGGGTGAGCCACTTTACTAAAATCTTTAATAAATCTTCTATAGAAACTAGCATGACTAAGGAAAGATCTGATTTTCTTCAGAGAATAAGGAACAGGCAGATCAGAAATCAAGTCAACCTTGGCTTATCAACCTCAATCCCTTTTTTGGACACCTTATGACCCAACACAATCCCTTCTTGCACCATGAAATGACTTTTTCCCCAACTCAAGACCAGATTCACTTCTTCACATCTTTTTAGCACAGTAGATAAATTAACAAGATACACATCAAATGAAGAACCAAAATAGAGAAATCATCCATAAGCATCTTCATAAAATTGTCAATATAATCAGAAAATATGGCCATCATACATGTTTGGAATGTGGAAGGTGCATTACACAACCTAAAAGACATCTTCAGATAGGCAAAAGTACCTGATGGACATGTAAAGGTTGCTTTTTCTTGGTTTTCAGGATAGAAATGATTTAGTTATAACTAGAATACCTACCTAAAAAGCAATAAAAACTTTATCCACTAATTTTTCTAAAATTTTATCAATGAAGGGAAAGGGAAAGTGGTTCTTTCTCGTGACAAAATTTAGCTTTTTGTAATCAATGTACACCCTCCAACCTATGGTCTATCTAGTGGGAATTAGTTCACCTTTATTATTCTTAACCACAGTTATGCCAAATTTCTTAGGGACTACTTGAACTAGATTGACCCATTGACTATCAAAAATAGGGTAGATAATGTAGCATCTAGAAGCTTTACTACTTCTTTCTTAACAACTTCTTTCATGTGAGGGTTCAGTCCACATTACATTTACCTAACAGGTTTGGCATCATCCTCTAAATGCATACAAAAAGTGGGACTAATCCCTTTCAAATCAGCAACTGACCTTCCTATAGCACCCTTATGATTAGACAAAACACGGATCAACTCTTTCTCTTGATCACAAGATAAAAGAGAAGATGTCCTAACATGTGGGGTCTCTTTAGGGCCTATAAACACATACTTGAGCGAATCAGGGAAGGGTTTCAACTCAAGCTTAGGTGGGGACACAATAGAAGGTGGCGTAGGAGAACTAGCCAAAGGGGGAAGAGGTTCATAAGTAGACACCCCATTTATTGTACTTCCTAAGTCAAATAATCTCAAATCCCCATGGGAAAGGCATGTTCCTAAGAGATCACTGCTCATAATAGCAGGTAAAGCTTCTTCAATCATTCCATCAATCACATCAACAAAGAAGTGTTCAGATTCATCTTCAAACGCATGTTGTGAAGAAGCTTTGAAAATGTTAAGCCTAACGCCTATGTTCATGACCGAGACATCAATCACTCCCGACCTATAGTTAATGGAGGCATTAATTATGGCTAGGAAGGGACGCCCTAAGATAAGAAGGATTTTCTTAAAAGTTTGACTAGGGTTCATGTCTAATACAACAAAATCAACAGGAAAGAATCATTTATCAATTTGCACCAAGACATCATCTATCATCCCCCTAGAAGTTCTAATTAACCTATTAGCAAGTTGAAGGGTGTAGTTGGAAGGTTTTAGTTCACCTAATCCCAACTCTAAGTAAACATAATATGGTATCAAATTAACACTAGAACCAAATCCAAAAGTGCCTTTTCAATTCTGCACCGGGATCTTTAAACTTACGTGGAGTGTCACATTTCAAAATTGAGCTCACTTGTTCACTTAGAATAACCTTTTTAGACTTGTCATCTTATATTTCCTTTTAAAAGTGCACATGTCTTTGAGAAACTTTGTATAGGCTGGGATCTGTCTAATTGCTTCCAATAAGGGAAGTCGACCTTAACTTGTTTAAAGGTCTCTAGGATGTCTTCTCTTTACTTGTCTTTCTCATAAGGGAATGTTGCACCTAAAGCTTAAGGGTCAGGAACCCTTGGCTTATATGTCACGGTGGGGCCAGACACAACAGGAGAAGAGGAAGGGCCATTTTCCTTTTAAATCTTAAGGTCACTCTTCATGGTTTTAAGTCTTTCCCATTTATCATGTTTCTTCTCACTCACCTTGTTATCTACTTTTTTACCACTCCTAAGAATAATTCTAGCTTTCAATTGTTCAAATTGTTGGCCTTTGGGGTTCTGTATGAGATGACTTAGAAGTTTTCCTTCTTTTCTTTTACCAACAGTTATGGTTAGGTGCCCAAATTGAGTTTTTAACTTAGCTATAGATTGTGAGTGAGAGTCAGCAATATGAATTTTAGACTCAATTTCTTGGACCTTAGAGTCAACACTTTACAAAACAGAGGTTAAGGTACCAAGTGCAGAAATTACCTTGCCTATATAGAGCTCCCAGATGGAGCTTGATGGGAAGAGGGAGGAGCATATCTCTAGTTTTGAAAATCAGGAGGGGTAAGTCTACTAGATTGGGCTTGAGGATTCTCAACATTTTGAGACCTCCATAAAAAATTAGGGTGATTCCTCCAACTAAGATTATAGGTATTAGAATAAGGATTGTTGAATGGAGGAAATCCTTGGGCAGCATTTACTTATTTAGTCACACAATCAGACTTACTAATACATGGATAGTCAACAGAAGCATGCATGGAACTAGTATAAATCAAACACACATCTTGCATAGAGGGGACATTAGACACTTTATTCATACACAACAACTGATCAGATTTCTTAGTTAAGACATTGACTTCATTAGAAAGGTCAATTGAATCTGAAACCTCATAAATCTCCCATTTGCTTCCTAATTACCTAGGCAAATCAGAATGTGAGGAAGCAGCGTGCAAGTGTGAATTTTCACTCAAATGTTCAAACAATTCCCGAGCTCCTTTGGAAGTTTTGTACAAGAAACTACCAGCACAAGATGCATCAACCATCTTTCTATTATGTTCATCTAAGCTAGAATAAAAACTCTGGACGAGTTGCCACATAGGAACCTCATGGTAAGGACAACTTTGCAACAACTCTTTAAACCTTTCCTAACTTTCATGCAATTGATCATTTTTATTTTGTGAGAATGTGGTTATAGCACGTCTTAAGGCAATGAATTTACCAATAGAGAAAAACTTTTTCAAGAATTCTTTTTGCAATTGATCCCAAATTGTGATATTTGTCTTAGTATCTAACCAAACTTTAGCTTTATCTTTTAAAGAGAAAGAAAAAATCCACAAGCGAAGAGCATCGTCAGAGATTTTGTCCAAAAATACAGTGGAACAAATCTTTAAAAATGCATCAACATGCTTGAAAGGATTTTCAGACTCTAACCCATAAAATAACAGGAGCATTTGGATAACAGAATATTTAATCTCAAATTGCCCGTAACAGTAGGCATACGTGTTCTTGTTGGTGAATAATAAGTGGAAGGGGTAAAATACTCCTTAAGCTGCTTAGATGGTGGGGTTTGTTCTTCAGTCATCTTTTTCTTAGATTCACGTTTCTTGGCTCTTATCTAACGAAGAACGCATTCAATTTTAGGATTATATTGTTCAACCTCTAAGAATAAAGAACGTCTTCCATGCATACGCCTTCAAGCAACCAAGAGAATAGAATGAAATCACCACAATAATAACCACCAAAGAAAATAACAAGAAAAGAAAAAAGAGAGATAAGATGGGAAAAAAATAAACAAATAAACAAATAAAAGAAAGATTCAAGGGGAGGGGGAAAATGAAAAAAAAAGTAAAATAAAAAATAAAATAAAATATATAGAAAGAGAATGAAGGAAATAAAAGGTAAGGGGATTGTTAGATTGGATGAAACAAACAAAACAACAAAAATAAAAGAATTAGAATGAATTAGATTAGAAGGAAATGGGAAATAGTTAGATTAGAAGGGAGAGGGAAGAACAAAAATAAAATGGATAGATTCGCGGGGAATAAGAAAAAAAATAAAAAGAATAAAAGAAAGAGAAAATTCAAAAATTACTATTTATTCCCTAACAACGACGCCAAAAACTTGATGTGGATTTTATGTTTATTTTTAAAACCCTTTTAACTTGCAAGTGCTCAAGGTTAATTGTAGACTAGTGAGCATAGGGGTTTCTATCCCATGAGGAACAATAGTGATTTTAAATTTAGCATTTGCGATTATAAAGAATAGTTCAATTGAAAGGTTTGACCATCAATATGAATTAACGGAACAAAAGAAGAGTAAATGAGTCAAGAAAGTGGAGAGAAATCAAATAGTAGAAACGATATAGGATTTTTGATTTCATGATTGACGTAAATATTGAATTACTAATTCAAATGGGGGTTAAATTTGTCTCTTGTTCAACCCAAGTTACAAGTATTAGGCCATAAATTAAAAAGATAATTGTAATTATCAAATGAGATTATTTATCTAGTGGTTTAGCATAAATCATCCTTTTTAGATATAACTCTTCTAATTTCTATTATAAATTATTCAATTTTAACAATTATAATTTTAACTCCAATTACTTAATCATCATATTAGCCTACAAGGTCTAATATTCATTTGAGATAGCAAATTAAACTATTGTAATCAACTTGATTAAACAATAGTATTAAGATGCATAAATAGGTTAAGTTCAATTATAAACTAAAATTATGCAATGAAAGAGACAATAATAACCCCAAAAGAAATTAGCAAAACCAATATTATTATCAAGGATCCATCCTAATCCTAGAAATGAGTAGTTTAGCCGGTCATAGTTAGTGAAAATACTATTAAAGTTGGTATATTTCACTTCCTATGCCCAAACTTTTGTACTCAATTATAAAAAATGATAAAATTAAGTGTAAATTCTCAAATGTTAATCACAAATGAGATGAGAAAAGAAGAGAAAAATAGCTCATTTCAAGCTTATTTTGTTCTAAACCCCTCAACTCAAATGATTTTGTCTTACAAAATACTCTCTACTCTCTAAAACAAAAATAGAAGATGGAAGAATGCTTAGATGCTTGAATGGGTGAATGGATGAATGAATTTTTTCCCCACCTATGACCCCTTTTTATAGTGAAAATTCCACCTCTTTTGGTGCCCAAAAATTAATGAAGGCTAATTTCAATTAATTTTTGGCTAATAGATTGCATGAAAAAGTGTTAGTCTTATGCTAAAATTAATCAAAATTAATTAGCTTTGACTAGGTTAACAATTGGTGCATGTAGAGAATTAAGCACTTTGGTAAGATGAACGAGTTGGGTTGATCTGGTTAATGGGCTGGTAGAGAGAAAGCAGGACTGGGCCGTAGAGATCAACCCAATCAGAGTTGGGAGTGGCTGGGATAGGCATCTGATGGGCACAGTCTGATGCATAACAAGCCCACAGGGATGAAAATCTGTGAGACCAATCTACTGCTGGGCTGGGCGCTGGAGGCCCAAATAGAGGGGATAAGAAGCTGAGGACTGTGGAGGGCCTGTCATTGAGGTTGTGGGTGAATAGGCCGAGGATAAGAAAAAGAGAGTGAGTAAGGAAGAGGGAAGAGGGGGTACTGATGGACTGCGTGCGGAAGATACGCCCGAGCTTGCTAGCTGCGCCTCATACTGGGAGCTGATGGAGTCAGGGCTAAGTCCTGGCTTAAAAGCTGAAAACAAACCCAAACGACCTCTTTGTTCCCTTTCTTCTCTCTTTCTTTTTCTTTTTTTTTTTTGTCTCTTGGGCTTAAACTTTAGGCATTACACATGTGGAAGATCCGAGTAGAATTAAACAACTCCACCTAAATTCTTTTATTTTACTTTTACCTGAAAACTCCATAAAATATATATTATTTACTCATAAAAAATATATTTTAAAGACTTAAAAGTAGATAAAATAAAGGGTAAAAGCTCATATAAAATATGAATTGTCAAAAAGTAGCAAATTATGGTCACACAAGAAGATTAGCATATGAATAAATAATGATGAAGAGAAAGAATGAATGTATAACCATAAGGGCTAAAAATAAATGAGAGCTAATATGTTTTCACATAGGTTTAACAGAATAGTGGATCCAAATGACAATGTCCTAGAAAACAATCTGCAAAGCAACAACATAGAATCTATGTCAGCCCACTCTGCCAATCAAAATTCACCGGTAGTGACCCCTCAAAGAAGTTAGGAAGCTGTTAGTGTACCCTCAAACACTGAGAACGTTAAGGGCTAAAAGGGACTACTAGATGAATTAGATCCTAAACTGATGGCAAAGATTGTGGTTGAAATAACAAAGAAGCTTAAAGGTTTGGATCTAATAAGGACGTAAAAGAAAATAAGTTCTTTGACTGGCTCACAAAATGGAATCCAAAAACATATGATGGCAAAGAAGACCCAGTGTCACTGGAAGAATGGATCAGACATATGAAAACAATATTTGATGTTGTAGAAGTTCCTAATAATAGACATCTGACTATTGGGGCCTTTTATCTTACTAGACAAGTTGACATCTGGTGGGGAACAGTTAAGTCCACCTTTCAAAGTTCTGAGGCCACTTGAGTTAAGTTCAGTGAGGCGTTGCAAGCAAAGTTCTATCTAATGCACTTGCAAAAGTAAAAACAGGGGGAGTTCTTAATCCTGAGGCAGAATAACCTATCTGTAATTAAGTATGCAAGTTGCTTTGCTGAACCCTTGAGATTTGCCTTAGATTAAGTAGCCACATATCAAATAAGGATGCTAAGATTTAAGGAAGGCCTAGCGCCTTATATTAGGAACCACTTGACGGGACAACCGTACAAACTAGTTAGAAATTGTATGAGCACGTGGCAGAAAATCGAATTGGTGAAAAAATGAGTTGAGAATGGCCAACCAAGTCAACCCTAAGAAAACATTGAATGAGAAAGGCACTCAAGCTGAGGGACTTTCTAATAAGAAACCTATCAACATGAGACCAAAATCCCAAAGGCCTAGCTCCTACTAGGACGCATTGCACCAAGTGTGGTTGTATAAACCACAATACTTCAAAATGTAGTGTGGGACTAAATCATTGCTTTGGCATGGAGATCTCAAATAATCTGAGTGCCAACTTCTCCACTAGATCTACCCAGTCGGGTAAGGGTCATGCTCCACCTCCTAAACATTATAAGACTCTCGTTCCTGCGACCAATCGCCGGTAGGGGAGAGTTTATGTGATCAACAAGGAGCAGGCTGATGACTCATGAACATATGTGACTGGTGCACTTACTTTTAATTCAATACCCCTAATTATTTTATTTAATTTAGGAGCTACCCATAAACAACTTGTAGATTTGTATGTGAATTTGCCCACAAGAGAAGCGATAAAATGTAGTCCTATGTACGTGAATTGCCCAATTACTCTAAATCAAGACGAGTTTGATGGTGATTTAATATAGTTAGATCTATTAGAATTTGATATAATTTTAGGAATGCGTTGGTTGTCAAGGCATGGAGTAAAGATTGATTGTCAAAAACAGCGAATATCCCTAAAAGGAAAAAGGGGAAGAAAGATGTATTTTTGCGGAAACAATAGTAGTAAAGAGTGTCCTATAATATCCTTAATGGCTGTTAGGAAATTAGTTAGACAAGTGTACGAGGCACACATATGCCGCGTTACGAAAGATAAGAAGAATGAATTGAGACTTGAGGACATTCTAGTAGTGAAAGAATTTTCTGATCTGCTTCCAAAGGAAATATCTAGGTTACAACCCAAAAGATAGATTGACTTTGAAATAGAGTTGGAACGAGGAGTGTGCCCTATCTCGAAGCTCTCGTATAGGATGGCCCCAGCTGAGTTAAAAGAATTGTAGGTGCAATTGGAAGACTTGCTGCAAAAGGGTTATATAAGACCAAGCGTATCTCTGTGGGGAGCACCGGTGTTCTTTGTGAACAAAATGGATGGAACTTTGAGGTTGTGTATAGATTGCAGAGAATTGAATAAGATCACTATAAAGAATAAGTACCCATTGTCTAGGAGTAATAATTTATTTGATCCACTACAGGGAGTGGGAGTTTTCTTAAAGATTGATCATAGGTTTGGGTACTACCAATTGAAGATCAAACCTGAGGATATCCCTTAAACGACATTTAGGACTCGCTATGGTTATTATGAATTTATGGTGATACCATTTGGGTTAACCCATGCTCCTAGAGCCTTTATAGATTTGATGCACCGGATGTTTAGAACATATTCAGATAAATTTGTAATTGTTTTCATTGATAATATCTTAATATATTCTAAAATCGAAGATGAGCACACTGTGCATTTGAGATTTGTGCTACAAACCCTAAGGGAGTACAAGCCTTATGCTAAATTATCAAAATATTAATTTTGATTGATAGAAGTGACTTTTCTAGGGCTTATGATTTCTAAAGAAGAGATTCAGGTAGACCCGTAAAAAGTAAAAGCAGTTACTGAATGGCCAAGTCCTATTAACTTTACTGAGGTTCAGAGTTTCTTGGGTATGGTCGGGTACTATAGCGATTTGTGCAAGATTTTTCAAGAATCGCCCTACCCCTCTCCAGCCTATAAGGAAGACCATGAAGTTTGAGTAGAATGATAGGTATGGAGCTGCCTTTTAGGAACTAAAGCACCAGCTCACCACTAAACCAGTCCTAGCTTTACCAGCAGAAGTAGGAGAGTTTACTATCTACAGTGATGCTTCTAGGAAAGGTATAGGATATGTCATAATGCAAGACAGGAAGCTTATAGATTATGCCTCTAGGAAGCTGAAGTTGTATGAGAAAAACTTCCCCACCCATGACGCGGAATTGGCAGCAGTGGTTTTTGCACCAAAAATTTAGAGACACCACCTCTATAGTAGCCTTTGTAAGATTTTTACTGATCACAAAAATCTCAAATACATCTTCACTCAAAAGGATTTAAATATGAGGCAACATAGGTGGTTAGAACTTCTCAAGGATCATGACCTCCAAATATAGTACCACCCAGGAAAGGCTGATGTAGTTGCTGATACATTGAATCGAAAAATACATCATAGTGTGAACATTGTGACAACAATGCGACCAGAGATTTTAAGAGATTTGGAAAATGTGGGCATTGAGCCCGTGCTACCGCAAGAGCCTTGGTTGTTTCTTGGTAGCATGGTGGTTCACCTATCCTCTTGGAAGAAATTAAACAGGCACAAGTGGGAGATGAAGAGATAGAAAGGATTAAGGTAAATATAAACAAAGGAAAGGCATTAGGTTTTGTAGAGGACAAGCAAGGAGTTAATTAGATTCTAAAATTGAATATGTATGCCTCAAAGGATGGAGTTGAAAAAAAGGATAATGTCTGAAGCCCACAATACAAAGTATTCCATCCACGCATGAGGAAAAAAATGTATATAGATTCGAGACAAACTTTCTAGTGGAGCAACATGAAAAGAGACATAGCTGACTATGTGGTTAAATGCCTTACCTGTTAAGGAGTCAAGGTTGAACATCAATTACCTGTTGGTCAACTAAGACCGTTGAAAACTCCCACCTAGAAATGAGACTCCTTTTTGAAGGATTTCATAATGGCGTTAACTCCGACAACATCAAGGAAAAACGCCATTGAGTGATAGTAGATAGACTTACCAAGTTTGCCCATATTGTCGCAATACATGATTTTTGGGAAGTGGATAGGTTGGCTCAAATTTATGTCAAAGAAGTCGTGCGGTTGCAGGGTTTACCTAAAGACATTGTCTTAGATAAGGACTTAAGGTTTCAAGCCCAATTCTGGAAGGCTTTACAGAAAGCCTTTGGTACAAAGTTGCGAATTAGTAGTTCATACCATCCCGAGGCCGATGAACAAACCGAAAGAGTAAACCAGATCGTTGAGGATATGTTACAGGCATGTGAATTGGATTTTCAAGGAAAATGGGGAGAGTATGTACCCCTAGCAGAGTTTTCATATAATTATAGTTACCAAGCTACTACTAACATGGCCCCTTTTAAAGCCCTATATGGCAGAAAATGTAGAACACCTCTTTGTTGAACTGATTTAGAGGATACCCAAATATTGGGTCCTGAAATGATTCAAGAAATGATAGATAGCATCAAAGTTATTCAACAGAACATGAGAGCACAAGACAGGAAAAAATCATATGCTAACCAGAGGTAGAAACTTTTGAAGTTTAAAGAATGAGATAAAGTGTTTCTGAAAGTTGCTCCTACTAAAAGAGTATAGAAATTCAATATTAAAGGAAATTTAAGCCCGCGATTTGTTGGGCCTTATGATATCATTAAAAAAATCAACCCAGTTGCCTATCGCTTAGCCCTGCTACCGGAGTTGCAACAAATGCATGATGTGTTCCATAGTTTGCAACTTGCAAGTATGTGCACGTTCTAACTCATTCTACAGTTTATGAACCCTTGGAAGTTGAGGCTGACGGGTTAACTTACAAAGAACGACCGGTGAGAATAGTTGATTGAAGGATAAAACAATTGCGCAATAAAGCTACACTTTTGGTCAAAATCATATGGACCCATCATGGAGCCTTTGGGGCTACTTGGGAAATAGTTGATGAAATAACGGTTCACTCTTCATATCTATTTGAAAGGTATGTTCAGCTTAAGTTTCGATGATGAAACGTTTTTTAAGGGGGAAATATGTAATACCCCATCACCTAATCATGTTTAGTTAGTTTTAATTCTTGCATGAGTTACATGGTTATGATTAATCAGAGCAGTAGGTCGCACATTTTTCTATTGTCAAACAAAGCAACGCTTGATTCAGATAACTATGATATCAAGGAATTTCTTCCATGTTTATAAAATACCAGATAATTGAGCAAAAATATATAATTTCCTATAAATATGCATCTGTATCCGAGCGAGGTCGGAAATTTACTGAGCCATGATAATGTCTTAATAGCTAAGGAAAGGAGTAGGACTAGCGAATTATTACTTACCAAATGTATGAAAAATTTTGGGCTCATGTGGAAAGAAAAAAGGAATTTGGATAAGCTCTTATTAATTTGACAAGGCTAGGTAACATCAACAACAACAACAACAACAAACTCCCAGTGTGGGTCCCGTTTTCGCTAGGTAACATCAAAACACAAAATAAAAATAGAAGTAAAAATAAATAAAAGAAGTATTAAAGTGGGAGATGGGCTCTAAAAATAGTATGTAGAGTCTTGTAAATATACCCACTAACTATTAAAAAAAAAGCAGAGAAGAAAGCTCCTTTGCCTCTCCTTCTTCGTTGTACCAGCCGACCCCCTGACCCACAGCCTTTGTCGACACTTGCCACTGCTGGAGGACCACCCTCGCTTCCTCCAGCCACCGCACCACCACCACCACGCCCCCAATCTTGACACCTCATCGATTTCCACCATTCTTTTCATTTATATAAGGTAAACTATCTTTTTTCTACCCTTTTGTTTCCATTGAATTTGAATACCATGAATATCCAAATTGATCCATAAGCAATTCATGTGGTTAATGGGATAATATTTTTAATAAATTGAGTTGTATTGCCTAATTGGATTCTTGGAAGAAATCATTGAGATGTATATTATGGGTGAATGCACAAAGTATGTCAATTTATTTGAATTGGTTCATGAGAATTGCTTGAGTTTAGTTTGGAATCGGTTGCTTGTTTTAAATAATGTTGAAATAGGAACATGGGAATATTGTTGTCTTGTGGATGTTGGTTGATATATGAGTAAAGTGATGCATGAAATTGAAAGTGGGAAGAAGATTATACTAGTTGTGTGGCTATGGAAGTGGTTTAACACATTATGTTAGTTGAGGAATTGGTGTGAATTGTTTGATTATGTTATATCTGAATTGTTTTGATTATGAGAGTGGAAAAAATGGAGTAGTTGATAATTCAAAATTAAAAGGGGATGAAAGTCGTAATGAACCCATGAACAAATTGGGTTAATGGTAAAAATTTAGTGAAAGAATATGTTTACGAGAAAGAGCCTAGGACTAGTTTAGATTATGAAAGTAAGTCATGATTATTTGCTTGCTAAGAATTGAATATAAGTACTTGAATTGGTCTAAGTAAGAGGTTGAGGTAACCCTAATTGATTTAGGTTGTAAATTGGGTTATTAGCTACATGGCTTGAATTAGTTAACAATACAAAGAGAAAGGAGGAGGCAAGTCTTATGGAGATGTCTATAAAATCGGGTATTTCCATAAAGTGGGAATTACCATTTGAGGGGATTTCTTAATTTACTCATCTCTAAATCAAACACCCTGGGAAGTGAAAGAGAAGAATGGTGAATTTCCTAGTGTATCTTATTAAATAGCGAAATATATCAAAGTCCCCTATCATGTGTAAGAAAATGTCTGGCGAGATCTAGAACTTACTCAAATTAATTGCCCATTAATACAGAACCTTGTCGACTTTACCCTCAAGAAAGGATCGTGAATATCAACTTGATTGAGAAACATAGTAAGTATCAAAGGTACGTTACTGTTTGTACCCTTCAAAGCCATTTAAATTTATATTTTCTAATATTAACAAGTTTTATTCGGCCGTTAAAACCTTAAGGACCCATTTCCTTGTTCATTGCTCAATGCAATATTCAATGTTTAATGTTCAATGTCTAATGTTCATTGTTCATAGTTTCTGCTAGCAGAATTCATTGTTTGGGCTCTTCCTGTTAAACAAGAAATTCACATTTCATTGTTCATTGATGTAATGGTTATTGTTACTAGATTTGGGTCCTAGTCCAAGCTGAGAAATAGTTAATAATCTATCATTGAATACAGTGTTCCACAAAAGACATTTACACAACATAGTTTTAACATTGTGTGCATGCTTACTGACTCCTTGCATATTTACTGTACAAGGGTAACTGAGTTGTAGCTCATTTTCGTACTATTTGTGTTTCCCAAACTGTTTTAGGGAAAGAGAAGCAACTTAAAGTGAAGCAGGAACCTACAGAGATTAAGTGTCCATGAGAAGTAGGGCAGAACAGTGATTGCTAATCCTCTACTAATTAGTCATTTTGAGGGCTTGAAAAACGACTTATGTTTTGAGCATGTGCGCAACCTCAATGAAATGTAAATCCATTTGGGATGCAATTAAGTCATTGTATTGTGTCAACTTTGGAATGTTGAATAACAATCTTACACCGTATTTGGTGTAAATATTGCAACTAGTGGATGCTACTTATCTGGTCGATTTTACATTTCCATTTGCAGCCTTGTCCCTAAGGGATGACGGTAATGCTCTAGCTTGATAGCGCATTCCACTAACTCATAAGTTTTACTGACAAAGGCATTTAGAAGGTGATTAAGTTGGGGCGTTACACAATCTCTTTAAATGATGTGGTTTTTCTTGGGATGAACCCAAATGAAAAGTTGGTTATAGATCCTGCTGGAATGTATCTAGGCTACATAAAATTGATATGTCATCTAGAAGATTCACCAAAATTTGCACGTTTAGGAACAACATTGTTAACTAGATTGGACTCTATTTCATCTATGTTGAGCTATTTTCCAACCTCATTGATTTCACTGTCAGATACCATTATACCATATTTTTATCCAATTTCCTTCGAATTTCTTCTAAAGGTACCATATTCAGATCCTCTAATTTAATTAGGTTCATATGCTGATATATTTCTTCTTGTAACTGGACAACATTTTTCTCTTTATTATCATCAGATAATATATCTTATTTATCAACTATTGCACTCATGATTTTGTTTAATTCTTCCGAGTTTTGTTCTTCATTAAACATACGCTGTAATTCCTCAAGATTATTTTGCTTATACTCCATCCATTTCTTCTTTCTCTGTCTTTTTATATGATTTTTTAGTTGCTTTTTCCATTGATTTTTTCCCTACTTCTTTTTGAATTTTTATATCATGCAAAGGAAATAAATTTTTATTTTTTAAAATTTTGGAAAGGATATTTATACTGAAATAGAGTATTAATACTTAAATCAGATTTTCACTATGTCTAATCTCATTAATTAGATGAACATGGGACAGATAAATGCCTCTTAATCTCCTTAACTTCAGTCTTAATTTTTTTAATTTAGCTTTTTATTCTAAAACTATATTAATAATATAGTATAATTGCAGTGCTACTAAAGTGGCTCCCTCTAGTGTGCATAATATGAGAATAAGTCAAAGTAGGACAAACAGATAATGATTCAAGCATTAAATGCAAATAATTAGTTTAATTAATTATTAATTAGTTTAATTATCTAAATTATTTTGGTCACGTGGCATTGATATCAATTAAAAAAGGGTCTCGTGCACTATTTATGAGAGAAATTACACATACACAAAATAAAAATTTTCAGAAGTAAATTTTTAATAATTAGGTTAAAATATGCAAATACGAAAAGTTATGGGCATTACACGTGACTAAAAACAGTATATTTTGACCTATTTGCATAAACTTTGAGGGTTCTTTCTGTTAGTTATTTTATAAGTCAAGATATCTTATAGTTATTTTTAAAAACTGAAGGTACTTAAAATAATTTATGCAAACTTAAGGTACTTTTGTATAGTTTTTCTTATATTATATGTTAAATTGCAATAGAATAGAGGAATGTGATTGAATAGTAGCAAAATGCTTAACCATATGCTACTTAAGATTATCATATTATTTACAATTTTTCATATTTTTATAAAAGTTATACGAAATATTTCTTTTTCTATGGGTTGATATTAAACCTATCAGTTATGGCGGTCGGGTTAAGCATGGATTGGGCGTATTCGATTTTCAAATTCAGGTAAAATACGGGCAGGCGTATTTTGGTTTGCGGGTTTCGGGTCGACCCTCAACAGGTTCAGAACATTTTTTGTGGCTTATTTCTTTTTCGTCATAATTTAAAATGCAAAATATTTATTACTCAAAAATTGGTCGTATTTGGTGAAAACGCATTGTGATTGTAATTTGTTAAAAGAATATTAAAGATATTCAAACTTTTTATCGAAATATGAACGTCATGCACAAATGGGCAAAGGTTTGAGTCCTCTTTGGGTTGTGTGGGTCCGCTTGTATATCAAAATAAGGTTAATAACTGGCCGAATCATTTATTGGTTAGCCCATCTAAAACATGTTAATGTGTTGAAGCTGTTTAGGCCACTAATAAGTATTTAATAATTTGATAATTCCATTAAGTACTAACTTAACATTACCTGATCACCTACAATTTATTAGTGGGTTGATCCTAACACCAACTAATGTCAACCCATCGCTAGGGGTGGAAATAGGTTTAGGCGTACCCTACCGTATACCCATTTTCAAAGTTAATACTCATAGCCATACCCATACTCATACCTATCAGGTGTTGTAAAGCTATACCCATATCTATACCCAGTGAGTATAGCGGGTATGTGGATTTTATTTAGATACATATAGACAAAAAATAATTAAACCCATTTTGTACCCATATTAGATATCAAATAATCGATATGTCACACTAACACCAAACTTCTAACAACATATCATATCAAGTCGAATATAACTAAAAGTTTGCCAATTAAGCAATTAATTAGCACTTGATAATTACAGTTTCTAATAAAATATCTCACCGAAATCTTGAATACTATACAATTCAAAGCAACTAGCAAAATATCTAAGTATAAATAACAAATTAGGACTTTAAACAAACAAGTATGGGTTTTATATGGGGCGAATATGGGACGGGCAAGGGGCGGGTATTGATAAAATGGTTATGGGGTGGGCATGACTCATACACATACTCTTACGCATACCCATTTTTTTTTTCCATTTTCACTAACCATATCCATACCCATTAACGGGGTTTTGCGGGTTCTAGGCGGGTACAAGTTTTCTTACCAGCCTTACCCATTGCCTAACACTAACATCATATTTTGAGACAAATTAGAATGAAAACTAAATGAAATGATATTGGTGAAGCACAAGATATTACAATTATCATTGCAACATCAAAATTTTAGATTACTACAGAATAACATTATTCAAAAGATGATAAGATATATTCATTTCACTAAACGTGTAACGGTACGACATCCACATTTTCAATGTTTCTCTTAATCTAAATTAATTTTCTTAATGTCAGATAGTTATTTCGCACTATTTCATTCCCATTTTCTTACACTACAAGAAAAATGCAAAATACAGACGGAATCAACGACGGAATATTGTTAATCAGCGACGGAAATTTAATATCAGCGACGGAATTGGCGACGGAATACGACTGTCGGATTTTCGCTCGTCGCTGAGTAGCCGGCGACGGAATTTCAAAAATCTGTGGCCATAGGCGACGGATTTAGCGACAGAATTTGCGACATACTTTTTTTGGCGGGGAAAGTGGCGGGGCAGGGGGTGGCGACAGAATTCCATCGCCACCCTGCCAAAAAAAAATAAAAAAAATTCTTATCTGTTGTCATTCCGTCGTTGGATTTCTGTTTTTTTTTTTTAAATAAAATCGCTTGTTTTTTATCAACTCCATACATACAAATAATTCTTTGCAAGAAATTTACAAGATTTTCGCACTCAATCAACATCCAACGGCTTCATTCGAAGCATTCTCAACAATTGCAAACCACACAAAGATGGAATTTCACATCCACAACAACACACAAATTGAAAACCAAGGGTTTTCAATTCACAAACCACAAGTTCCAAACAAACTTTCTACATATCACAAACTACAAGTTCCAAACAAAGTCTGTATATATCACAAACCACAAATCCAAACAAAATAACCACAAGTTACCAGTAATTGAGAATAAAGTGATATATATGTTTGCAGAAGAGGGTGAAGTAAGCGCCAAATGGGAGGGAAGCTAAATAAGCAGTAGGGGGAGGGGAGTGAAATTAGGAGGAAGGGGAGGGGAAGCAAGCAGCAAGAGAAATGATGTACTTCGTGAAGAATCAAGCATAAGAGCCACCAGCTGAAGGAAAACTGCAACCAACTCATCAATCACCACCTCTTCCTCTTCGCCTTCCTCTTCCTCTTCCTCTGCCTCACCATCTTCCTCATTATGTTGCGAGCAATGAGTAAATGGTGGCTGAGATCCCGAGCCAGATACCTGTTGCATTTGAAAGAAAACTTAGAGGCGCTGATCGATGCTCATCTTTTGTTGGCTCAGTTGTTGGTTGCTTTGTGTGAGCAATCTGTTGGATTCCTCCAGTTGCTTACATTTCTCCATAACCAACCGGTAGCTTTCAGCTTGTGAAGATAGCTCACCCCCCAAGTTGGTTACTACACCCCTTAACTCATTGAGCTCTTGTTGCGATGGCGTAGAACCCGAACCTGTTAACAGACATTTAAGTAAATTACTATACTAGCTTTGTCATTAAGTAAATTAAATGTATAACCATGGTTGTTGGAACTTTAATATGAAAACAATACTGGATCTTTGAGTGGGACTGAAGTAACCAGATTCCCTCATGTTGACAACCTCGTCACCAATGCCGTAAATCCGACCCTTCTTGTTCTTGAACGTCTTCACCCACAACTCATTTGGGTTGGAAAATGGTTGGTTTGTATCTTGAGAAGAGTCATCCCCGCTCCCTTGAGAATTGATAACATTTTGAAAATCGCGTTCAAAAGTTTCCTGCAATACCGCAACATGCGCACGAAATCATGCATAGTACAATAACTTAAAATGAAGTATACAAGTTCATGTTCAACTACCAATGAAGATTGAGAATAGCTAATTGCTTACATATGTTTGTTGTGATTTCTTGTCAACCCAAGGGGCACCTTCTTTACCTTGGAGGTTGTGAGTGCAACTGGATAATTCGACAATGGTGGGCTCGGTCCCAAGTTGTTCCCTCTATGTACGTGCCAGAAAAAATGATGTCAAGCACAATACAAAATACAGTATTAAACTTTAACGAATACATAGCAAACATTAATTCATTTACCAGACGCTGCCTATGCTCATGCATGGGGATCGAGCCACAGGTGTGGAGAGATGGGTCACCACTTTCTGGAGTCCCCAGTCGGTTCTTCTGGGCTGTCTCACGCAATTTCTTGTAATGTTTATTCGCCCAGTGCTGTTGGAGTCCCTCCTATTGAGCATCACCGAGCCAGACAGGCTTCTTGTTATTCTTCCTTGCTTTGCCAAAGAAGTCTCTCAAGCGTGCGTTGCCTCGGTTTTCAAAATTCCTTCTCATACGATCCTCATGGATCAGATCCCAAGTAAACCACTTCTGCAATTATGAAAACAAAGAACACATCAAATAATGCAATACTAATATAGCACGTTGACATAAACTGTTAATACAAAGTCACTGTAGTTACCTTGAACTCTCCGAACCACAAATCTCGTACTGGTTTGGGCACTTTGCTCCAAGTAGGCCAAGCTCTGTCAAACTTGCTTTGAAATATGAGCGAAATTCTACTAACAACACCATCATTGGGGAGAAACCCAATTGAACATTACACATAAAATTCATTACTTGTTATGCAAAATTCATGTAGTACTTCATAAAATATAACAAATGAAGACTTACCCGTTACCATCTGGCTCAATCCAAGTCTTTGCTCGAGTGCTCCCAAGATTGGATTGTGCTTCACTTTCACCACTTCCAATATTCTATTGGGACTGGTTTGTGTTAGGGTGAGTGGGTTGGGGAGTAGGTTGGGGAGTGGGGTGCACATTGTGAACAACATGGGGGTTTGAAGGAATGTTGTACGCAAATTGGCCGTACATCGTGCTTTGGTTGGGAATGTATGAGGTATGTTGATGGAAAGCCCGAAATGGGGGAGGCAGGGGTCCTGAAATACCTGGTATGTAAGCAGCCATTGTCACTCCTGGCTGAACTGATGTATGAGGTACCTGGGGGGAAGATGGATCAATGTCCATTGAGGCCAGATCAACGGCAGAGCTCCGACGCCCTTGTCCTCTACCTCGAGGGGAGGACTTTGCTCGACGAGAACTTGAATCCATACCTGAAATAGGTGACAACAACGCCAAGTGCAAATATATAATGATTGCACATGTAAATCGTTCGACATCATACATCATAATAGGTATGTAGGTGATACAAATTTTGCAAAACTCATTCATACAATATAAGTAAAGTCCCAAACAATTGTTTGACATGCAAACTACTCATACACATAAGAATTCGTAACCACTCAATCATCCGCATCGTCATCATCATCGTCATCATCATCACACAAATGCAAATTTTCTTCAACTTCATACAAACATCACATTTGAACAAAATAATAAACTAAAGCATCTCAATTCTCCAACATATCAACTTTCAAGTTCACATCACCAAACCTAAACCCTAAATTGCATTGAGCAAAATCTCCAACCAAATTTAAACGACATTATCAATTAAAACATTTCATTCCACCAACATATGAAATTTCAACTTCAAACTACCAAACCTCAACCCTAAATCGCATTTAACAAATTCTTGTAACGAATTAGACCAATAACCTCACACAAATTGCACATTTCAACAACATTATCAATGAAACCATTTCATTCCACCAATATATCAAACTTTAACTTCAAACTACCAAACCTAAACCCTAAATCGCATTTACCCCAATCTTGAACCAAATTAAACCAATAATCTCACACAAACACCACATTTCAACATAAATATGAAATAATTATAAAATTCTAACAATGTAATACAAAAATTTGTAGAAATTTTAAGTTGTTTAGGTGAGAAAAATACCTCAATTAACTTCAAAAAACCGGCGGTTGGGGGTGGCTGAGGGTGGCCGACGGCAAGGGGAGGTGACCGGCGGCGGCAGGAGGGGCGGACGGCTGGCGGCGGTGGCTGGGCACGGCGGGGGGGTGGCTCTGGTGCTGCTCGTGGCGGGCTCTCGGTCGCTCTCTCTCTCTCTCCTCGACGCGGGCTACAATGAAATGAAACCAGAAGTTGGTTTCATTTAAATGGGGTGGCGACGGAATAGCGACGGAAATTCCGTCGCCACGTTGGTTTTTTTTTTAAAAAAAATTTTTAAGTGGCGACGGAAATCTTTTTTTAAAAAAAAAATTATATATTTTTTTAAAATTGGCGACGGAAATTCTGTTGCCAATTTTTTTTAAAAAAAAATATTTCTTAGGCGACGGAATATCCATCGCCACTTTTTGAAAAAAAAATTTAATTTTTTTGCGACGGATTTTGCCTCGGCTAACGCCAATTTTGGCGACGGATTTAAATTTCTGTTGCCATATCTGTCGTCAAATCTGACTTTTTTGTGAAGCTATTTATCCGTCGTCATTTCCGTCGCCAAATCTGTCGTTAATATTTTCCGTCGCCGAGTTCCGTCGTCAATATGAACTTTTTTAGTAGTGTTAATTTGTTCCATTTAAAAGTTACGTTTTATGTTATTTTACGAGAATGAAGTCAAGAAAGAAAAGGCACTACTGTTTCATTTGCGAAGGGTATGATAATTATACAATGTACGTACCTCTAAATGATTCAATAGAATAATAACTACTATAGGTAAGAGGGATAAATTAAACAAAAAAAATAAGGATATAATATTCAGGTCAAGTAGGAAGGTTCGGCTTCGGATTGGGTTTGACCTCATTGATTTGCAAGTTTTTCGAGTCCAATTTATTTTGGGTTCGGGTCAAGAAAATCGCGGCGAACACTCAAAAATTTCAGGTGAGTTCGGGTCGGATTTTTCGGGTTGGTTCAGTTTTTACCAGGTCTAATTGACATGGATGATGGACACTCAAACTCAATAACCAATATAATTGCAAATATCGAAAATTTGATAAGTTTAGAACATATAGCATATTAATTTATTATAATACAAAACACTTTTATTACACGATATTTATTATCAACCGTTGCTCAACTTCTCAACATACATGAAATCACAGCTTGTGAATGTAATAGAAGGGAACAAACAACAAATGAACCAAGGTCTTTGTAATTGATATTTGAATCAGCCTTTTTTAACATATTTTAAGAGTATTCACCCAACCTTCTAAGTGAAAGGACCCTAAAAACAACGTTTACCTGTTGTTTCAAATCCCATGAATGTAGGTTAAAAATATTTTTTTTTCATTTTTTTTCTTTTTTTCCAAATTAAGAAAAAAGACGCAATAACAAATATAAGCATTATCTGAATTTAAACACTGTAATTATTACATATGTGTATAAACCTAAAATATTCCAAGTTCAATCAATAGCCCTGCATATATGCAGACATAGATTTTAGGTTTATACAGACATAGACAATGTAATGTTTAGAAACGTTGGGGCCTTCAGCCACCCTTAACAATCATACTTTGGATTACACAATGCTTATGCCCCATCTAGCATGGGTCAACTTTAACTTACCTGTTGAAAAGTGTCACAAAGCACCAACTAGGCCAAGGTCTTAACTGGGATTTGAAACAAATACTTTGTATATCATGTGATGACTCTCAAATTAATTTTTTCTCACAGTGCAATAATTCCCATAAGGAAAGTCAATCCCAATGGGCCTTACTCTTAGATTATCATTTTATAATAAAGATAAGTTTTTTTCGCTAACATGGAAAAAAGATAAGCAAACTCTTATAAGTGATAAAGTTTAAATTCTAGCCTGCCCTTTGAAAGATAAGTACTCCACCACTTGTACAAGTGAGTTGCCTCACTCTTGGATTATCATGGATTAAGGTATGATCACTTGGATTTGAAATGAGAAAATTTCAGGTTTAAGAAACAGAAATTTGCAATGACAGAAGATCGACTTTAAGGAGCTCGAATTTGAAGTCTAGGCAAAGTTGCATTGGCTACAATCGAGGAATAAATATCATGTCAAGAAAGAAATGGAACGATTGGCACAAAAACCAATGAGAATTACTCGTGTTGTAATACCATGAAAAACCAGAGTACAAATATGTAGAATCGTCCTCCAACTTAAAAAAAAAAATAGATGCAAGAAACTTGAACATGTGAAAGTAGTCATACATCCCTGATTCCACGTGATATGAATCCACAAGGAGCAATGGTGCCGCGAATGCTACGGTAGCGATATTTGCGAACTATACTACTTTGGATGTGAGCACCTCTAAAAAGATGTATTAATGGTTTTAGAAATGGGAAAAATAATTGCAGTACTAAAAAGTCAATCTCACACATTCGTCATAATAGGATAATATACAGTTGAGCTTACAAGATTAAAATTCAGGATCAGCCAACCGACAAGCCGACACCACTTGTTTGGGTCGAGCACCATCAAGCTACAATTGTTATATGTCAATCCATTGAGTAGGTAGTATGTTATCCAACCCATGTACTCTACCAAGAAATAAAGAAGGAGATAAAAAATAATTCAATCTCATGTTTTAAAAGAATCAACACAGTTGATTTGTTTTTCATTTCATTCTTTTCTCTCTCTCCTCTTTCTTTCGCTCTCATCCTCAACCTCTTTCTCTTTCCTCTCTCCCCTCTCATTTTCGTGAATCTATTTCAACTATTGTTTCACCCCCTCTGCTTTGATCACTATAATCAAGGTCGCCTATAGCGGCACATCAATTTTGTCGGCCTATTACTGAGGATGAATTGAGTAAATCGGAGACTACGCATAGAAGTTTTATTGACAAACAGATCTGTTTGAAATTGTTAAGGTTAATACAAAATGTTAAATGCAAGGAAGGTTGATGAGTAGAATGAAGAATCTGACCTATTTTGCATTGAAATTATTTGATTGGGAAAGTTGAAATCCCAGAATTTACTTCTTGTAGATAAGTAATAATTTCTATAAATCTGTGAGTCTTATGTAGGATTTAAGAAGACGTTGGACTTTTTTCCTTCAATGTGTTCATCACAACTTTTAATTTGAGTGGAGCATGTTATGTCAAAACGAAAAAATGCTGAGGAATTTACAAATATTAATGAAATGAATATTTGTTTGTTTTGATGCATCTCTACTATTTTATATTGAATACGCAATTATTTTGATTTGACTCATTAAATTTCAGTGACTAATATTGTACTACTAGTTTCAATTGTTTAATGCATTACTGATTGTTTTGCTTTGAGTGATTTTTACATTTTAGTAATGAATATTTTTGTTTTGATGAAAACCAGCAAGATCAAAAGGAGCTAGAAAATGCTCTTGGTGTTTTATCATTTAGAGTTGAAATTGAATATTCGAATTTCACTTATTTTCTTGAATATTTTTTAAATTTTAGTGATGAATATTTACTTTTTTGATGAGTTCTAAAATTGAAGTTGTTAATATGCTAATTATTTACTGAATATTTCTTTTTATTGATGAATTCAAGCAAAGAACTAAACAAACAAAAGTAAACGGCAGTTCCTAATAGATTGACGCACAAATGCATACGCGGAGAAGAACGATTAATATTTGTAGAAAGATGATAAACATTAAAAATCACAAAACAATTTCTAAAATTCATCAACACTATAAAATCCACAAAGTTTTGACAAATTTATATGTAAAACATATGAACTACTCAAATTTGTCAACGTATCCGTTTTATGTGAATAAATAAATACTTATACTCATTTTTGTTAACTTCAAAAATTCACCACATATATTAAATTCATTAATATTGATAATTTAAGAAGTATAACATAACCTTGCACAAAGTGTGTCTGTGTGTCTACATATAT
>JACYFF010031952.1:39681787-39761178 GCA_017589665.1 Selenicereus undatus | reverse complement strand
TGAGCATATTTCGATTGTCGGGTCGGGTATGAGTCCGGGTCATTCGATTCGGGTTTCGAGTCTCGGGTCAGTTTTGCGAGATCTATGTGTGTGTACATATATATATATGTGTGTGTGTGTTTGTGTGTGTGTTTAGGTATAGGTATAGGTATAGGTATAAGTATAGATATTTGTGTATATGTATCTATAGATGTTTATATGTATATATATATATATATATATATATATATATATATATATGAGCTCATCAACAATGTTGTACAAATCATCAATTATGCAAAATTCAACAATATATCATAAAGATTCATCAGTTTTAAGAAATTGATCACGTTGTACAAAAGTTCATCAATCTAAACAAATTAATTGGTGAGTTACAAAAAGTCATCATTAGTTTAACAGGACTGCGAATGTGTTTGCAAGCATTCGCCCAAGTTACGATTGGTGTACTAGCACTTACTCCACGGAGTAATGCTCAACTCTAAACAATAGCTGGTCCGAGAGTGCGACAGTTGGTCGACACAAAGGAACCAATATGACTGATATCGTTTTTATTTTTATTTTTAAGCGAAGAAGAAAGATATGCTCGTATTTGAGTGTTACACAACCTCTTCTTATCAAAAACAAAAAAAAAAAAGGGTGTTACACAACCTCTACTTGGTTCCCAAACTTCATTTGACGGATACAAGAATATCCTTTCCACACAGAGATCAAACAGAGATTTTTCCATTGGTGGCAACACCCACCCCAAATACCTCCTATGATGAGACCTGTTCAACTGCTCTGAATGGTCAAGCAAAACGAACCATCTGCTGTCTACTACTCAGGAAGAGAAACTGACATATTACAGAGATGGAAGTTACTAGTGGATGTCCGTCAAAGTGGTATAGAACTGACCGCAGCTTCCAGAATTCTCCTTGCATCCGTCTCTGGGTCAGGCAGTTCAGCTGGGGTCTGCCATGTAGCACCATATGCACCATATTTTCTCAGCTAGGATTATGAGGATATAAAGTAACATTACACCATTTTTATGAATAATTTTCCAAATTTAAGGACAAATAGAAACAACCTCTACTGCTACATCTTATTGCCCAAGGAGGATTTCAAAGAATCAAAGACTTAGCTATGATCTAAATGCCCTAAACTCTACCAAAAACCTAAGTGCTACTAGAGTGGTGCTTATCGACTCTCTGCTTCTGAGACTTCATGAATTTTGGTGTCCTATATTGGTCCTTCCACGAGATAATCAGATTAATGCAATTTGCAGAAACTATCCACAAGGGCCTGGCAATCGCGCTAGAAAGGTACCTTATCTCACCTGGCGAGAAGGATGTAAATCCAAGAAATATGGTTGATTGGAACAGAAGAATCTAGCCATTGGAATGGAGTCATGGCAAAATCTGTATGGGCTGTAGCTACGAAACACACTTATGAGTTAAGTGGATGCATGGTCATAACCTCAATAGATAGGACTGGTAGGATTATACACCCCTTGTGACATCTGTTGGCATTGGAGGGGAATTTGTGCTATTAAAACGTTTACAAATAGGAAATTGTACTAATAAAAGATGAAAGTGGGCTAATAATCATTAGAAATTAAAATTTTTTTTAAAAAAAGACTATGGAAATCTATGGCCGCTCTGGGTATCTTTTGGCGCCTCGATATGGATGATGGAGAAAGTTGGCAAGGATAGTGTGGAATATGATAAATCTTCCCCTAATGTTCTTTTAGTGTTGGGTCCTGCTGCACAAGCACATTCCAGTCAAGCCTACGGTTGCCAGATTTACCCCTCCATCCACCAATCATGTGTCTACTTCGATGGAAGGCAGTACTCCATGGAAAGCCTGTTTTTGACAGCCCATCTACATTGAAGATCAGGGGTGAGGTATTGAAATGAACACAGATCAAATGTAGATGCCAGGGCCTAGTTGACAGGCACCAGAAGTTGCTAAATATTAAATGTGCCAAGGGTAACAAAGAATTATAGTACACAGCGGGTACTGCCACTTATCATAGCATGTGGTTGGAAGGGAATCAAATAATCAAAACCAGAAGCAATGGAATGCAGATAAGGTCATCCAAAGGCTCTAAGAGCAAGAAGTTGAAAATTTATTTTTAGGGTTTCAGATGCCAACAATCCCACCTTTGGGGTGTTGGACGAGAATAATCAAACCTTTAAAATTAGCGAACAACATTCCAACCTTTGGGGTACTTATTTTAAATATACCAATTTTAGGTCAACAAAACGTTAACCTGTCAGTTTGAGTCTATAGTAGCTTGTTTACCACGTGCGATTGATGAAGCTAGAAAAGGGATTGAAAAAAATTTATCCACACATGATAAATAAATTATCAGCTTTAAAATTAGTGAGTACAAGCATTTATGACTTTATGATAACCAAAAATAAAACAAATACCCCTAAAATTTAGAAAGTAATTAGGTGATAGTTCACTTGTCATAACTGGTGGTGTTCAAAAAAGTGAGCAAAAATTCATCATCAACATGTGATAAGTCACAAAGTTGTCAAATTGGCAAGTCAAACAGTCATTGACCAGACTAAAAATAAATACCCTTAAAGCTTGGTTTGGTGAGCGCTAATTTCAAAGGTTGGATTATTTTCGTCTGACACCCCCAAAGGCTAAATTATTAGCATCCAAAACCCCCTTATTTTTTTGGTTTGTGCAGAAAATAGGGCAGCCATACAGATTTTACCGGCTTACAGGTATAAGATAAATTAAGCCTAAGTGACATAGAGTCTCTATTTCGTGGTGTTCATATAGGGCTACACCTTGGATTTACGCAATTTTTGCTAGTAGTAATGGACCTATTTAATCTTATAACCAAAAAGTGTCTATCTATGAAGGTTTGGGACAAACGAATTGGGGGGGGGGGGGGGGCGCGGTGCATTCAGATGCCTGCAATCTGATAACACAAAGGCACCTCAAACCTAGACTTGAAGGGCAGCTTCATAAATTTTCATTTTTTTCTCTTGTTTTTTGGTGTGGGTTTCTTTTTCCCTTCTTTTTTTTGGGTGGGGGGATGGGGGGAGGGATGAGGATTGAGGAGTTAGGGTAAATGTTTGCATCTAGGGAATTCTTCTGACAAGAGCCCTACGTAAGACGGTACTCACTACGTTAGTGCATTTACCTTGTCATATATGTTTTTATTTGTAGGAGAAGCTCCATGAGCCAGCAACACCCTTATAACATCTGAATGCTCACCTCTTGCTGCATGATGAAGGGGCTGTGCAATAAAAAATGAAGGTCAAATGTCAGAATTTAAAAAATGGTATGTATCTCAAATGGTAGTTTCATTTTAACGGCTCATTCAGCTCAATAGTAAAAATGCTGGTAGCGAAGCCAAGCATAAATAGTGGATGCATAAGTTCAAGCACCAATGAAATCTGAGAAAATCAAGCCTCCCAATGCCACCCCTCTATCATATCCTCCCTCCTATACTGGTACTAAATCCACCATGAAATCACTTCAACTCAGTAAATTGCTCTCAAAATCCTAGATCCTGGCTGAATCTTCCATCTTGAAGCAAAAAGAACCCCATCAATACTATGCTATAAATCATTGGTTATCGTCAGAGCATGTAACCTAGTATGAAAATATACTGCGTGATGCACACCTAAAAGCAAATATTAACACACATAAGGATGGCAACAAGAAAAAGTTTGAACAGAATGACAGTCTGAGATGAAAGAACCAAGCAAAGCATATTCAAAGCCAACTAGGAATGCAAGATTGCTCCATGTCCTGCTCGACAAACACCGATGTTCTATGTGTTGTATAGGTGTTCTGTAGAAAAATTGGTGCCGCATGACAAGCATAAACACTAATTCTAACACTAAAACTTCCAAAAGTATCAGCAAGTTCCAATGCATCAAAATCTCAAGATAAACTTCGCAACACATTGACTAGCACACTATTGTCGCCTATGTTACATGGACTCGAGTATGGGGTGTCGGACACGGGTATGGATCCAAATGTCCGATTCGTCAAAGCTGTAACTTTAGGACAGGGAAATTTGGACACGAATATGAGGACTCATAATTTTACATATGGATGTTGCAATTTCAGGTTAATCTTCTTAGAATATTTCAATAGTTAAGAGGTTGTCAACTTGCCAAATGGTTGAACATTAAAGATCCATTAAAATAATAATGAAAGAAGAAAGAAAAAGCCCACATCTTCCTAATTTTTTTCACCATTGCTGCTTTAGAGTTTGGATAAGGATCCGACAAGGATCTCATGCCTTATCCGTAGCGTGTCGTGTCCGACATGGGCACGGCGGGGCAAAACGGAGAGTCTAGGTACCATAGATTGTCGCCTATTGACTTGTAATCTATGCTCATACATCAAAAATTAATCATCAAAAACCAGTCCTCTAATCCTAACCAAGACCTTGGTTACAAGGATGATCCTCTAGTATCAAGATAGAACCATTGTGAGGGTTAATCTGTATTGTTTTTCTTCGCCGCCAAACTAAACAAACAAGTAACTAAATAATAAATATTGCATACATTAACTAGTGTAATCTCTCAGAAAATTTCAACCAGGCTTACAAGGAAAGAGAAAAACAGCCCAAAAAAAAAGTAAGGTTTGAAGCACTTACAGTATCACCTTCTGCATCAACTGTATCAAGCATTCTTTTGATGCATTCGGTATCAGTGGCCCTGCCAAGTAGAAGTTGCACTACCTCAGTATACCCTGCATTAGCCAAGAAAGTCACAAATGAATAAATTTTTTTAAAAAACTGAAGCAGAAATCTTTCACAAAGGTAAAAGAAAAGTTGAGTGTTTTTTTTTTAATAAGTTAAAAGTTGAGTGTTTTTACTCACCCCCAGCACACGCATCATGCAATGGAATAGCTCCATCCTCATCTTTGGCCTCCAATGAAGCACCTCTTTCCAAAAGCAGCTACACAAGTTCACATGAATTACAAATCATCAATTATTTGCACAACAGGTAATGGATGTTTAAACCTCCAATAAATATGCACATTTTTAAAAAAAAAGATTAAAAAGCAAAGATAGCAACCTGAACACAGTGCAGATGGCCATAGAGGCAGGTGAGGTGCAGCGCAGTGTCACCATCTTCAACCGGTTCATCAATGTTGCCTTCCAAGTTATCTGTCCAGTCATGAGAACACTGAAAAACTCTTGAGGACCTTCAATGAGAATAAGAAATTCACATACACCCAAGAGATATGCATTCCATCCAACCCCCAGAGGTATGGGTAAAATACTATTTACAAAACAAAAAAGGGTCAAATGAATGATTGGTCTGGGAAAATTCAGATGATGATCCATCTGACCCTTCAACTAGTCCATCACTCAGTAATGTCTCACAATTTGTTATCTTCGTGTATGTGAGTTTTTTTGTTGGGAGGGGGGGTGTGCATGTATGTGTGTGGGATTACTCTCTCCCACCTCCCACTTACTTACCTACATCACATTCATCTCTCGATAATATCACACAGTTGTTCCTCCTTATTGGTTATTACAGTAGTAAATTTATTTGCTAAAGAAATACAATACATTGAGGATGTTGCCAAAATGCTTCAAAAAATTGAGTTGATGATTTACAAGGATTTCATAATAAACAAAGGAAAAAATAGGTAATGTTCACCAGTTAGCTACCCAATCCACCAAATTCACCTGCAAATTACCAGTAGATGGTATGTATGAACAATGAAGTATATTAGAGGCATAAGGTAGATCATAGTTACCCGGGTCGCCATTCGCTCCGATACGTGGTACGGGAACGGGAACACGGGACATTACCTACAAGGAATTGGGAACGCGAGGGTACAATCTTGGATACGCGGTTTGATGTTCGGACGATCAAATTAATTTGTAAAAATTTTTTTTTGGAATGATATATTAGTAATACTAATTAATGGCTACAGAAAGATATTAGCCAAATCAGTTTTGGGTGTGACCTTTGTTAAAGTCTTGTACTTGTAATTAAACAAAAGTGTTCGGTTCCCAAAAAATAAAATTAAAAGAGGCCTCAGAAACAAAGTCTGGCACCTTAAGCAATGTGCCTTTTCATCTACCTCTCCCTTACCAGTTACTGGCATTAATGAACTAATTAAAGAAAGGGCAAAATCAATTGCATGCCTCTCTCTTCTACGGTGTCTCTTCCCCTTCTTTCCTCTCTCAAGTTCAATTTCTTATAGTTACAGTGTTAACGAAGGAAATGATAAAGACAAAAACCTAGAGCTCTCTGATTGAGAGACCTTTCACCATCTCCAGCCTCCTCTGATCTGTAATTTTCGCTCCATAAATCTTCTCATCCACCATACTTCTTCAATTTTTTTGGTTGCAAATGATGCGGCTTGGGGTATCTTGCTTGAATTTAGCACTAATCTTCAAGAGTTGAGATTTACTCATTAGATTTTGCTCAATTTTGTCACGGTATATTTCTATTACTTTGAATGTATTCATTCTTGTCTTAGTTCTACCAAAAAACTGACCTCCTCTCATGGTTTCTGGGTCACCGACTTTGCCGAACTGGAGCACGACCCACCTCGATCCGGATCGTCTTCGACCCGCGAATGGGGACGAACGAACCGGGACGCAATTCCATGCCTCGACCCGCGATCCTGGTAACGCTGAGGTAGATCAGGTGCAATGGCTGAAAACAGATGGTGGATATGGGGCATCGACCAGTGCAAATACAGGTTGGGGGGGTGATACTGTGCTTATGGACAATGCTGAGTTATTTGCGAATTCTCAGTTGGGGGATTCTTTGAAAGAAATCTAGTATACTGGACCTTGCTTGTACGGCTAAAAAGAAGGGTTAGCGCCTGAAAGAAGGCATACTCCTTCCCAATCTCTTATTCATCAAAAACAGACCACAACATAAAACCTACTAATCACCTAAGTTAGGACACTCGCACTCTCGCGTGGCCATAAATACTTAACCCTTTATTCTAGCTAAACGCATGAAGTTCCAAAATGGCCAAGTCTGGAATAGGCACTTGTGTTAGTAGGGGCGGTCAATGGGCCAAGTACGTGTCGAGTCAGTCCGCTTAAAATAAGGTCAATAAAAGGTTAGATCAATAATGGACTAGGTCAACAATAGGCCGGCCCATTAAAACATACACACGAGTTGGGTGGGGTCAACCCATTAAAGGCTCATTTAGGAACCTGTTACTTTTTCAACCCACTTGTCACATAAATTTATATGTTTCAATTAGTTAACTTTATTATTAATGCTTTGTACATAACAATAATTATTATACAAAGATTTTTTGTGTAAGTTTGTTCCATCTTAAAATGGGTAAAGAGACCCGACCCATTTACTTACATAAAAAGCCCAACCATGCCCAAATTGTTAACAGGTCGGGCATTTGTAAATGGACCAACCCTAACACGACCTGCACCAGTCTATTGCCTACCTCTATGTGTTGGACTCTCAAAACCAACAAGATATGGTCAACTTTGAGTAAAACCAAAAAAAAAAGAAGGAATTTTCATCCTCTCCACTAATCCTGGGTCTTGACTTGTTAGGAATGATGTTGAGTAAATCTGGATAGCTCTTGTATCAGACACCTATATGAGTTTGTTTTAATACCTATAGCACTTGCAACAAACAATAGAGCTGAAGGGATACAACTTTCCTGCTTTCGATACGATATACCAAAATCAAGAGCCTCAATTAAACGGGCTTCAAGATTTTGTTCGACTTGAACCAGTCAACCGTTTGGTACTTCTCCAATGTTCGCAAATTGTTCTCTACATCTAGGGGTCTACAAACAACCCCCCCCCCCCCCCAAAAAAAAAAAAAACAACCAAGGAATGAATACAAATCCACATAACTCAAATAGAAATGAATAAAATTGATAGTTAAGAAAAAATCAGATGACAGCAGAGGGAAAACCCAAAAAAAAAAAGCAAAGAAATAGTTCCTTGCTTCAAATTTCTCCTCACTTCTTATACATTCAAATTTCAACACAAAGGGGATACGAGTTGCACTGATATAGGGTCAAAACCCTAGATAAACCCTAGAGCTAGAACGAATCAACAAAGAAGAAGACGAGAGAGAAAAAAAAGTACGAACCAAGGGCAAGGCGGAGAGCGAAGAGGTCGCCGGACTGGGCGGCGGCGGCGAGGTCACGGAGGTGAGGAGGAGTGTCAGAATCAGCGTCGATGATAAGGGCGTCGTCATCCTCTTCCAACAGCCCATCCTGAACGTCGTTCTCGTCGCCCTCCATCATCCCGTTCCTCCGCCTTGACACCGCCATCGCTGTTTTCTCTCTCCTCTCTTGTGTTCCCCTCTGTCAATTGTTCCCCCTTCCCTTTTTGCAAGTCTGCTTTCTGGTGAAGTCGTATTTCTTCCGTTCTTCGCACGGGCCCTTGTCGGCCTTTTGGTAGGCCCTGCAGGATCGATTCCTTAATTGGATTTTCAGAAATTGAAATCAGATTCGATTAGAATCGACCCCTAGAATTTAGAACAGGTTTGAAATCAGTTGGATTTGATCGAAAGTTCTGGATCTGTTATTAAATTCGGTTTGATTCTGGATACCGGTTTCTAAGTTAAGTTCTTTTTGTTTTTCATTTTTTTATAAGAAAATAGAGAGATAGTTATAGAGGGAAATTGAAAACCTATATGTGAATCCAAATTCTTAAAATCAAATTATAAAGTCAAATTAAATACGTAGTAACAGTCTATTCTTTTCGTTCGTAAATTAGGATTGGTAAAATGATAAAATTGGTTGAGATAGATTGAAATGGATTGAAATTAGTTGAAATTGGTATTTTTATTTAAATGGGATGAAGTAGGTTGAAGTGGATTGAAGTTGGTATATTTGTTAAAGTTGGTTAAAATAGTGAGAACAAAATCTTGAAGGAGGTGGGTTGAAGTTGGTTGAAATGATTTGAAGTTTGTTAAAGTGAATTGAAGTGTGCTGAAGTTGGTAATTTTTATTAAAGTAGGTTGAAGTTGGTAAATTAAAAAAAACCAACGAAAAGAACATGCCCTAATTAGTAAGGAATATTCACTAATTCTAAAATAAATTCAGAGAATTTGAAACAATGTTAATTACAAACTGACAAATGAAGATTATAGAACGAACGAGAAACCTAAAAATTACCTTAATTCACTTGAAATAGGGAGAGAAAGAGAGAAAAACTATCAAAACAATATAAAATAAATACCTAGTAAACAACAAGGCTCATGAGAAGAAGAATCAAAGTTCAAAGAAAAAATCATGGTGACTGAGATGCATAAAGAGTTAGTCGATGATAAATTGAAAGCAAAAACAACAAAGAGTTAAATTGATGTAATTGGGACTTGGTTCTAGGCACAGAAGATATATCACTTGGGGAATAAGAGTTTACTTTTTATATTTTTTATTAAAATTTTTTAAACTTTGACCAGGTACTAGGTATTAGGTCTAGGTCCGATTCCAAAATTTTAGGACTCAATGACTCGGTTATAACCGTGTCCTAAATTTTGGAACCAATCTAACCAGGTCCGAGTCCACACCTATCAGGTTCAAACTAATTCTAGGTCTGAAATTGAATACCCAGTTTTTTTGCTCACTCCTAGTTTTTGACCCACAGGAACCGAGTTCTCTAATTAGCATGTCATTCAACTTTAAAAACAACAATAATAACCACAACAACTACTATTACTATCAGTGTGGGTTCCGCTTGCACAGGGCCTAAGGAGATTCATATGTAAGTGTTCTTACCTTTGCAGATATGAGCTCAATCTCAATAGACTCATAAAAAGATTTGAGAAAACATTTTGGAGTTGAAAATCTTTTGATACAAAACAAAAGAGAAAAAAACAACAACTAGCCAACATTAAATAAATATTAGAGATAAGTGCGGTGCCACAGATAATACTAAGATACATAATAGCCAATACACGCACAACAAAAAAATTACTGGAAACATATGATAAGTAAAAGTCAAAGCCATGCACCAACAATTCATTTGCCCTCAAGAGCCAAAGAAAGGGCAAGTATCAAGCTATCTAAAGTTTCCAACCTTAATCTTAAACCTTGTCCAATTCCTAACCGGGCAAAATTTTGACCCTCATTACATTAGATTTTAGCTCACAAATAGTCTCTAGGGCAGCTTGATGCACAAGCATCCTATGGGCACGCAAGGTCCGGGGAAGGGCCCCACCCCAAGGGGTGTATTGTAGACAGCCTATCTTGACTTTCTCAGCAGCTGATTAATGATGTTTTATATTTTGTAGGTATAAATGAGAGAAAAAGCCCAATTAGAGCAAAGATCGACCCATCTTGAAGAAAATCCAAGAGGGAATGCCAAAAATCCAAGGGAGTGCCAAAACCCAACAGGGGCGTGCCACGACGCAGAGCAAAGAAGGAGACTTGGACATAGATCTGGCACAGGGGCACCGTGCCACATGGCACGACCGTGCCCCCCTCTACTATGTCGTTTTTAATTAATTGATGATGTAAGAACTTTAAAAGGCAATTTTTGGCATCTTGTTAAGGTAGCTTCATTTTTAGCAGCTATTTACTCTCTCTAGCTTAACTTCGTAGGCTCTCTGACCTTCATTAATGAAAAGCTTGAAAGTTTAAGCCTTGCATTAAATTTATTGCAAATTTCTTGTTTCTTCTTTTCATCATTGCATAATCTCACTTTCTCTCTCCTAAAGTCCTTCAAAGTCTCCACTTTTAAGCATGCTTAATCCTCCCCAAATATGGGTCTGATGTATTGGGGGTTGTGGGGAGATTTGGGTTTTAGTCTAAAAGGATTTGAGACCTAAATCTACCTCTCAAAACTCAATCATCCCTTCTTTTGATTTTTCTATATTTGATCATCATTACCACTAGGTTAGATGCAATCCAAAAATGGCCAAATGATTGAAATGATGTATGAATATTGTGATAGATGCGATCCACATGTGGTGGATTTGAGTACTTGAGTAATGGGCTTCAATGAGCATAGGCAATGTACACAATTACATTTAGTGTAGCTATGCATTTGCATTACATATATGACTCCGTGTTTCACCATTTTCGTGTTTCTTCAAGGTATTCCTCTTCCTTCCCCTAGTGTATATTCTTTCTTTTCTTCCCTTTCTCTTTTCTTTGTTCTTTTCTTCCCTCGATTAGGGCACCTTAGTTCCCACAATGAGGATATTGCGCATGTTAAGTGTAGGGGTGAGGAAGCTCTCTTCCATGATTTTTGAAAAAGAAAAAAAAGAGATTTTTTTTTTTAAATTCAAAAAGATTTTCTATTTTCTTGTAAATAGAGAGTCTTGGGGGAAAATGTGTGACTTTTGTTGGCTATGACCTCTTGTTGCTTTGTATTTAAATAACACATAATTAGGGTGTATGTGATGGATAGAAGGTCCAAGTTTTTGAAAATGCATGCTTAATTGGACCTAATAGATGAGAGTATGCATGGTAGATGGACCCATGAGGTTTTTGAGCCTAATTAGATTGCTTCATCACTCATAGTCATCTTTTTCCTTTCATGACAGGCTCCTTAAAATTGTCATTCTCTAGAATTTGCTCTAACTCTCTTTGAAAGCACATATTCCATTTGTATGATTGATGGGAGGAAAAATGCACTCTTTGTGCATGATTTTAGCCAATAAGCTTCCCTTGTGCATACTTGTGTCCCTTGTTACCCCTTTTGAGTCTTACATGTCGATATACTTGTTGTGACCCCCTCTATTAGCCTTTGGCCTCAAACATTATTTCCACATAAGCCAAGACTAATGAGTATCACTATGTTAAGGGGATTGGAAAATAATGTGACGGCGTGTGTATTTGGTGTGATTTATGAAAAAAGAAGAGTGAAATGTGGGGATTGACTTAACACCTTGCAGAAATTAAAAACCTTTTTGCCAAGTGTCCTTTATTTTGAAAAAGAAACGAAAGAAAAGAAAAAAAGATAAAATACAACAAAGCAAAAAGTAAGAAGCTTTGTTTGGGAAAAAAAGAGAAAAGGAAATAAGAAAAGGAAATAAAAGTCTTGGCATTGATGGTTTATATGAAATCTAGAGTAATCAAGTCATCATTTCACATTGCATATTAGGGTGTGATTGTAAGGGGTATGTCTTGATCGGGTGAATGTGATAATCATTAGTGTGACTTGCTAGCTCCTCATCCCTAAAATGTAATTCCTTCCTCAACCCCTAGCCTACCCCCATTACAACCTTCGAAAAGTCCTCTTAATCATCAAAATGTATGTGCAAGTAATTGATAGAGAATGAGAGCTAGATCAAACTTATGGTAGAGTGCATTTTTGGTGTTGAGCATGAGTGCATCCATGTCATTAACCTAAACACTTGAGAGGAGAGTTTCACATGTCTTAAAGTGAGTTAACCATTGCTTGCTTCTCATTGAAAAGGATTAGAATGAAAGCATGATTGTCATTTAGGAGGACCAACCACTTTGATTGGCACCCTATGTATGTGTTGTATGATTCTTGGTGATTAGGGTGAGCGGTTGACTTAAAAATGCATGATTACCCCCATTGATGTTGCTTTGAAAAGATTTGGAAAACAAAAACTCAAGAAGATTTTTCCTTTTTCCCCTGTCTTTCCCTTTTTCTTCTTCAAAGACTTGTGAGTTTGTTTTCCTTAAACCCTCACGAGACTTCACTCGTCTACTTGGGGGAAAAAGGGGTTCAAAGGGTTTGTTGCATATGCTAAATGCAACCATCACACCTACGAAAAGGTGATTTTCTCATGTTTTACTCGAGGACAAACAAAATCTAAGTGTGGGGGTATTTGTTCAGTTCCTAACCGAGTAAAATTTTAACCTTCATTGTGTTAGATTTTAGCTCACAAATAATCTCTAAATTAGCTAATTATTGGTATTTTATGTTTTGTAGGTATAAACAAGAGAAAAAGGCACTTGGAGCAAGGCCCAACCCATCTTGAAGAAAATCCAAGGAGTGCCAAAAATCCAAGAGGGACTGCCGAAAATTCAAGGGAGTGCTAAAACCCAGTAAGGGCATGCCATGAAGCAGAGCAAAGACGGAGACTTGGATAGAGATTTGGCATGGGGGCACCGTCCCACTTGACGCAATCATACTCCCTTCTACTATGTCGTTTTTAATTAATTGGTGATGCAAGAGCTTTAAAAGGCAATTTTTGGCATCTTTTTAGGGTATCTTCATTTTAGCAGCTATTTTCTCTCTATAACTTAACTTTGTAGACTCTCTTACTTCCATTAATGAAAAGCTTGAAAGTTTAAGCCTTACATTAAATTTATTGTAAAATTTTTTCTTCTTCTCTTCATCATTGCATAATCTCAATTTGTCTCTCCTAAACTCCTTCAAAGTCTTCACTTTTAAGCATCCTTAATCCTCCCCAAATATAGGTTTGATGTAATGGGGGTTGTGGGGAGATTTGAGTTTTTGTCTCAAAGGATTTGAGACCTAAATCTACCTCCCAAAACTCAACCATCCCTTCTTTTGATTTCCCCTTTTTCTATATTTGACCATCATTACCACTAGGTTAGTTCAAGTTCTCGCAAACTTGAAGACTAAACATTAATGAAGATAATCAAGACATGGTAATGGTTTAGTGCTTAATCTTGATCATTAATGGTTGCAATCACATTGGTAATCTTCTATCTCTTATCTTTTTATTGCACTAGTAGGGTTAGTAGCAGTTTACTTTAGGATCTTTCTTTTTGGGGTGATCCTTTGAGGAATGTTGGTATGTTGTTGATGACCATGTCGTGCCATGGGCCATGTCGAGCCCCGATCACCCCGTTTTTATGTGCTACATGTTTTTAGATTAGTTTAGTATTCAATGCTATTATTTGCTTAGGTAAATCATTTCTAGAGAAGTTTATTCAGTTTGTATGTTGTTGACGACTTTAAACCCTTCCTTACCACACAAAAATACTACGAATAGAGATCCATAACCTCCTACCATGATTCATGTCCTCCATTACTGCCAAAATCTTTAGATTGTGTCTAATCACCTTGCTCTAACTCTTCCTGGATCTTCCTTGACCCCTTCTACATTTTGAAAGAACAATCCTTTTGCTTCTCCTCACCGATGCATCCATACTCCGTCTTCTTATATGACCAGACCATCTAAGTATAGCTTCTCTCATCTTATTCTCTATAAATGTCAGTCCCACTTTGTCTCTAATCATTGTATTTCTAATCCTATCCAATCTCGTATAGCCACACATTTAATAAAAACATCATTATCTTCGCAATGCATTCTTTGGACTCTGAGACTTCTTTATAGGTCAACACTTCACATCATACAATAATGTTGTCTACTAACCATAGGATAAACCCTTCCCTTTAGTCTTAGTGAGATATTCTGATCGCCAACAATCCTGAATCATTCTTTCATTTTTGTCATCCTATCTTTATTTGTTAGCTAATGTCCTTATCAATATCCCCTTTTCTTGAATGGTTGAGCCTAGATGTCTAAAATTTTCAACCATTGGTATACCCTAATGGTCATTTCGTCTTCAAAACCATCTTCCCCTTCGCTGAATCGATATCTTAAGTATTCGGTCTTTGACTTAGTCAACCTAAACCTTTAGACTCTAGGATATTTCTCCACCACTCCAACTTGTTGTTAACTCCCTTCCTTGTCTCATTGATAAGAACTGTGTCATTAGCAAATAGCATACACCATCGTACCTCTTCTTAAATCCCTTTGGTGAGCTCATCCATAACCATAGTAAAAAGGAAAGTGCTCAATGCTAACCCTTGATTAAGTCTAGTACCTATGGGGAAGTCACATGTATCCCCCCAAAGGTTCTAACTCTTGTCCTCATTCCCTCATAAATATTTAATAACTCAAATATAAGTAACCAACACGCCTTTCCTCTCCAAGCACCCCCATAATAATTCCCTGGGTACTCTATCATATGTTTTCTTTGAGTCAATGAACATTATATAGAGGTCCTTTTTTCTTTCCTTAAAGAGCTTTATGAATTGTTATATGGGATGAATAGCTTCCAAAGTTGAGCTACTAAATATAAAACCACACTAAATCTCCAAAATCCTTATATATTTCCTTATCCTCCTCTCAATCACCCTTTCCCATAACTTTGTTATGCCTAAGCAATTTTGTACTTCTATAGTTATTGCAGTTTTAATATCGTCCTTACTCTTATATATTGGGATGATTGTATTGAATCTCCATTCAAGTGACATATTTACGGTCTTAAAAATAACATTAAAAAGCATTGTAAATCATTCAAGGCCCTCTTCACCCAAACACTTTCAAATTTGTATAGGGATACTATCTGGGTCGACTGTCTTTGCAACACTAATCTTCCTTAATGCCTTTTTAATCTCCTCTTTGGTGATAAGACTACATGGCCTAGAGTTTTGTTGCTCCTCCTGATCCATTTGCTCACTATGTTGGGAAATGTCAAACCTCTCCTGATTAAAGAGCCTATAGAAGTTGCTTTTCGATCATTCCTGTATCTTGGCATGCTCGATTATGACTTTACCATCTTCATCTTTAATACACCTTACACTACCTAGATCTCTTGTTCTTCTTTCCCTTGCTCATGCTAACTTAAAGACCTCCTTCTCACCTTCCTTAGATTCTAGCTTTGATATAAGCTATTTCAAGCATTGTTCTTTGCTTCTACAACTGCTTTCTTAGCTTCCCTTTTCGCAGTCTTGTACTGCACTTTATTAACCTCTTTTTCCTTCTTTGTTCCACTACTTGCTAAAGTCTTGTATGCCTCTTGTTTTGCCTTGTCCTTCACCTGCACCTCTTCATTCCACCATCAAGCTCCTTTCATTTTTCCACTTCCTCCTTTAGAGACTCCTAAGATTTCCTTAGCCAACCTTCGAATACATTACGCCTTCTATCCCCAAATTTTGTCTACATCTCCTACTAGTTTCCAATTACATTTTATTTTGATCTTCTCATATAGTTTAATCACATTCTCACTAGTTAGATTCCAGCGTTTAACTTTAAAGTCTCCAATACTCTTGTTCTTCCTCTTTAAACTTTTGATCTCCACATCCATAACCAATAGCCTGTGTTGTGTTATTAAGCACTCACTCGACATCATTTTACAATCTTTACACACCCTCTTACTGTTCATCATCATCAAAAAGTAATCAATTTGTCCCTTACTGTTGGCACTCTAGAAACTCACCGAGTGTTCATCCTTTTTATTGAAATAGGATTTGACAATCGACAGTTCATGTGCAACCGCAAAGTCCAGAATAGACATCCCTCCATCGTTTCTTTCCCCTTAGCCAAAACCTCCATGTATCGTCTTGTAAGCATCCCTTTTTGTTCCTATATGTCAATTAAAATCACATCCAATAAAAAAGTTTCTCCATTTGTGGCATACTTTGGATAATCCTATCTAATTTCTCCTAAATAGTTTCTTCATATCTTCCCTTAACCCTATTTGAGTTGTATAAACACTTACTATATTAAGGATCTCTGACCCACCACCAACTTGATAGACATAATACGGTCACTCTTATGTTTCATCTCAACAATTTGCTCTATACATCCTAGTTAGAATCGATGAGGGGGTCCTTGGAATCAGATTCGTGAAATTGGATCGAGGATCATAAGATTCTAACATTTTCTTGGAATAGTGACGATCATTTTTGCAAGAACAAAATATTAATGAACATCCACAAAAATCGTAGAAATTCAACTTAACTATATTTTGTGTCCAATTTTCATACAAAATATATATTGTTAGCATAATTTATGATTACAATTAAATATGAACATTTAATGAAATTTATTTAGGATTTAGAATCGTATTATGATCCTACCATACGTTTTTCAACTAAATTAAGATCATAAGGTCCTAGCTCCTTTAAGATTCTAATGGATGTTGGATCGATGGAGAGTTTTTGGATCGTAGAATTGTGAGATCGTAAGATTCGGATCGAGAGTTTAATAACTTTATGCTTTACTAACTCCTTCTCAACTAAAATGTCAACTCCATTTTTAGCTCTATAAAAGCCCGAATAACAAAGTTTATATCTATCAATCTCCTTAACTTTAACTCCACCTACTTAGTTTCTTGAATACAAGTTATGTTAATTTTACACCTTTGTAAAACCTTAACCAATTCTATAGATTTTCCCGTAAGAGTCCCTATGTTCCACGATGCAAAATGCATCCTATCGATCCTATTTATTCTCCTAATCCCTTCCCCCTAGAGGACAGACACTGCCTACTACATTATTCGCCACTAGAGAAGGGAGTAGTAGTAATAATGATAACGATAAAGAGGGCTAAAGGAAATTTTAAAAAAAAGAAAAAAAATAGAAAAAATAGAGAAAAAAAATAAAAATGATAGTCAACAAAAAAATTGATGTCGGACTAACAAGTCAGTACACAAACAAAACAAATAGACATAGTAACAACCAAAGAACTAAAAAAACAATTATAAAAAGATAATTAAGATTATCATTTGTTGGGACAATCCAAACTCTCTAAAATAATATAAATTCCCTAACTACAAGTCAAGGCATTGAGGAAAAATTAGACAAAATAACAAAAAGGAAAAAGGAACCTAAGTTAGGAAAAAAATGACTCTCAGTAAAAGCTCAAATAATCAAGTTAATAAATAAATCAAAAAAGCTCAAGGAGGGCAAGCCCTGTCCCAATGGCAATCAAAATAAATAAATCAATCTTTCAAAATTACTCTGCTTCCCCAGAGAATAGGGGATGACAATGGCCCTATGCAAGCTATTAACAGAGCGAGGATGGGACGGTCGCGATAAGGGCCTGATGGCTAGTTGAGTCGATATAAAGCTCAAAACTACCTCACCTTGAATCTGGGTGTAGGGAATCGAGGAGATGAAGTATTAAAAGCTAGGTTAAGACAAGGGAGAGATAGAGATGACACTAGAGAAAGCTCGTAATAGTCAGAGCACTACCAAAGAAGGGGGCAAAAGAGCTCACCTCTGGTAGCCAATAGTTCTCATCCACCACTTTCCACCACTACACCGCTAAGCCGAGGTCGCCTATGAACTGATTAACTGATCGTTTGACTTTGGAATAGGAATTGAGGTGTCACCAGCGAGGTGTCGATTTGACGTTGCCTACTGGAGACGACCTGAGCTATGGGCTAACCTAACGGTTAATCAGCACGACGGAGCTCGAGGTGACACAGTGATTGTTCTGACTTATGAGCCCTTAAAAAACTATGCCATTTAACTTTAAATTTTGGTCAATAATGTCATTGTATTTTTCTTCAGTTAGGGCCTGTTCGCTTCAGTATTTACCTAGCTGCAGCAGCTTTCAACTGTCTCAACCATTTCTAAATACTTCTAATCGCTAATCCCAATTTCTTCTAATTGCTCTCACCCGCTCGCAACCACTCACATTATATTACAAACACTAATTCAACTAACTTCTAGCTGCACCCAACTGTTCTCAACTGCTCATAATTGCTAATTGCTAATCATAACCACTCTTAACCGCTTACAACACCCACGTGCTAACCGCTGAAATGAACAAACCCTTGATAGTGTCATTGACCAATCGTAAAATGAACTTCATTCACAAACGTCATTGAGGACTCCATGTCACTGGCACTAGTACTAAATTTGAGTTTTCAGTTATTGTTTACCCATAAAAGGGTGAAAAATTATAGGAATTGAAAAAAATAAAGCAATCTCATATATTCTCCTTCTTTTCTTTTCCTAGAAGCCCAATTGCTTTCCTAAACAAAAAATCTTCCAACATTGAAGATCCCAAGTAAGAAATTGATCATTGTTTCCGCTTCAATTGCTAAAGATGAGGTTGAATTAGATTTTTTAAATTGAAATTCAAACCCTATCGTACCTAAAAGTTTGCAAATGCTATCATCAAACCACAAACCCAAGGGCTACCTTCATTTGAAAACCATGTAATTAATTTCTCATTATACTTTGTTGAAATTAACTAAATTAAGCTTGAAGTTGCAATAGGCCTTGATTTCGAGCCCATCAATTCCAAAATTTGTGGCATGATGGAGAAATTTTGAACCCACCAACCCTAGTACCCACATGTGCTAGATAAGATTTTGGTTGAAGAGTGGAAGGTTGAAGAAGGAGATTAATCCATACGAAAGTAGGAGAGAGTTTAAGTGATTGTTTTGTAGTTTCGGTGGTTGTTGACATAGGCTTACTACTAGCTTATCTTGTAATTTTGAATAGCTATTGAGGCTAATCGTTGTATTCATCCAACAACTGAGGCCTACATGTTGTAGTCGGTCACTACTCTTGCATTAGAATTCTCTAATCAACCAAGACAAATTAGCATCTGTTGAACTATTCTTGTATATTTGTAGCAAATTAAGCTCATGTGCAACAAGCTTATTATCCAAAGTGATTGTTGCGTTTGATAATCCAAGGGATTATTTATGTGGTTACCATTAATGTTTCTCCCTGATACTAAAGCTAAGTTGTTGTTGCCTTTTGAAAAGAGGGAGAGGGAGAGAGAGAGAGAGAGAGATTAAATGCACGTTTTGTGTGCCAATTTTGACTTTGAAATGTGTCTGCCAAAGATTTAGAAAGCCAAGCATTGAAAAAGATGATTCGCATAATAGCATTAAAACAAATGATTTGTATGCTGCAGCTCGCATTAAAATAGTTGTTGTTGCTTATTATAAGGCATGATTTCCATGGACAAGGTCTCTAGGAAAATAGTCTAGACTCTTGGAAGCCAATGTATCTTATTAGGCATGGGTCTAAGAGTAACAATGGTCATGAAACAAATAAATATGCCACCATTGTGGCAGAGGAAAGGCGAGAGACAATTGCTATAATACTTAAGACCTCTACCAAAGGAATCCTTTTTTGTAATTCCTATGATGCAATTGAGGCATTCATGGGAATTAGTTTATTGACCCCTAGAATAGTACTATAAGAATCAGTACCGAATTTATAATGGGATCTAGAAAAATAAGTAATGTTTGTTCAGTATTTATGCTTTTTTAAAACTTGGCGCTTGCAATAGCTTACATTGACATAATAGGGATAGCAATGATAGCATAGTTCTCCAATGTAATGCACAATTTGAAAGACAATTCCAAGTTGACCAATATCATTACTTTGCAATGTACATCATTACGTATATCTTTCACTAGAAGTATATGTTTTTTGTACCTTGAAAACTTTACAGTAAGCCGCAAGTGTACAACCATAATTGTAGCACTACACGGGTCATCCACAGAGATGGAGTGAATTTAATTACTTGTATTAAACCAAACTAAATCAAACAGGGAAACTAAAATTAACTTCAGATAATAGTAAAGAATCTCACAAAAATATAATATGAACATAGAGCATGAAATTGAAATAAAAATTATCACAATTTAAGAGGGAAGAAAGAGATTACATTAATCGATTAGAATTAATAGACAAGCAAAATTATGAACCATGATCGATAACGCCAATATAGAAAATATGAATCTTCTATAACAACCATAACAACTAGAAGCCAATAGGAGAATTCTTAAATATTCAATCAGTGTCAATTATGAAACTTCAATATCCACCATAAGCCTAAGGGAAAAGTAAAAATCGAAACTTTGATCGATTGAATTTTTGAAGAAGCTAAAATCAAACTAAAATTGAAACTACAGAAATTGAAATAAACTAGAACTAGCAAATTTTGAATTGAAACTAGAACTTTAAAAAAAAAAACTTGAATTGAAACTAGAACTAGAAAAAAAATTGAAATCGAACTCAACTCAAAAGAATTCATAAGGTTACAATAATCTCTCAAACTTTAGAAACGAATGTTATAATTGAGAAGGAGAGGGATTGATGATTCACAAAGCATGCCCAGGACTTCTATTTACACTAATGCTAGACCCAAAAAGCTTCCATATTACAAAAGTTTCCTAATGCCCAAGCCAATATTCCCACTTTCCTAATTAAAAATTATTTTCTAATCACACTATTTTCCCACCGGTTTTCCAATTGCTACATTCGCCTATCACCTGAATTTTTCTATACTTGCCTAATTTCTATTGGATGCCAATTTTTCTTTGGTAACTAGATGATAATTTTGGAAAGCATAATATGCTATTGGTCCATTTCAGGCATGGACATTGGCATTGGGCTTGGGTTGCGTTGGCTAAAGGAGGCATTCGACACATATGCTTACTTTGAAAATGGAGCTAATGACACTTAGGTCCCTAAGTTCGATGGTAACTATTTTTAGGCCCCTGCATTTTCAAAACTAATTATGGGGTACCTTATGTTTTTAGGCAACTATTTTTTAGGTCCTTTTTCTTATTATTTTAGTCATTGAACTTTTAGAAATTATAGAATAGTCCTTGGAATAGGAAAACATGCAAATAAGCTATTTTAAGGGGGTTTTTTTTCAAGAAATATGCTTGTTTTTAACGATTAAACTTCTTATAATAACTTTACTAGTAGTAGTTATCACAATCTACTACCTGTATCTTAGATATTATAATTTCTGTGGTTATAGGCCCACCATGCACAACAAAATAATTAAAACTTAATTAGAGAGTTTTGACCATTGCCTGAATTTAGTCAGTGTTGGACTCCAGCATTCCTCTAGCTTCTGATTTACAGAGATTGCTAATCTCAACCGCACCTTTCTTAAATCAGGCACAACACATATATATTTCGTTTCCTATCTCATACTGTAGTCACTAATCAAGTTTTTAATCTTTTTCAAGGATAGCAGAATTTTAATCAAGAAATTATAATATTTAAGGCATAAGGTTTAATTGAATAACATTCCCTACTAAAAAACTTCTTTTATTGAAAGCTTGAAAGTGGAAACATTGCAATGGAAAGCTTTGAAAAGGGACTTGAGATAAGATCATTAGAGATGCTTGCTCATAGAGAAATGGAGAATCCCGACTTCTCTTTTGCTCAAGAATGCTCAAATGAATGTGTCCCTTTTCAGTACTCGACCTTTCCTTTTATAGAGGGCTGAGGATACATAGGATGCCCTAATGGCTACATTATATACTGATTTTTCACATGGTTACAGTACACATTGATGGCTACAGTACACTACGTTATTTTACATATATGACACTTGTCAAAATAGTACAATAATGGATTAACCACTTTCTAGAGCTTTTAATGATGACAACACTAATCATCATTATTGATATTCTACATGCCTTCATCTCCAATTATATCTTCCAGACCATCATTATTTGTATAATCATCAAAATCTTCATCTAATTAAAGATGTTATGGATCTCATTTCTCAAATAATTCCATAAGATATTTCTTTTCTTTTTCTGATGAGAATTTTTCAGCTCCAACATCAAATAGATAATCAAAGATATCTTCTGAAATCGCTCCTTCTTCCTTCATGGAACCCTTAAACTCATTGTCATATGTGAAAGTAGTGTTTCCACAATGCATTAACATTTTTCCTTATTCAATTAATGTCCAGCTTTGACAATCAATGTTGTAGAAACCGATAGCTCTTGCTAAAGTAGGATCAGTAACTATTTCTCGTCGATCTGAAACCATTCTTGTCGTTGATCATAGGGATCATCGTAATCAACAATCTGAACAAGCTAATGAGCTGGTTTGGCTCTTCCATTTTCATATTCGATTAGTGCATAATGTACCTCCACATATAGGCATCGATTATTTGGGATTTTTGTTGGACCATCAGGAGATGTTAGAATCCAATGGATCCTTCTGAACATGCATTGTTGGAACTTGGTTAATTTTGAGAAAAATGGGTACTTCGGATCTAGGATTTTCATAAAGTAAAGTACAATGCCATATTCCCAGGCTTTAATGACGGTGTCATTTGGAGATATTGAATTTGTTGGGAAATAACACCACTAACTTCAGACTTACCGAAAAAGTAGATCGTTGTACTCCAAGACTCCCAAATATCATAGGAATAATGATGATAATAGTCAATACAGGCTGTATACCACTCATTGAATCATTTTTCCTGGACATAAGAACTTATTTTTTCTTAGATATCCTAGGAGATCTAAGGTAATTAACTTGTAATTCTAGAAGGGAAAATCTTTGGGCTATTAGGTAGGCAGAAGAAAGCAGACCAAAGCGTGATCTACTTTTTATATGGAATTTCAAATTATCAATAAAGACTTTACTAGGAGGAGTAACCCATTCTAGTAGTAATGGCATCTCATTATGGATTTTCTCCTTTTCTGGCAGGAGTTATGCTCTGATGATCACCATTGGCAAGTTCTCTAGTTAAAATATTTTCCAGAGAATTCTTCGATCCCTGTTTATGTTCAATAGAGAAGGAAAACTGGTTAAACCATAATTGCCAATGTAGGAGTTGCCCTTGCGCTTGCATATTTGATAAATTCTTTTTCGCAAAACCAAGTATTCCTTTGCAATCATTTCGAATAAGAAAAAGTTTTGGGGCAAAAAAGATTAAGAATTTTTCAATTCCCCTTATGGCTGCAAAGATTTTTTTTTCCATCATGGGATAGTTGCATTCTGTCTTATTAAAACTTCCACTGCAATATTTGTAGAGTTTTGCCTTCTTTGATTTTGAGTACTGTACTCCAATGCTCATTGTTGGCGTCTGTCTTAAGCAATAAATCATCTCCTTCATTAGGCAAATTAAGACAAGTAGATTTTTGCATATTTTTTTGAAGCTTTGAACAATCTTTATATCATTAGTGCTCCATGTCCAATTTACTTCTTTCTTGAGTTACTGTTGCAATGACTTTCTTAGTTTAGCTAAATCTTTAATAAAATCTGAAGCATAGGTAAGGCATCGAAGAAGCCTTTCTAACTGCTTCCTATCTTCAGTCTTTTCAAGAAAATTTTCTATTTTTTTAAGAATATATTTTTGTAGGATGATTTGTCCAAATTTTATCTCTAAGCCTAAGAACTAAATTTCTTATTTAGCATAAATGCACTTATTCTTACCAAATATGATACTATGATCAATGCACCTTTGGGTGACAACTAAGACACCATCTTTGTGCTGTTCTATGGTTTTAGAAAAGACGAGGATATCATCAATGTAAACTAGACAACAGTGATTAAGATCTTTGAAGATGTTGTCCATTCGTCTTTAGAATATTTGAGGTGCATTTTTAAGACCAAATGACATTACTATCCATTTATAATGTCCTTGTGGGGCACCAAATACAGTTAAAGGAATACTTTTCTCATCCATTTTTATCTGCCAATAATCACCTTTGTAGTCCATTTTTGAGAACCAAGAGGAGCCTTAAATTCTATTGAAAAGGAGTGTTTTGTTAGGAATATAATATCTATCAAATACAGTATTATCATTAAGCTTTTTGTAGTTGGTCACCATTCTTACTTTTCCTTTTCTTTCTTTAGCATGATTTCTTACCATAAAAGCAGGATTGGTGTGAAGACTCTTGTTGTTTCTGATTAGTCCTTTTTCCAAAAGCTCTTTGATTTGTCTATAAAATTCTTGAATTGTTTGATGTGTATGCACCATTTGCTTGACTTGGATAATAGTATTAGGATTTAATAAAGTGATTTTAGCAAATGTTTTGTTCTTATCCTAAAATTTTAGTGGATTATCAAAGTAGAGTTCTTTACACAATTGCTCTTGTTGTTCAGTAATTTGCTCCTTAATAGATAACTCAAGTAGTGAGATTGTCAGTGCTATCTCACATTGTGCAGGCATTACCTTCTCACCACGCTGGCTGCGTGTAAATTTAATTTTTTGATGAGTGTAAGTCTTACTCAATTTTTTAATAGGAACTGAGCAACCATTGATTGTAAATATTATTTGATTTATGGTCTGTATGCATGGATAATATAGTCTCTGAAAATTATTTCCAATAATCTTATCATGAGAGGGTTTATTAGTAGCTCGTAGAACTGGTATAATGCATTGAACTCCTCCTAATTCTATGGATAACCCTTCTATGGCTTCATTGTGGCTCATAATGCTATTATCAGCTATCCTCACTTGTAAAGGATTTTTGGCTTTCTTCTACATAAATTTTGAAAATAACGATATTTTTTCAAAGCATACAGAACAACCACTATCTAATGTAAGCACGTGATTCATATTTATTATATCCCTTTAAACATACATTTATTGGGATATAGATGCTATTAGAATTTGTATTGGTAGCTTCATAGCATATCTTCATAGTCATGTTTTTTACTAATTCATTCTCATAGATTGGTTCACTAACAGTTCTAGTTTTGTATCCAACGACCTTTCTATGAAGACTCATACTTCTATTAACACTGTGTCTAGCGGGTTCAAAACTCATTCTATTTATTTAACTGGTCATACTGATTGGATCATCTTCTTTAAGATCTTCTCTAGCTGATGAAGACCCTTCTCCAATTCTAATATTGTACCTATGCTTCTTAATAATTGGGGTTTTATGGTAATTTTACCATTCTCATCAACTTTTGTTATATTTTTCTTGTTAATTTTTGTAAGGTTGGAAAAGCTAGATATCCATGAACGATCAATTTTTATCTCTTGTGGATTGGATTCAATCCTCTGGATCTTCTGTATAATGGTATAACTTTCAAAATTTTCTGCCTTTATCATTGTGACCTTAGTCTTTGGATCTATAGTATTATCTAATTTGTAGATAATTTTTCAAAATATTCTCAATGGGTATCCTCCTCTTTTCATGTCCATTCCAATTGTTTTAATCTTAAGGGATAAGAAATTTTAGCAAATTTATCCTTTAGACTCACATAATATCCACGTCGATAATTAAATCCTACCGATCCATTACATAGGTTGGTCTTAATCCTTGTGATAATTTGATTATTAAATTTGGTATGCCTAATATCATAGAGCAAAGCATAGGGGTCAATATCTTTGCCATAATATTATAATGGAGTAATTTGAATTTGGACACTTCCAATATGGATATACCTATATTTTCTATCCTTGTTATGCTTAAGGATGTTTTTCTAATTAATGAGATTAACTTTCCCTACGTCATACTCACATTCTCTAATTTCTAGATCTCCTTCCATTATTTCACACACATACTTACTTTTTGATTGAAAGATAGATATTTTATAGATGATGTCTTTCTGAATTATGGGAAGGACGCAATCACCCTTGACTTCCTCATGATCATTGTTTACAACAAACTCTTCTCCTTGAAGATCACCAAGGCTATCCGAGCTACTCTCCATCATATGACTTGTTTCTTCATAATCACTTTCTTCATATTCATTGTCTAATATAATTTCAATAATTCCTTTGTTATTATTCAGGGTCAGGTCTAAGGCCCCATCTTCACTAAACTTAACATGATCTAGGCTACCCAACGTTTCAATAAGCTTGTTATTCTTTCTATTCTTGCATTCATTAGCATAATGTCCTAGTTCTCCACACATGCCCAGTACTTGTTGTTGTTTTTCCCTATGGGACAATAGGCGACTTTCCTAAAAAATCTTTGTTTTTTAGGACTTGGCTTATTATAATATTTTCTTCTATATTTTTCTCCCCTGTGCTTGTTAAAGCTCTTCTTCTTATAAAATTTTCTTTTTCTTCTCCTTTCTGGTTCTTTACCCCCATTAGTGAGGCGAATCCCAACAAGTTAAGAATTACTTCTTAATTTTCTTTTACTTTTATAGATCAAGACATTGATCATTGACCCATTTTCTTAAATAAGAGATTCTCGAATCAAGGGTGTCAATAACATCTGCTCTTTCAAACTATGTAATGTATTTTTCATTAATGATAGAATTTAAAGGATATGGCAATTTTTCATAGAACACACCAAGATTGGTTTCATTATGCTCAATTTTGTAATAATATTAACTAAATTCAGCAATATAATTTTTTAGATATCTCATATCCCATAATTCTATGTTATGGATCTTTCTCTGCCACTCTCTTACTTTTTCTTTAGAATAAAGTTTAGCTCTAATGAATTCGGTTTCAATTTTCTTACATAGATTTTTGAACATAGCAGTTGGTGGTTCCATCATTCTTAATGTATTTTTACCATATTCGTTTAATGAATAATACCAGTCAGCTATAGTACCAGAAGAACTATGTTTGATGTAATTTAGAAAATCTTGTGGTAGTCCATGTAGTATTCAGGTTTAAGATACTACTCATGTCTCGTTTCCAATGCTCAAGTATTTCTTCTTTATTATGAGCTCCATCGATGTTTAAAATATATCCGATTTGGGAAATTGGGGTAAGGCCAATTTCTTCGCAACTGGTAGCTTTCCTTGGGATAAACCGACAAGAAAAATTGGTTGTATCTCCTGCTGGAACGTACCTAGGTTTTATAAAATGAGTATTTCTTCAAGAAGGTTCACCGAACTCCTTAGGTTTAGGAACAACATTGTTAACCAGATTTGTCTCTGCTTCACCTAAGTCGAGTTCTTCTCCGATTTCATTAATCTCATCTTCAACAACCATTTTGACATATTTTATATTAAGTTTTCTTTTAATTTCCTCTAAAGGTACAACATTAAGGTCTTCTAACTTGATTAGGTTTATTTACTGATATATTTCTTCTTCTAATTAGACATTATTATTCTCTTCATTAACATCAGATAATGCATCATGATTATTACTAATTGCGCTCATTATCTTGTTTAATTCTTCTAGATTTTGTGCTTTCTTGAACATGTTCTATAGTTCTTGCAGAGTGCACTACTTATACTCCATCTTCTTCTTCTTTTTCTGCTTTTTTTCAACCGATTTTTCTCCTGATTTCTCTCCTACCTCCTTTTGGTTTTTATATCATGCAAAGGAAATGTATTTTGTTTGAGTTTTAGAAAGGATATTTATGCTGAAATGGAGTACTACTACTAGAAGTAGATTTTCTGCTATGCCTAACTTCTTTAACTAGAGAAAGGTGAATTACAGATAATTGTTTTTAAACTCCTTAACTTTAGTCTTAATTTTGGCTAGCTCTGCTTTTAATTCTAAAAGCATATCAGTGATATAGTTTAATTGAGTTGCTACTGAAAAAATTCCTTCAGGTGAGTGAACAATGTGGGAATAATTTGGACCAGGGTAAGCAGTGATGATTCTAGCATTAATCATGACTAATTCGCTTAACTAATTACTAATTAATCATTAATTAGCTTAACTATCTTAATTATTTTTGTAGCATGGCTTTGATACCAGTTGGAAGGTGGTCCCAAATATTACTTATTAGAGAAATGACACATGCACCGAATAAAATTTTTTGAAAGTAAATTTTTAAAGATTTGGGTAAAATGTGCAAATATGAAAAGTTGTGGGCATACTTTGCAGATTAGAATAGTGCATGGGTCTTGAAAATAGCTCAAATAGGATTTTGAAGGTCCTTTCTATTAGTTACCTCGAAAGACAAGTTACCTTATATTTAGTTTTAAAAAACAGGGGTCCTTAAAATAGTTTACAGTAAATTGAGGATACCTCTGTATAGTTTCTCCTTGAAATGCTTATTACTTGCTGTATTGGGTCAAAGGAAGGAAAGACAAAAGAGTTGGCCCAACTCAAGAGCGTTGACCTACAACTGTGAAGAAATATGAGGTGTTTGACTGCTCTGTTCAGGCTGGCCCACTTCCCATTTTTTTCCTTCTTTTTTTTTCTTGCTAAGGCACAATGCATGTTCTTTTGGGCTGGGCCGCACATGGAACAAGACGGGTTGGGGGTGCTTAGAAAGCATCTAAGAGGAAGCCCAATGTGCTATATTTGAACTCGAGCTGAATTGCTTGGTCTCCATCTCTTTATTGCTTGTTTTGCACGTCCATTATTTTATCGAACCCTTGTTTTCTACAAAAATCACAAAACCAAATAAAACAAAAAAAAAATCTTAATTATGAGTAAAAACTAAGTGATCAAAAGTATTTAAATGACCACTTTTTTGTGCCCAAACAAATACCCCCCATATCTAGATTTTGTTGGTCCTTGAGTAAAATAAAAGAAAAGAAAATCTACGTGAGACACCTAACTCACTTTTGTATGAATCATTAGTGCAATCAGCATGTGTAATAAGCCCTTTGAGCTCCTAGATTCCCCATAAGGGATGAATGTAGTTCCATGAGACTTTACAGAAGATATACCCACAAAATCTTGAAAACAAAAAAGAAAAGAGAAAGAAAAATAGAAATATTTTGTAAAATTTTCAAATATGCATCCAAGGGAAAACTCTACACATTCAATGAACAAATCACCCTTACAACCTAGATATTAAATTATACACAAGGACAATGTACACATTAAATGCCTTGGTTCCCACTGGTGACATCCATACACCAACTTTTCACCCTACAATGCATTACAATAGTGAATCCACCCTAAGGCGTGGTTTGTAAGTGTACCATCACTTTAAGAGTTAGCTAACCAAAGTCTGATTCAATTTCACTTGACTATTTTATTGACCTATTGACTAGGGAAGCAAGCTTTCTCGACAGTAGTATTGCCTCAAAGGGTAGCACCAGTAATGCATGCCTGAAAGGAATACTTATCATTCCTAACTCTATAATTCTTTTTGATTTTTTATTTCTTTTTTCTTTTTCTATTTTTTCCTGGATATGACAACACAAACAAAGCATTTGCACGATGAGACAAATGGGGACAATCAACTATGGAAGCCTAGGACACTAAGACAATGGTAATATACAAATAAGGATTGGACGTAAAATTGTAATGGAATGGCGAGGTTAGAATTAGGAGTAAGAAGTTACACACTTAGGATTGAGGTCTATCATGTACCCTATACTTATCTACACTCTAATATTAAGTCACAACGGATAATACAACTCCCCATAATACACAAAACAAAAAAAATCTTTTTGATTTTTTTTTGAAAAAAATTCTTTTTTTTTTTGGCTTTTTCAAAAGATTGAAGCATAGCTCGCCCTCCTCTACACCAAAATCACAATGTCTACATTGTGGGAAAGGGAGCCTTAAGAACATAAAAATAAAAGAAAATGGAAATAAAAAGAAAGTCACTACTTGATATACAACATATACAAGGAATAAAACAACAATACCAGGTTCAATACTAAATGTACCAAGCTACCAGACCACCAATTAGAAACCACTGGGCGGCTTGTAAAGCATCAGACACTCCACTTCCTCCTCTGTAGGGAGCTCTAGGACCTGCTTTAGCCTTTGTCCATTAACCTTTTGGTTAGCTTCAGTAGCAAGATCATGTATCTCAATTGCACCATAAGGAAATACTTAAGTAACAATAAATGGGCCTGTTTAGCATAACCTAAGCTTACTTACAAATAGGCATAGTCTTGAATCATATAAGAGCACTTTCATGTTTAAGGAAAAGTTGTTCCTAAGAATGGTCTTATCATGTACTAACCTCGCCCTTTCCTTGGATAATCTAGAAGTCTCTTAAGCCTTAGCTCACATCTCCTCTAACTCACTTAACAACAATCTCATCTCCTTATCTATCGTAGAAAGATCATAGATGAGGGTCCTAATAGCCCACAAGCTCGATGCTTAAGCTCAAATGGGAGATGACAAGACTTTCCATTGACCACCCTATAAGGTGACATACCTAAGGGTGTCTTCAAAGCAGGCATATAAGCCTATAAAGTAGCAATAAGCTTGTCAATCTAATCCTACCTATTCCTGTTGAAATTATTCTCTAGAATCTACTTGATCTGTCTATTAGAAACCTCAACCTACTCACTGGTTTAGGGATGATAGAAAGTGACTAGCCTATGGATGATAGAATACCATTTCAGCGACAAATTAATGGATTAGTTGTTGAAATAGGTACTCTTGTCACTAATAGTAGCATGAGACATGCCACACCTAGAAAAATATTCTCCCTCAAAAAATTCACTACTAGATCTACCAAAAACTGACTCGACCCGTAAACTCGACTTGAACCCACCCGAAAATCTTGGGTTATGAACACTTTTTTCTCAACCCGAACCGAAATAAACTGAGCCCAAAAAACTTGCAAATTAGCTGGTCAAATCCGACCTTATATTCTTATTCTTTAGTTATCTTTTATTTGTCCTCTTAGTAATAATGATTGTTCATTATACCAAATCGTTTATAGAGATATTATATAACTATCGTATACCCTCCCAAACTAAACCATAGTACATTTGCTTTTTCAAATCAATTATCATAAAATAACATACACGCAACTTATGAATTGGACAATTTTAAACATGGGTATGAAATGATTTGAAGTAACAATCTACTCTTAAGAAAAATCAAATAAAATAAGCTAAACACTAAAAATCCGAAGTCATACGATTATATTTTTAGTGAAATAAATGTGTCTAATATTTGTTTGGATAAATTACTTTGTAAAAGTCTAAATTTTTGATGTTCTAAGTAAAACATAATATCTGGTACTTTTCCAATTCTTTTTGTTTGATTTTCATTCTAATTTGTTTTAACTACAATGCTATTGGTAGGAAATAGGCAGACTGTGTTCATAATACGGTCGACCTCTTAATATAGTATACCTAATTGGGTAATGGTAGGTTGGTTAAAAAGGTATCGAATTATTAAACAGGTTATTAACGCATGGATCCACTCCAACTCGTTATGTTGCTCTAGATGTGTGGACTCATTAATGACTCGACCCATTATTGGCCATATTTTAATATACGGATTGACCCGTCCAACCCAAAAGTGACCCAACTCTTTGCCCATACAAACCGACCTTTATATATCATAATGAATTTAATATTCTTTGAAAAAATTGCAATTACCATGTTTTTTCATTAAATACTGACAATTTTAAGCAATAAAAATTTCCGATTTTTAATTTAGTAATTGATAAAAAAGGCACTCTAAACCCTGTTAGGTCAATCCCAAACCTGAAAAACTGAAATACGATAGCCCATATTTTACCTGAACCCAAAAAGACACCTGACCCATATTTTACCCGAATCCGAATGCACCTAACCCATATTTAACCCAATCGCCTAAATTGACACGTCTATTCACTATCACTTTAGCCTTATTGGTCCTAGTGAGGATAACCTCAACCCACATAGACACAAAATCAGCAGTTAGCAAAATATACTATTCCTAAAAGGTATCAGAAACTGTCCCACAATGCCTATACCTCATGCATCCAAGATCTCTACCACAATAATGGGGTTAAGGGGAATCATGTCCCTCCTAATGATAAGGCCTAACTGCTGGCATCTAGGGCATCTTTTACAGTACTTATGGGCATCCTTAAATAAAGTAGGCAAATAAAATCCACACTGGAGAACTTTAGTCGAATTTGTTTTTCCACTAAAGTGCCTCTACATGACTGGACATGATGGAAAGGCAGGATGCTCCTAACCTCATGGTCTGTAACATATCTCCTAATAATCTAATCAGAATAGTATTTGAAAAAGTAAGGATCATCCAAATATAAAACTTGACCGAGTACAAAATCTATCCCTGTCAGGCTTATTCCAACCCTCGGAAATCCTGCTAGTCACAACATAATTCACAGTATTAGCATACCAAGAGTAAAACTGAATCACAAATAACTTCTCATCATGGAAGTACTCAGAAATAGAGGCCTCAGTACCTGTAGCACACAATCCTAGAAAAGTGATTAATGATAGGGTTTCAAAACCCTTCATGCCTCTAATCTCACAATCAAACCCCATTAGATGCATCCATCTCACAAGCCAGTGTTCAACATGTTTCTTTGAAAGAAGGAGCTCGAGTGCAGTGAGATCAATAAAAATAATGACATGAGAATCAATCAAGGAAGGTCTAAACTTCTTAAAAGCGAAGACCAAAACTAAAAACTCAGTCATAGTATATTTCATCTAGGGATCATTTGATGTGTGGCTCAAATAATAAATAACATGGGGTTCCTTATTAATGTGTTGTCCTAAAACAATCCCAACAACATAGCAAGAAACATCACACATCAATTCAAAAGGCTCGCTGCAGACGGGAGGATGAAGAAGGGGGGAAGTTGTCAAGGCTTCCTTTGGCTTAGCAAATACCTCTAATCAGTCCTCAGAGAAATGAATGGGACCTTGGCTAGAAGGTTGGGCAACGACTCAGCAATCTTGCTAAAGTCCCTAATAAATTTGCAATAAAATCCAGCATCTCCAAGAAAAGACCTAGCATCGTTCACACAGGTGGAAGGGGAAAGATTAGAAATCAAATCAATCTTAGCCTTATCAACCACAATACACATGGCCTAAGAGTATGATCTTCTTCACCATGAAATGACACCTCCCAAATCAAAGCCAAATGTTTTTCCTTGCACCTCTTCAAAACTTTCCCAAATTGGTCAAATAATTATCAAAAGAAGACTCAAACACAGAAGAATCATCCATGAAATTTTCACACAGTGCTCAACCAAATCAGATAACATAGAAATCATATATCTCTGAAGAGTAGTAGAGGCATTACACAGGCCTAATGTGTCCTGCTAAAAGCATAGGTGCCAATGGGTTAAGTAAAGGTAGTCTCTTCTTGATCTTCATGAGTAATAAAGATCTAGGTGTAACTATGGTAACCATCAAGAAAACAGTACTTTGAATGTCTAGCTAACTTCTTTAACATCTGGTCCAAGAAAGGGGGGAAATGGTCTTTGACGGTGGAGGTATTTAGTTTTCTATAATCAATACAAACTCTCGACCTAGGCTGGACTTGGGATCAGCTTGTTCTAATAATTCTTAATTACACTAATACTGGTCATCTTAGGAACAACCTGAACAAGGACTCGCCCACTCACTATCGGATACAGCGTATATGATCCTACAGCCCAACCATTTCAACACTTCCTTCGTAGATACCTTTTGTAGAATTAAGTTCAACCTCCTCTGATGATCTTAGTAAGGTCTAGTACCATCCTCTAAATCGATTCTGTGCTGCAAAACTATAGGGCTAATACCCTTTATGTTCCCTAAGGTCCATCCTAAGGCCCCTTTGTTCTCCCTAAGCAAATCAAGTAATTTTTGCTCTTAGTCCTGGTCTAAATTAGATGTAACAATCATAGATAAAAACTCGTCAGAACCTAGAAAAGCATACTTAAGGGAGTCAAGAAGAGGTTTTACATCAAGGGAAGCACTACAAGTGTTATAGGTAGAAACAACATCTACAATAAAGTCATGGAGCATATCACCAAAGTTAAACACATTAGACTCAAGCTCATCATCCACCAAAGGGATTTGTACTCAATAGCAAACTCATCCACATGTTTAAATTGTAACTCATCATAAGAAAAGTCACCTACTGAGTTACAGGTTGAATGATCATCATCATCTATACCATGAAGCTATCTTTGGAAATTAAAGATGTAAGAGTCATATTGCCAAAAGATAGTTTCATCATACCATTCCTATAGTTAATCAAAGCATTTGATGTGAAAAGGTGCCCCAAAATTACAGGAATATGAGACTCAATATTAGCACCTTCTCAGTCTCAAGTACCACAAAAGTCAATAGAAAAAATGAATTCCCTCACCTTACTTAGCACGTCCTCCATAATACCCCTAGAAAGTATAATAGATCTGCCGGCTAACTGGAGGACAATCTTACTGGGTCTCAACTACCATAGTTTAAGTCTCTCATATATAGTGAATAGAAGCAAACTCACACTAGCCTTCATATTCATTAAATCCCTATGAACGGTCTGGTCACCTATCACTATAAAATTGGTAGGGTAATCTGGATCCTTGTACTTTACAAGAATCTAATTGGAGATAATAAAGCTAACATTAAAGGCCAAAAAATCTCTCTTGGGCACAACAGTTGCCCTCTTAATAATGCAAAACTCCTTAAAAAATCTAGCATATGGGGGCATCTATTAGACAACATCCAACAGAGGCATGTTGATCTTGACCTGGGAGTAAGTCTCCCTAATCTTATCAATGTGTGTCTGGTCCTTCTTCCCCTTCAGCCTATTCAGGAAAGGAATTCCAGGTTTCTGAACCTATAAAGGAGGAGAGGGACTAGTCTTAGGAGAAAACACAGTCACTGTAGCAGTAGGCTCATTTTCTTTAGACTCTCCAAAATCATCATAGGGGGAAATAGTAGAAGAAGGAATAGTGAATGAATCAAATGTTCCACCCACATGATAATCAATCTCTCATCCTAACCTTAAAGTTATTACAACATTCACCTTTCTAAAATTATCAGGGGTTAAGCCAAAGACCTGTCGTTAAAGTTAGTAAGGTTGGTCTCAGGCTTACTAGGAAATGTGTCTTTCTCCCTGTTCACCATAACAAACTAAACAACCTACTCTGTCATCGCTCTTAACATTCTTTCATTACTCTCTCTGAACATCCTTTCCACGTTGCTTTTAATTCTCCTTTCTTATTTATCAAATTCACTTTAAGCAGGAACATGTTGAGACTGGGTAACAGATGCTATAGGAGGTGGAGGAGTTTAATGCTTGGGTACTTTAGGAACACCCTAGTAGCTTGGCCTCTACATGGTTTGGGAGGAATTTTCAGGAAATCTTCCATACTGGTTTGGAACTACCGCATTAGGTAAACTTAAAGTGATTGTGCCACCCTTGATTAAAGTAGGATCACATGGGTCATTCTCTGGTCTCTTGTAGGCCATGTTAACCTGTTCTTGGCTTGAGGCCAATTGGTGAGCAAAGTAGGGACATATGCTCAAAGTACAATCCAATGCATGACATTGGGAGCATATCTTAGGATTCTGGGATGTTTGGGATTGTTATAGGATCAACCCCTTTCATTGTGTTTTCAAGGTCAACAAATTGAGTTTCTAAGTGACTTAAGTCAAACACATCATGTATACCACCCCTAACTCTACTATACTTAGAGTTCAAGCCGTCATCTCTACTGGTTTCCCATTGCATGGTTTTCTCAGCTAGATTCTCTAGGAATTTCCAGGCATCAATGGAGCACTTAGAAAGAAATCCCCTTGACATGTTGACCCTACCATTATCATGTTCTATTGATCAAGACGTTCATGAATATTTTAACATAAACGGATTTGGTCTTAGCCATGATGAGGATACCGAGACAAGATGTTCTTAAACCTCTCAACGTACTTCCAAAATGACTCCCTATCAGCTTGCACAAATTGATTGATTCTATTTCTTAGCTTAACTCTTTTCTTTTTCCATTAGGGAAGTATTTTCGCAGGAAAACTAGCACAAATCCATCCCAATTAGTGATGGAATTCGTGACAGGCTATACATCCAGTTTTTTAGCCTAATCGTTTGAAGTAAAAGGAATAAATTTCAATTGCAAAGTATAAGCAAGCATATTAGGAGTAGCACATCATGAAACAAACCTCTTCCAACTCTCGCTAAAATAGATAAGCATCCTCTATTCCCACAAACTTAGGAAGCATATGAGTATATTGGGGTTTGAGTTCGAGAGTAACATTTTCTAGGGTCAGTATATTAAGACATGATGGTTCAATGGTCCTAGGTGGATAAAAGATGTCATTAAGCATCCCTGGTGCAAGCTGCACTCCACCCATCTTTTTTTCCTCAAATTCGGATTCTCATTCAATGTTGTTATCTAGGTCGGTCTCTAATCCATTCAAAACTTGTTAATAGGATCCCCAACTCAACTAATCATGTAACCAAAACCCCTTTCTTTTTATGGTTTTTTTAAAAAAATTTATTTTTGTTGAAAGCAATAAAGATCAAACTTTTAGGAAAAAATAATAGTAAAACGAAAAGAACTAAACTAGACTACTCAAAGCAAGTAAAATAAGTAATTAAAAAAATTACTAAGAAACTAAATTACTGTTACAACTAGACTACTGAAAGCAAGTAAAATAAGTAATTAAAACAATTACTAAGAAACTAAATTAATATTACAACTATTCAAAAAGCAATTAAAAATTAAAACTAGTAATCAATTTCGACAGAATCCACAGCAACGACGCCTATTATATCTCGTAAAATTGTAAATAAGCCGTAAGTCTACAACTGCAGTTGTAGCACTATACGGGTCGTCCATAGAGATGAGTTGAATTTAATTACTAGTATTAAACTACTAAACTAGACTAAATCAAACAACCAAACTAAAATTAATTTCGTAGGATAGCAAAGAATCTCACCAAAATCTAATCTAGAAATGGACCATGAAATGGAAATAAAAACTATCACAAATAAAGAGGAAAGAAAGATATTACCTTCATCTTAGAATTAATAGAGAATAAAAATTACGAACCATAATTGATAACGCCAATTGAGAAAATATGAACCTTCGATAATAACCGTAACTGCTAGAAGTCAATTGGAGATATTCTTAAATCTTCGATGAGTGGCAGTCATGAAACTTCAATATCGACAATAAGCCTAAGGGAAAAGTACACATCGACACTTTGATCGAGAGATTTTTGGAGAAGAAAAAAATCAAATCAAAATTGAAAACCACAAAAATTGAATTAGAACTTGAACTAGAAACATTGAAATAAAACTAGTACTAGTAAACTTGAATTGAAACTAGAACTAGAAAAAAATTGAAATTAAACTAAACTCGAAGGAATTCCTACAATTATAATAATATCTCAAACTCTTGAAACTAATGCGATAATTGAGAGAGAGCTAAATTGAAGATTTACAAAGCGCCCCTAAGACTGCTATTTATACTAATGCTAGACCCCAAAAACTTTCCAAATTACATAAGTTTCCTAATGCCCGAGCTAATATTCCTACTTTCCCTATTGTAAATTATTTTCTAATCATACAAATGTTCGTACTGGCTTTCCAATTGTTGAATTTGCGCACTGCCTGAATTTTTCTTCACTTGTCTAATCTCTTAGACGCCAATTTGTCTTTGATAATTAGATGACAAATTTGAAAAGATTAATATGCTGCTTGGTCCATTTCACGCACGTGCATTAGGATTGGGCATGGGGTGTGCTAATTGAAGGAGGTGCTGGGCACATGCATTGACTTTGAAAACGGGCTAATTACTTGCTATGTTGGGTTGAAGGAAAGTAAGACAAACGAGCTGGACCAACTAAGGAGCGTCAACCTACTATTGTGAAGAAAGATAGGGCATTTAACCGCTCCACTTGGTTGTCCACTTCTCATTTTCTTTAATTCCTTTTTTTTTTCTTATTGAGGCACAAGGTGTGTTCTTTTGAGGTGGGCCACACATGCAACAGTATGGGTTGGGGGTGCTTAGAAACCATCTAAGAGTGGGCCCAATGTGCTATATTCCAATCGAGTCGAATTTCTTAGTCTCAATCTCTCTATTGCTCATTTTTCATGCCCATTATTTTATTGAAGCCTTATTTTCCACAAAAATCATAAAACCAAATAAAACCTAAAAATAATCTCGGTTATGAGTAAAACCTAAGTCATTAAAAATATTTAAATGGTCACTTTTGGTGCGACAACACTATACTTTCTTACCAACATTTCCACGTTTAATGTACATCAAAATACTTTTAACTGCCAAAATATTTATAGAAAACTCTTCTATTGGCAGAAATATTTTAATAAATTTGTATAAGCACATTTACCCATATATTCACTAAATTTTTACCCACATTTCCAGCTACTTCTGTAATGCCCGAGACCCCTCCCAAGCCGTGGACAGTTACCGGGAATGGCTTCAAGGATCGTCGACTGGCCCCACAAATCATCACAAGCCTTTTCAATGTGCTTTGTCCTCGCTCACACGCTGCCTGGGAAACTTCCCAGGAGGTCACCTATCCCAAGATTGCTCCCTAGCAAGCACCCTTAACTGTGGAGTTCTTAAGACTGGGCTTCCTGAAAAGAAAGGTGCACCTTTGGTGATATAAATAGTCTCTTCGATCTTTTTAAGCCACACTCAGGGTGTTACAACTTCATTCATTCTAAATTGCATATCGTTGACTTTCTTGGGTTGAGAACATCTCCTAACCCTTCCTCATTATATGAGTTGCTTTCCTTACGTAAAGCTTAGTGACTGAGGTATCAGCAGCAGGTGTATCAATAACAAATGCAACTAAACTTTAGTAACAACATAGCTATGCTTAGGAGCAATAGAGGCACATTTAATAGTGGTAGAAACAGTAGAACCAAAACCTAAAGCAACAACAATAGAAATAGTTGACTGAGGAAGAAGCAATAAAAATAGGTCCTAGATAGAGCAAGAAGTAGCAACATCAGAAAAGATTGCTTGCGTAGAGGAAGAAGTTGCATAAATAGGCACACATCTAGTTGAAGAGTGAGCAACAACAATAGGTCCGATGATAGGGACATAACCAGAAGCATTGTCTCTTCTTCTTCTTCTAACTTATAGGATGAATTCATGTCAGAGATGAAGGGTAATTTAACTAAAGTAAGAAAATTTAAGAAAAATATCTGAGGATTTGTCATTGGTTATTTGCAAGTTTTCTTGTCATGGTCTTCACAACCATAGTTGGTGCATTCAATTTTGCCTCTCAATCTTAAAACGCTTTCATATTGGTCATGAGTCATTTTGTCCTCTTCCATTGGTATATTCTTGAGTCAAACATTACATCTCTTCTTTTTTTAAAAGGTAGGACAACAATTGGAGTCTCTTGAGATTGAAACCACTAGTTAGACCATCCATAAGATCAAGTATCTCTATATTGACTTTCCTTAAGTATTCAGTGCTATAATAGTCATGAATAAACTAAAATGCATTCATGTTCTCCTTTTTTATGCCTACTAAGGTATGATTACGTGGTATACCACTCAACTGCCATCCCTTGCACATACAACTCTGCGTAACTATTCACCATAAATCCTTCATTACCATGCTTTGCTTCACTAAGTACAAACTGTTGGGTGATGCACATGGTAATTGCCACAATTTAGCTTAGTCCTTCTCCTTGTCGAGGTCCTCAAGGATTCTAGGACATATGTCTTGTAAATTTTCATGCCAAAGTTTTTTTTTGTTTGGAAAGAAAAGGGGGGGGGGGGAAGGGCATTATATTAAGTTGTCATCAATATAAGCATACATATCACCTGTGGCCCGAGATATGATATCTTCAGGAGCAACATATAGCGATTGCTTATGAATAAGAGTATGGGTTACCCTGTTACCCCATATCTTAACAAAATACCAAGAAACAAAATCAACTATTTCAATGAAAGAAAGGATATCTCTAACTAAAAAACCACCATGAGTGTTATGAATATGATGGGGTCTTAAGCATATTGATCAAAGGGAGGCAATCTCCCTCAATGATCATGTTACGAACACCAAACTCACAGCAGCACTTTAGAGCATGAAGGCAGGACTGAGCTTCTTCAACGATGGGACCTAAATAGGCACAATTGTGCTTAGCCCTGGCAAGGAGCACATCCCCGCTGTGATTTCGAAGGACAAAACCCCAGCTCCAGGAGTTATCATTCACCGAAGCACCATCGAATTTAAGCTTGAACAACCAGGTGTAAGTAGGGCTGGCAAAATTCTGGGTCCTGGTCATTTTGGGTATGAACAAATCGGACAATCCGACAAACAACCATACCCAGACCCTATTTCGATTTAAAATCGGACAGGCAGACCATACCGAACCCAGACCGGTTATCCGATGTCCGAACCCGGATGTTTGGATGTCCGATTTAAGCGACACATTTTCGTATATCAAATTCTGTCAAGCAATAATTCTATCCAATTTGCACCCTAATTAATGATTAAACATGCTAATCACCAATTAGTGAAAATGAAGATGGCATTGTGGCAACATAATTGAGCCTCCATAAAGTTGGAAGAAACACACAAAGTTCAACACCAAAGTTGACAAATGAACTAAATGAACAATAGTGCGATACTTCACACATTAGTCTATTACAAAACCATCAAGAGAATTACTACAAAGTCTACAATTGTTACTCCAACTAAGCCAACATGCTCCAAGTCTCCAATCTAGTCACCAAGGTCTTGAAAGCTCCAACTCCAAGCACCTCAAAAACAATATATAAATGGTATAAGATTGGAATTCAATTGTGACTAAAAAGTATAAAACAAATCCAATGATAAATTATTACCTCTAACCAAATTGAAAAGGTTCATTTGAACCTCCTTGAGAAGTGGAAGCATTGAGATCTAGATAAGTCATCTCCTCAGTTACAACATCAACTTGTCCTTGATCCTCCTCTAAACAAAGTAATATAATAATTTATATAAATTAAGCTACAACACGTCAAAACTAAGAGCTTTAAAATTCTTAATACAACAAAGAAATTACCTTTCAGTCCAAATATCCAATTCCTTGTGCAAATCAAAGCTTCTACACTCTCAGAAGTTACAGAACTTATCGTTGGCTTTAAGATTCTACCTCCAACACTAAAAGCCGACTCCGAAGCAACCGAGGCGATAGGGATACTCAACACATCACGGGCAGGCTTTACTAGAGAAAGAGAACGGTATAGAAGGGATTTCCTCCGCATCAAGATATATTTCTCTTGCTTTCTATCTATAAGTGGTTCTTCCAAATATAAATCTAACTCAGATTTCTCCATAAACAAACTTGCATTCGTGGTGTCCAAGTCCTTAACAACCAAACAATGAAAAATAAGTGAGCTTTCCGAAATCTAACTCCGAAATTTAATTGAAAGTTAATTTTATCAAGAAAATTCAGAATTTAACCTAATGCAAAATTTAAAAGAAAAAGTGTAACTTACATTCTCATAAGGATCCAAACCATCGAATTTCGATTCAACATTTTGTTGCACTTGAGAAATACGAGTATCCAAATTTGGCAAACTTTCCTCCTTATGCTCCTAAAAAAGCGCCTTCAAGGTATCAAGAACTTGCTTTGTCCTTTGAGCACCCTCATCTTTTCCATAGATTTTGGTGTAAGCAATCTCAACCGCCCTTGTTTTATATCAAGGACCCAAAACAATAGCAGCCATGAAGACTAAGTTGCACTCTTGCCAATAGCTATCAAACTTACTTTGCATTCTAGCCACCATGTCCTTAATGAAATGATCGGGGATTTGTAGCCTCCTCTAGTAAGTGGTGTTGTATTTGCCAAACTCCATGGAAGAATAGATTTGAGGTGGGATACTTACTTCCCAAAAAGTGCTTAGTCACATCATAGTAGCGCTTAAGAAATTTAGCCAATACTTCAACTTTCTTCCGTTCATAAGAACAAGGGCAAAATGTATCATGCTTATCAATTATGGAAAGATGAGAAAAGACACATCTATAAAATAAGGCACTCTCAGGCATAAGATAAGTGGAATTCCATCTCATCACCACGTCACACTTTAGTTTTTTAACCTAAATAATCTTTTTGTCTTTAGCTTCTAAAAACTTGACAAACCTAGAAGGTGACCCTTGACGTATTTCACACTATGTCTAACCTTCTATATAACAACATCAAGCTCTTCCAAACCCGATTTCACAATCAAATTAATTACATGAGCAGCACATCGCCCTTTAAAAACTGCCTGCTTAAAGTTAAAGCACCTTGAGATAATAACTTGGTCATATAGGAATTATCATTGTTTGAAGTGTTATCAAAAGTAATTGCCGTCAATTTATGCTCAATATTCCAACCACTCGCAACCCACAACTTAGGAAACTTTTCACTAATCAATGGACCATTATGTGGAGGTGGAAGCATGAAAAGCACAACACAAAGTCTTGAAGGTTCCAATTATTGTTTATGAAATGGATAGTGATACATATGTAAGAATCACCCATTATTGAACTCCAAAAATTAGCCGTTAGAGAAACTCTACCAGGACATGTACTTAGCAACTCCTTCACCCTACTCTTGCTCTTATGGTAAAGTTTAAACATGTCAGCCTTACATGTGTTTCTAGTAATGTGCTTCACATTCGGATTCAAGTATTCATGGACATCTCTAACTCCTTCATAATCTACATGCAAAAAAGGAAGTTCATGGCGCACAATCATTCTTGTAAGTTTCTCTCGATAGACATTATTATATATTTTACAACTTCTTAATGACATGTCATCGGGCAAGGAAGCATTCAAGAGCATTTGTCTCACATTATGTTGGCCTTGTAACTTCACACAAGTCTTTATATGCCATTTTAGGTTTGTAGTGCCATACCTACTATCACAAATCAAAACAGAAGTGCAACCCTTACACTTCCCCCTTTTGTAATCATCATCTTCAGGCAACACATAAGTACCTTTCTCTAATTTCTCAAAGTGATCCCATACTTCAGACTGGTTCTTTCTCCGCTTCAGACAAATAACTCTAGATTTTGGTTCTGGTTTGTGCTTCTTGCTAGAAGCTGGAACACTTGTAGATTTGCTTGTCTCGTATGTGTCTTCTATATTCTACAAAACAGCAAGAAATAACCACATTCAGCAACAGTCTATTCTAATTACAATAATGGTTTTTAAAACATTAAATTAAGTATAAAATGAAGAAAATCCAACCACTTCCTGTGATTGTGAATTTAAGATGCCAACATTCACGTCAACAGTGGTGATAATTATCTAGTGTATACACCACATGCAAATGATAAGTAAAAGAATATCTACGTATTTAAATCATGGTCGCAAATTACAATAAAGCCCACTGCCCTCATGATCTCGTGTTCAAGCCTCAACAATCCAGAACCTAAATTAGGCTAATTTAAGTGACAAATTGGCAAGCCAGCCTTTGTCTTTGCAATCTGGAAGGCCAAATTGGCCTTATTTTCAAAATTCAATTCTATTTCCTTTTGCTCTAGAAGGCCAAATGCCATACTCATGCTCAACTATACCTACTATTTAAAAGATATGTTTTAAAAGGTCATTAATTCAATTACCAAGAGAGATATGCAAAGCAGTAACTGGGAAAGAAATCTTCAGAAGCTTGTTAGTCCTCTTTGTTTATTCTATCAACTTTAATCTCTAGAAGCTTATTAGTACCAATAAGATTTATGATCCAAAGCCGTAACTGGGAAAGAAAGTTCCAGACTTCATGAAAAAAATCTTTAAAATTAGGCATTATGGTGGGCAGAAACTTAGAGGAGAAAGAAAGAAAGCTTAGGGGAGAGAGATGACAACGAGCAAAATTCGATGAAGGAAATGAATTTTGCCTTGAACAGTACGAATGATGAATTGATGATGCCTTGAAACAAATTAGGTAAGCCATTGATTGACTGAGTGAGAGCCGAGAGAGATACGTTAGAGGAGAGAGAAAGTGAGCGAGGAGGAGAGAGAAAGAGCCGAAGAGGGCCACGGTAGGTAAGGATGCTTTCCTTTCATGTTCATTTTAGGGTTTTCTAATATTGGTGTTTTAAATTTTTTAGTTTTTTCACTAAAAAATTAAAAGGCCCGCCTTTTTTGCCTAAGACTAGGAGCCCCGCAAACTTTTAGCCACTTCACAATTGGGTTTGAACAGCCCAGTTGTCCAAATTTGTCTGGACCCGAATTTGCCAACATATTCAGACAACCTGAATCAATAAACCCGAACCCGATCTGGTTTTGAATGTCTGAATTTCAAATTCGGACATAACAAATGTGTCCATACCCGATTTTTTTCGGGTCGGACAAATTCGGGTATTCGGGTCGAATAGTTTTTTGTTAGCCCTAGGCGTAAGGGGGCTCCAAGTTGATTTGTGAGCCACTGGTGGTGGGGAAGCATCACTGTCAAGGATATGGCGATAGCTGTGCACAAAGTCTATGGCCCTTTCCTGAGTGAACTAAGGTTACGATCTGGATCCTTAAAGATGAAACAGTTCCTAGAATTCCAACATTCCCACATAACAGCAAGAAAGTCTCCAAAGTGATCCTCATCAAGGGACTTTCTTGCATTATCCAAGCAGACGGCTAGGGTATGGAACGGTGAAGCCCAAAGGGAGCTGTCGATGCCATAACCTTGCCAAACTTGGTAAGCAAGTGGACATTCTAGGACGGCGTGAGTATCAGTCTCCCCAATGTGGCTGCAAATGCTACAACTCATGGAGAAACTGAAGACTCATTTAGTAGTAGCCATAGTGCATAGGAGGACACTGGTTGCCACACGCCACCCAAACAGTCGCATGCTGGGGGGACCTTGTTGTGCCAGACGGCATACCAAAGCGAACTGTTAGACATCGAGGAGGAACCCGATTTGGCAAGTGCGTCGGAGATGAGCAAATGATGAGCAGGTCGGACAGAGAAGAGACCTTGGGGATGATAATGCCAAACAAGCTTGTTGGCTGGCCAAGTATCACAAAGAGGTATGCTTAAAATAAGGTCGGCATCACATGCGAGGAAAATTTGGCGCACTAAGTTTGCTCTTCAATAGGCCGAGTCGCGATCAATAAGATCACGGGCTTTAAGGTCAACCCATAAATTAGATTTTGGCGTGACAGGCTTAATTATTGGGGGCGTGTAACCACCTATCATTCCATATACTTAGTGCATGTCCATTTCCCAATAAGCCATTGGGATCCCCTGAGAATCACGTGTCTAGCTCCCATTAAACTAGGCCATGTAAAGCTTGGTCGACTTCCAAGCGAAGCATTGAATATGTCACTGTTCGGGTAGTATTTAGCTCGAAGGAGCCGGGCAACAAGTGACTCGCCATCCTTAATAAGTTGCCAAATTTGCTTGGCTAGAAGGGCATCATTGAAGATCTCTATGTCTCGGAAGCCTAAACCACAGCTATCTTTACTTTTGCAAAGGCAAGAAGTACTGACCCAGTGAATTTTGTGGTCCTCTTCCTTATAACCCCACCAAAAGCATACTATTGAAGATTGGATGGTATGACATAGTTCATTGGGTAATTTGAAAAGGCTCATGATGTAGGTCGAAATGGCTTGAGCAACTGCTTTTATTAGCAGTTCTCTACCCACCCAGGAAACTAATCCGTCCATTTATCCTGAAAGGCGATTCTTAATACGATCAATCAGGAAAACAAAGTGTTTTTTCCCTTGATCGACCAACAAAGGTGGGAGCGTCCAAGTATTTGTCATGCAATAATACTTCTCTGATGTCCAGGCAGAGAGTAATCTGATTCATGCGTTCTGCTGAGACTCCCTTGCTGTAGAATATATTAGTTTTAACAAAATTTATCATTTGTCCAGAGGCCAGTTCATACTTGTGAAGAATGTCTTTGAGTGCTTCAGCTTGAGCAAGGTTCGCATTACAGAAGATCATAGTGTCATCACCAAACAGGGGGTGTTATGACACAACGAGTAGCCCCGAATGGAGGCTCATTCAACTGCTCTATTTAAAAGACTAGATAATCCTTCAGAACATAACAAGAAGAGGTAAGGAGATATCAGATCGCCTTGTCGGATGCCTTAACTTAGAATGATGTTACCCTGAGGGACTCCATTGATAAGGAAGGAGAAAGAGGCCGATTTTATGCATTTCATCACAAGGTTGACCCATTGCTAACAGAAACCCAATCGGAATATAACATTGGCAACGAAGGGCTATTCATCCCTATCAAACACTTTAGACATGTCCAGTTTAACTGTTATTGAGCCATTCGAGCAGGTGTCACCACGCATAGCGTGAAGAATCTCGAAAGCAATCAGAATATTGTCCGAGATTAGACGCCCCTGGGCAAAGGCTCCGTGCGTGTCAGAAATGATATTAAGCAGAAGCGGGTTAAGGCAATTTACGATAACCTTAGTGATTAGCTTATATATAACATTGCAAAGGCTGGTTGGATGGAACTCAGATATCAATTCCAGCTTCTGTTGTTTGGGGATAAGAGTCACAAAGGTGCGGATGAGCTCAAGAGGAATTGGATGTCCATGGAGAATGGAAAGAACAGCATCAGAAAAATCACCTCCTCTAGTATCCCAAATTTTCTGGAAGAAAAAGGGATTCATCCTGTCTACGCCGCGGGCTTTGTGAGGGTGCATTTGAGCTAAGGCACGATCAACTTCCTCACTGGAGTAAGGTTTGCAAAGCATAGCATTAGCCTCAGCAGTGATTTAGGTTGGATACATGCTAGCACCTCATCCATACCAGTAGGGTTAGACGTAGTAATGAGGTCCCCAAAGTATTATGTGACAGCAGAAGTAAAATCCTCATCTTTTGTCTTCTAAGCATCGCCAACATCCTTAAGGCCCATAATCTTATTTCTCAACCTCCTCATATTAGCTCGGGTGTGGAACCATATGGTATTGGAGTCCACGAATTTGAGATAGTCATATCGAGCTCATTGCCACCAAAGGATTTCTTCCTTTTTCCGCCATTCCCGAATCAAACCAAGGGTGGTGCATCTGCTAATAGCATTTTGTTGACACCATAGGTGCTGTTCTAGCACCTTGATTCGCTGACCCACATTACCAAAAGTCACTTGATTCCAATGGGAAAGCTTGGCTGAGCATTTGTCAATATGAGTTAGTAGGCTCTCCACAACATTAGAAGTCAAAACTAAGGTCCATGATGAAGCTACTACGTCTTTGTAGGACTGTCTAGTGAAACACATGTTCTCGAACATAAATCATTTTTTTCGTACACCTTTCTCATCCAAGCGAGAGGAACACCACAGAAGAATAGGAAGGTGATCTGACATGTCAAAATTGATATAGGATACTCATGCATTTGGAAACAGTAGTGACCAGTCGATGTCGGCGCAGAAGCGGAAAAGCCTTTCTTTGACAACAATTTCGTTCTCCTGATAATTGCACCAAGTATAATCATAGCCAGAGTACCCGAGGTCATAAAGTCCGTTGGCAATGAAGGAAGACTGAAAATTGTCAATGCATGATTAGGACTTTGGAGGGCCGCCCATCTTCTAGCTGCGAAAAAAGATCTCGTTAAAATCACCTCCAACTAGCCAAGGGAGCGAGGAACGGGGCTTAAGGTCCGAAATAAGCTGCCCAGTTTTCCATTTTTGCTAAGATCGGCCCAACCATATATGCTTGAGAATTGCCATGGGGGATCGGCCATGTAACACCCCGTAAGTGGCTTAAAGGATTTGATGCGACTACTTATATAACCAAAGGTGTAGCTTTCTTTTTGGATTTATTTTCTAATATTAACCAACGTGGTAGCGAAAATAAGTCTTATCCCACTCGTTAGAACCTTCCGTTATGAACAAATTCCTCCCCCTTGGGCTCCCTTAGGGTGATTCTCTATTCAGGACAGTTTAATTGGGCTTGGTACTTCGCTAACCAGTCCATTCCCAAAATGACACAAAAATCAGTCAACCCGAAATTGTACAAGTCTACTAAGAACACATGTTCGTACATCTGAATGGGGCAGTTCTTGTATAGCTCATCACATTTCACGGTCTTCCCATTAGGGAGAGTCACAGACAACAGAGGGGGTCCAGATGTCGGAACTAGCCCTAATGTCTTAACCAGCTTGACAAAAATAAAAGAATGCGTAGCACCAGAATCAAACAAGACATCTACATGTTGAGTTTTGATAGACAATGTACCGGTCACCACGCTTGGAGCGTCGTTGGCTTCCTCCCTACGTATGACATAGACTCTGCCTCTTGTGTGTTGTGGCGGCTGGTTGGGGGGTCTTGCTTAATTCTGTTGAGGTGTCCGAGCCTGATAGTTTGGCTTGGCCGCCTACTAACCCTTGTTCTGGTAATACTGCTGAGACTATTGTCCCCTAGGGCCCTGATTGGCAGGAGGTGGTGGTTGTGGGCAGTCCTTCACTTGATGTTAAGGACTCCAACAGTGGCAGCATCTCTTGTTGGTGCGACACTCTTGGGCATAGTGGCCCGGCTTCCCACAGGAGTTGCACGTCACTCTAGGCCGGTTGCTGGTTTGCTGGCCCCCACGCATGTTGTTGCTCTTGTAATAGACCTCAGGAGGCCGCTTGTGCTGGCCCTGAGAGTGAAATTTTTCTCTCTAGTCCCCCTTCTGCTTATTCCCTCGCTACTCATTGTAGTATTTATTTTTCACTTTCATTGCCCTTTCCACGTTCCCAGCGGTGTCATACAGGTCCTCATAGGAGACACACTGGTGCATTGACATTCTCTTCTTAAAGTTTGGGTTGAGCCCTGCCTCAAAGCGATTCATCTTCAATTTTTTGTCAGCTATGAAGGTAAGGGCAAAGTGAAAGAGTTCCGTGAACTTGGAGGCATACTCCAATAAACTCATTCTTCTTTGTTGAAGTTGCATGAACTCATTTTCCTTTACCTTCTGGAGGGACACTGGGTAGACGTGGTTCTTGATCAACTCTTTGAATCTCCTCCAGCTAAACCCAGACTCATTCTGTCTTTCCCGTACGGTACCCCACCAAAGGTTAGCCTCGTCCCTAAGGTAGAATATTGTGAACCCTACCCTCCATTCCTCCGGGCATTGGAGAGCATCAAACAATTTCTCCATGCCCCGAACCCAATCTTCGAAAGCCTTGGATTTGGGAGCACCATCGTAAACCAGTGGGTTATGGCTAGTGAGCCCCTTGAACATGTGGGAATTGTCCTCCTCTATCTTCTTTTCCTTGGCCCCCACCATTTCTTGTAGGTGCTCGTTTTGTTGTTGTAGTTGCTCCCCTTGCTTGTGTAGCAACTCCAGTAGCAGGAGATTGGTGAGTTCCGTCCCAGTGGGCTAGTTGGTCTCCTCCACTTGACTGGGAGGCCCACTTCCATTCTTGGGTCCGAGGGCTTCTAGTCATTCTCTCAGGCTGGCTATGGAAATGTCCAAGTTCGTATGGGGCCTTGGAGTGGGATGGGCCTACTTTGCAATTCGTCATTATTTTTCAACATTCTAATTGGGAATTATTAAGTTACGTTACTTCCCTAATAGTTCACAATATATATTTCACCACAGTTCAGTAACGCATCTTATATCACATTATTGTCAACAAGCAGTCATGCAGTACTGTTCATATTTCTATTCACTTGCCATACTCATGTGACCTAGTTTTGGTGTCTCATCACCACATGCCTCTTACACATTCCATTAATACTAATAGTATTTAGGCGTAACTCAAGCACACAATTCTCAATTATTCATAACAAGCAATTGCATTTATGTAATTCAATAAAAATCTCAATGCATAGATTGGAAATAAAAATTGTTTCTCACACACATACTACCATTATATAAGCAACTCAATAAACTTTTTCAGTTCATACTTTACTAACAAAGAAAGGATAGAACAGTACAATCTTTAAGGACTAATGATCCTATCTTTAAGCAAACTTCTAACATTTACTGCCCAAGAGCGTCTAATAGGCAGGTACGCTAACACATCCTTCCACACCTTCCTCGCACCCAGCCCGCAACCTCAAGCTCGTGTTCTTCTTCAGCTGCAAGTATCCCCTCTATGTCAGGTTCTTCTATGAGTATCTCCCTTGATCCCTGGTTTAGAGTTGTTTCCTCGAGATCTTCATCCCCTCTTACTGTTATTCAAAGTCCCCCTCCTCAGCTGGTTCTTCTTTAGGGTTTTCTCCACCTATAGGTTCCTCTTCTAGGTCTTCCTCCTCTAGGGGTTCTTCTTCAGGGTCATCCTCTACAGGCTTCTCCTCAAGGTCCTCCTCTTCCATAGGTTTTTCCCTAGGGTCCTTTTCCTCCTCCCTAGGCCCATTTTCCTCCTCAAACTTTTCCTCCTCAGGCAACTTAGGTTTTGTGGTGGTGCTATCCTCAATATTCTCCTCCTCCCAGGGTGGTGGGGTCTCATCATCTGTGTCTGGGGTAGGGGGTTTATCGTATGGGCATATATCCATTAGTTGATCCACTAACTCTGTTAGATTTATTCCCATTGATTCCCAGTCACACAAGCAACACCTATTATAGTAACGGAACACTCTGGTCTTAGGGTAGAGCTCATTAATCCTATAATACCATGCTGGGTCACCTTAGGGAGTTAAGAGAAAGAACAAGGCCTGATTGTCCTCAAACCTCAAACAATCATTTGGTGCCTCCACTAAATGCTCATTTATAACCTCTTCAATTATTTGTAGGTGGCTAACTAACTCAACTTCAGGTCTTTTTCCCACCCTCTGGTGGAGACAACGACAACCCATGTGACCGCAATGACGTATACCATTTATCCTATATCTTAGCAAGTTTAATTCAGACATGCGTTCAAAAGTAATTAAGCATATGCTGACATGCCCTTATTCCCATCCTACACTTACACTCCACACAGTCCTTAAGTCTACATATTATGGTTGCAATATTTTAGGTGAGCCTTTAGGCCAATCAACTTGGCTCAAATATCACTTTGTAACACCTTGAAATTTCTAATTTCTTTTATTGACTAATATTAACCTACATGGTAGTAGAAAAGCCTAAGTGGTGTCACCGTTGTATTCCCTGTTAAGGAATACAAGGCTAAGTATTGCATAAAACCTCTAAGGAGTAACTTAATACCAAATTCAAACACAATCTCAAACCTCATTTAGAAAGCATCAAATTGTCCGTATTTAAACAATATTTATCTTTAACAACAACCAATCTAAGCCTTATTCATTGTGACTAGGATTTTTAGGTGTCACATCCTTGCTCTAAACCGAAGTCCCTTCCCCATGATCATAAACTTCACCTGAAAATAAAATATTTTAAAAGAATAAGATAAACCCAGTAACAACCACCCCCAACCGTCAAAACACACACTCAAATTCATTTTAAGCCATTTTACGGGTGGGGAAAACACAAGTAGTACCGCTATAACATGAAAGACACCCTATTAGTCTCAGCACCCGTCATACACCTATCTCAGTCACACCCATTTAGGTTGAGGATAAAAGGGGCGAGTGACCTCAATAGGTCTCATGGCCTACACTTGGTTTTAATGCAGTCGCTTAACCACATCATAGCCTACCGTCAGTTTGGATGGTTACCGCTAACCTGGTCCACGTCCACTGACAAGGTGGCACGTGGCTGCTAACCATGCATACACTTTACCCGGGGAAGGCTAATGGCCTTCATATGAGCAAAAGTAAACTCCCTAGTCTCGCCTGACCATTTCCTTAGCTCTTACCCTTACAAGTAGATTCGATATTTAATTAGGACATAACCCATCCCAGCCATCATGGTCAAAAAACATGTCACAAGTACTTTCACAACCAAACATCAACGATGCAAATTCCAACCATTACACAACGTCAATAAAAACTGAATTCCATCACCCATTAATCCAAGAAAAAACCCCAAACATCAATTCAAATACATTTTCACGGTTCACTCACAAGAAACATTTCAAGGAATATTTGGGGGAGTTAGGGCATTATTATTACCTGTCAAAATACGTCACCTAAGCTTGAGCTTGGAATGCCAGTTCGAGCCTCTACAATTTCCAAAATAGTTTATGTTAGTATTAATTCCTTAACTCGACTTTCCGTACGTCAAAATATACCCCAACAAATTCTCTAGGCCTCCTTTTATAACTACCTACCGATTTAGCCCCTCAATTATATTCTTAGGATAATTTTAGATTATTTCCCAACACGTTTGTCCCTACTGTACACTTCCATATTACAACCAAATTAAAAGCTCAATTTCTAGTGCTCATAACTTTCACTCCCAAAGTTGAATTTTTAAGATCTAGGCCATTATGGAAAGGCCAATTTTTGAAATACAACTTTTCTTTTATGGCCATTAGCAGATTCGGGGTCTCACTGGCCCAAAATTAACCAAACCTATAAACTATCCCAGCAACTATCAGGGTTGGGCAGTCGCCGTACAACGGTCATAACTTGAAGGTTTTAGCTCCGATTTACAAAATTCAAAATTTCCCAATTAGAGGACACATAGGTCTACCATCGCTAATGTTTTCATAATTTTTGGAGAGTCAAACAATTACCAGCAAATTCGTGAATTCAGACTACATTTTGGGTGTAACGAAGGGTGGTTACACCATAATTTTTAGACTTGATTTCATTCAATCCCGACTTGAACCCTTCCCTAACATGCATACCTTGTCTTCACCCAAAACCTACTAGTCCTAATCATTAAAATAATCCAAGCCATAGAAAGGATGAGTCTTTTACCTCGAAACGAATCTTAGAGAGAAAGATGGGACTTTAGATTGTATTATCCCTCTGACTAGGTGCTCCACTCTGAAGTTCATAGAATATCATTAAAAAAAATTAGATTCAACACCAAAATAAAGAGGTTTAATGAAGAATTTCAATTAGAAAACTAGCATGCTTGGTTAGGGCTTACATGAAGCTTCATGACTTACCAAGGAAAAGTGAGAGAGTGGGACAAAGGTGGTTAGTGGCCGCAACGGGCAGGGCGGCACATTGACGAAGGAGAGAGAGAGAGTGCTGGGGGGTCGCCGTGAGGAAGAGAGAGGAGGGGTGAGGAAGAAAGAAGGAAAAACGGTTTAAATATTAGGGGTTTTCTCCCCCTTGCCCTTCTTCTGTATTATTATTTTCTTTCTTTTTTTTTTCCTTCGGGAATAGAGAATCAAGAGATCAATGTTCCTCTGACTTGGACCGGTCGACTAACCTGCAGACTATACCGCTAAATTTTACAGGAATTAAACCCTTACGAGCTCAAGCATTCTAAGTCGGCCAAATTCATAATAATTATAAATAAAAGAAAAATATATAAAATAATTTTTTCGGGGTTTCACATTCTACCCTCTTTAAAGAAAGTTTCATCCTCGAAACTTCGCACGCACCTGATCATTCAAATAAGTAATGAAATTTGGATCACATTTGTTGCTCTGGTTCCCATGCGGCCTCCGATATCTCGTGATTTGCCTAGAGAATTTTCATTGGAGGCACTATCTTCCTACGGAGTTGGTTTTCCCTCCGATCCAAGACAAGAATCGATTGCTCCTCATAAGACAAATCTTCTCGTAACTGCACGGAATCCAATGTAAAGATATGGGATGGGTCCGGGATATACTTACATAGTTGTGATACATGGAAGATGTTGTGCACTCTGGGTAGTTCTGGCGATAGCTCTTGATGACGAGCTACTTCCTTGACATGTTGAGTGATGGGATATGGCCCAATGTACCTAGAGCTAAGCTTGCCCATCATGCCAAACCTTATGCTGCCCTTAGTTGAAGATACTCGAAGAAAAACTCGGTCTCCCACTTCAAACTCCAAAGGTCCGCGCCTTCGATTACCATAGCTCTTCTGTCGACTCTGGGCCGCTTTCATTCATTCTTGGATCACTCTGACTTTCTGGGTAGTGGTATGGATTAGCTCAGGTCTAAGGACAATCGCATTGTCAATCTCCTGCCAGCACAATGGGGTTCTGCATTGTCAACTGTACAACGCTTTATAAGGGGTCATTCTAATGCTGGAATAATAACGGTTGTCGTAAGAGAACTTGATCAGTGCCAACTGCTCATCACAAGCTTGTTTGAAATCTAGCGCACATGCACCGACCACCTCCTGCCAATCAAGGCCCTGGGGGACAACAGCCTCAGTAGTGTTACCATAACAAGGGTGGTCAAGTGGCAAAGCTAAACTATCAGGCTAGAACGCCCCAACATAATCAGGCAAGACCCCCCAACCAGCCATCGCAACACACGGGGGACAAGGTCCACGTTATGCGTAGGGAGGAATCCAAGGATGCTCTAAACGTGATGACTGGTACATTTTCTATCAAAACTCAACCTATAGATGTCTTATTTGATTCTAATGCTACACATTCCTTTATTTCTGTCAAGCTGGTTGAGACATTAGGGCTAGTTCCGACATCTAGACCCCCTCTGCTATCTGTGACTCTCCCTAATAGGAGGGCCGTGAAATGTAATGAGCTATACGAGGACTGCCCCATCCAGATGTACGAACATGCATTCTTGGCAGACTTGTACAAATTCGAATTGACCAATTTCGGTTTCATGTTGGGAATGGAGTGGTTAGTAAATTACTAAGCCCAAATAAATTGTCCTAAACAAAGAATCACCCTAAGGGGGCCCAAGGGGGGCAAAGGCATTCATAAAGGGAAAGTTCTAACGAGCGGGGTGAGACTTATTACCGCGATGGAAGCCCACAAGCTGTGAGGGACTCTTGTGTAATGTGGTAGATACTAAGACCTCTGGCCATCCCTCTAGGACATTCCAGTAGTTTGAGACTTTTTGGATGTCTTCCCTGAGGAGATCCCTCGCATGCCACCCCCTAGAGAGGTAGAATTTTGCACTGACTTAGTACCAGGGTCAACCTCTATCTCCAGAGCACCTTATCGGATGGCACCAATAGAACTTAAGGAATTAAAAAACCAACTTGATGATTTGTTAGACAAGGGTTACATCCGACCTAGTACCTCCTTGTAGAGAGCCCCGATATTTTTCGTGAAGAAGAGGGATGGGACCCTGAGGTTATGTGTAGATTACAGAGAGCTTAACAAAATAACAGTCAAAAACTGCCACCTTTTAGCCAGGACAGATGACCTCTTTGGCCAGCTTAAGGGTGTGAGAACCTTTTCCAAAATAGATCTCCGCTCTGGATACCATCAACTCCAGATCAAGGAAGAGGATATACCTAAGACTACCTTTCGCACTCGATACGGACATTATAAATTTATAGTGATGCCTTTTGGGCTCACTAATGCCCCAACGGCATTTATGGACCTCATGAATAGGCCTTTAAACCTTACTTGGATCGGTTCATAGTGGTGTTCATAGATGATATACTAATCTATTCAAGGACACCGGAGAAGCATGCCCATCATTTAAGGATAGTTCTAGAGGTATTGAGGAAGAACGAACTATATGCAAAATTGAAGAAGTGTGAGTTTTGGTTGGGGAAAGTGGCATTCTTAGGACATGTGGTGTCCAGTGAGGGAAAATCAGTAGATCCTCAAAAGATAGAAGCCACAATGCAGTGGCCAAGACCTAAGAACGTGACTGAGGTGAGAATTTTTATGGGATTGGTAGGTTACTATTGTATATTTGTCCAGAACTTCTCGAAGATCGCCACTCCCCTCACTAATTTGATGAGGAGGATTGTCAAGTATGAGTGGAATGATGGGAGCGAGGAAACCCTTCAAGAACTTAAGAATAGGTTAACTACTGCGCCTATATTAGCCATACCTGCTAATGACAAGGACTTTGTGGTGCATAGTGACATGTCCAGGAATGGATTGGGGTGTGTGCTAATGTAGGAAGATCGTGTCATAGCCTATGCCTCACGACAACTAAAGACTCAGGAGCAAAACTATCCAACACACAACCTAGAGCTAGTGGTAGTAGTGTTCGCACTAAAAATTTGGAGACACTACCTATGCAGGGTGCACGGTGAGATTTTCACTGACCATAAGAGCCTAAAATATCATTTTTCACAAAAGGACCTGAACTTAAGGCAAACGAGGTGGTTGGAGTTCTTTAAGGATTACAACATAAATTTTTGATACCACCTAGGAAGGGCAAATGTGGTAGCTGATGCGTTAAGTCGCAGACCATACCTAACTCTTAACAGCTTGTTGGCACTATCAAGGGAGTTGTGCGAAGAATTTAAGAAACTGGAGATCAATGTGGTGACGAGGGGGATCAGACCTATGCTTTACACCATAGAGGTGCAACCCACCCTCATCGATGAAATTTGGATTGCTCAGGGCACGGACCCACCGTTGGATAGGATCAGGACTGAGGTGTTAGCAGAAATGGCACCTGGCTTCGTGATTCATAAACATGGGATGCTAAGGTTCTAGAACCAGGTATGCGTCCCTGCCATAGAGGAACTCAAGAAGAAAATTTTGGATAAGGGGCACAACACCCCGCACTTTGTTCACCTTGGTGGGAACACGTTGTACAAGGACTTGAAGAGAACTTTTTGGTGGAGTAAGATGAAACAGGAGGTGGCAAACTACGTGACGAAATGTCTGACGTGTCAATGAGTGAAGGCAAAACACCAACGACCCGCAGGACTCTTACAACCGTTGGAGATTCCCGAATGAAAATGGGACTCAGTTTCCGTGGACTTTATAATGGGTATACCACCAACCCAGAGAACGAACAATGCGATTGGGTTAACGTGGATTGACGTACGAAGACAACCCACTTCATAGCCACGAGGAGCACATGGACCTTAGATCATTTGGACCATGCCTATCTAGAGGAGATAGTCCGATTACATAGATTGTCGAGTTCTATAGTTTTAGATCGGGACACCAGATTCCAATATGGATTCTGATAGAAGCTACAGGAGGCGGTCGGGATGCTGTTACATTTCAGTACAGCCTTCCACCCAGCGATAGATGGTTAGACTGAACGGGCGATCCAAATGCTAGAGGATATGCTACAAGCATGTGCGCTAGATTTCAAACAAGCTTGTGATGAGCAGTTGGCACTGATCAAGTTCTCTTACGACAACCGTTATTATTCCAGCATTGGAATGACCCCTTATAAAGCGTTGTACAGTTGACAATGCAGAACCCCATTGTGCTGGCAGGAGATTGACAATGCACTTGTCCTTGGACTTGAGCTAATCCAGACCACTACCCAGAAAGTCAGAGTGATCTAAGAACGAATGAAAGCGGCCCAGAGTCGACAGAAGAGCTATGCTAATCAAAGGCGCAGACCTTTAGAGTTTGAAGTGGGATACCGATTTTTTCTTCGAGTATCTTCAATCAAGGGCATCATAAGGTTTGGCATGATGGGCAAGCTTAGCTCTGGGTACATTGGGCCATATCCCATCACTTAACGTGTTAGGGAAGTAGCTTGTCATCAAGAGTTATTGCCATAACTACCCAGAGTGGACAACATCTTCCATGTATCACAGCTACGCAAGTATATCCCGGACCCATCCCATATCATTACACTGGATTCCGTGCAGTTGCGAGAAGATTTGTCTTATGAGGAGAATCGATTCTTGTGTTGGATCGAAGGGAAAAACAACTCCGTAGGAAGATAGTGCCTCTAGTGAAAATTCTCTAGGCAAATCACGAGATATCGGAGGTCGCATGGGAACCAGAGCAACAAATGTGACCAAATATCGTTACTTATTTGAATGATCAGGTGCGTGCGAAGTTTCGAAGACGAAACTTTCTTTAAAGAGGGTAGAATGTGAAACCCCGGAAAAATTATTTTATTTATTTAGGATTATATATTTTTCTTTTATTTATAATTATTATGAATTTGGCCGACTAAGAATGCTTGAGCTCGTAGAGGTTTAATTCTTAGAAAATTTAGCGGTATAGTCTGGAGGTTAGTCGATTGGTCCAAGCCAAAGGAACATTGATCTCTTGATTCTCTATTCTTGAAGAAAAAAAAAATAAAGAAAATAGTAATACGGAAGAAGAGCAAGGGGGGACAAAAACCCTAATATTTAAACCCTTTTCCCTTCTCTCTTCCTATCCCCTCCTCTCCATTCCTCACGGCAACCCCGCGGTGCTCCCCCCCCCCAAATCGATGCGTCGCCATGCCCGCTGCCGCCACTGACCGCCTGTCTCTCACTCTCTCACTTTTCCCTGGTAAGTCATGAAGCCTCACGCAAGCCCCAGCCAAGCATGTTGGTTTTCTCAATGAAATTCTTCATAAAACCTCTATATTTTGGCATTGAATATGATTTTTTTATGCTATTCTATAAACTTCAAAGTGGAGCACTGAGTTGGAGGGATAATGCAACCTAAAGTCCCATCTTTGTCTTTACGATTCATTTTGAGGTAAAAGACTCATCCTTTCTATGGCTTGAATTGTTTTGATGATTAGGAATAATAGGGTTTTTGGTGAAGGCACCGTGTGCATATTGGGGAAGGGTTCAAGTCGGGACTGAATGAAGCCAAGTCTAAAAATTATTGTATAACCATCGTTCATTACACCAAATATGTAGTCTGACTTCACGAATTTGCTAGCAATTATTGGACACTCCAAAAAATTATGAACAAATTAGGGATGGTAGACCTACACGTCCTCTATTGGGAAATTTTGAATTTTGTACATTTGAGCTAAAACCACCGAGTTATGGCCATCGTACGGCGACTGCACAACCCTGATAGTCGTTGGGATAGTTTATAGTTTTGGTTAATGTCGGGTCAGTGAAAGCCCAAATCTACTAATGGTTAAAGAAAAGTTGTAGTTTGAAAATTGTCCTTTCTAGAATTGCCTAGATCTTGGAAATCCAACATTGGGAGTGAAAGCTATGGGTATTGGAAGTTGGGCTTGTAATCTGTTTGTAATTTGGAAGTGTACAATAGGGACAAACGTGTTGGAAAATAATTTAAAAGTACCCTAAAAATATAATTGAGGGCCTAAATCGATAGTTGGGTATAAAAGGAGGTCTATAGAATTTATTGGGGTATATTTTGACGTACAGGAAGTCCAGTCAAGGAATTAATACTAACAAAAACTATTTTGGGAAATTGTAGAGGCTCGAACTAACATTCCGAACTCAAGCTTAAGCAACATTGGTGGGTAAGGGTAAGACCTCGATCGTTGTGAAGGTTAGAATTTGCATCTTTAATGTTTTATTGTGAAAGTACTTGTGACCTGCTTTTAGACCATGACGGGCTGGGATGGGTTATGTCCCAATTAAATAGCGAATCTACTGGTAAGGTTAAGAACTAAGAAAATGGTTAGGTGAGCTAGGGAGTTTACTCCTACTCATCTGAAGGCAAGTAGCCTTTCCCGGGTAAAGTGCATACATGGTTGGCATCCACGTGCTACCTATGGGTGGATGTGGGGCAGGTTAGCAGTAACCATCCAAACTGACGGTAAGCCATGATATGGTTAAGTGGCTGCATTAAAACCAAGTGCAGGTCAAAAGACCTATTGAGGTCACTCTATCCTTATCCTAAATGGGTGTGACTGAGATGGGTGTATGACTTGTGTTAAGACTAGTAGGGTGTCTTTCATGTTATAGTAGTACTACTTGTGTCTTCCCCACCCCTAAAATGGTTTGAAATGAGTTTGTGTGCGTGTTTTGACGATTGGGGATGGTCGTTATTGATTTATCTCATTATTTTAAAATGTTTTGTTTTCAGGTGAAGTTTATGAGCATGAGGAAGGAACTTTGGTTTAGGGCAAGGACGCAAAACCTAGGAAAAATCCTAATTATGATGAATAAGGCTTAGATTGGTTATTTTCTAAGATAAATGTTGTTTAAGTATGGACAATTTGATGTTTTGTAAACGAGATATGAGATCGTGTTTGAGTTTGGTATTAAGTTACTCACCAAAGGTTTTATGCGATACTTAGCCTTATACTTCTTAATAGGGAATACGGCGGTAACACCCCTTAGGCTTTTCCGCTGCCACATAGGTTAATATTAGTAAATGAAAGGAATTAGAAATTTTGGGGTGTTACAAACTGGGATGGACCGCCCGTCAAGAGGCCACATCAGTCGATCTGTTAGTGAGGCACAACGGGGATGTTGTGCGCCTCAAGTGGGGTGATTATAATACCCCGAGTGTGGCTTAAGAGGATCGAAGTGACTACGTATATCACCTTTCTTGTCAGAAAGCCCACTCTTAAGAACTTCACAGCTAAGCATGTTTGCTGGGGAGTAATCTTAAGATGGGTGACCTCCTGGGAATTTTTTTCAGGCAATGTGTGAGCGACGACGAAAGGCTTGTAGTGATTTGTGAGGCCAGTCAAAGATCTTTAAAGCCATTCCTGGTAACTGTCCGTGCCCCGGGAGAGGGCCAGGGCATTATAGATGGTATCAGAACCGAGCCGCGACTGTAAGCTGCGCTAGTGGACGGGAGAGCCCTAGGCAGTCACCCCGCGGGGCAAAGATACTGGGATGGATCGCCGGTCAAAAGGACTTCTAAGTCGATCGGTTAGTGAGGCACAACGAGGATGTTGTGCGTTTCAAGTGGGGGTGATTATAACACCCCGTAAGTGGTTTGAAGGATTTGATGCGACTACTTATATCACCAAAGGTGCACCTTTTTTTTTACGGAGCCCACTCGTAAGAACTCTATAGTTAAGCGTGCTTGCTGTAGAGAAATCTTATGTTGGGTGACCTCCTGGGAAGTTTCTCAAGCAGCATGTGAGCGAGGATAAAGCATGCCGGAAAGGCTTGTGGTGATTTGTAGGACCAGTCGACAATCCTTAAAGTCGTTCTTGGTAACTATCTTGGCCCAAGAGGGGGTTAGGGCGTTACGGCCCACCTCAATAGAGATGGAGACATTGATATGATGGAAAAGGCATGAGAGCAAATCAACTATAACATTCTTATCCCAAAGGAGGGCTAAACCACTAGCTCCCCTTTGGGCGCATCAACAAAGATGCCGAAGAAATCACCAATTTTATGTAAGACGCCCTCCATTTCACATTTGCTTTTTTTGGCCTCCAAAAGGAAGACCACTTTAGGTGCAAGTCTCTGCATGAGTCCACGGAGGTCAGAAACTTCCTGGATCGTGCCTAGACCCCTACAGTTTAGGCAGAGTAGATTCATGGTGCTATGCGGAGTTACTGTGCCACATCCTCTGGAACATCATAAGCGATGGAAGGTACTATTTCCTTCACCTGTTTAGCATTACGGGTAACTCCTTTATGCAGCTGGGCCGAAGAAATAGCTTTTTCTCTTCCAGCAACTCAACCTCAGCACTGTGGTGCTCTAACTTCAGGGCCGATGTTCATAACCACACCCCATATTCTAGGTTGTTGTCTCCCTCTTTAGCTTGTACATGGTCATAGTTTGCTAGTATATGCCCCAGTTTGCCGCACCCATAGTAGAGATCTGGCAATTTAACATACTTGAATTTGACCCATAGTTGTTTGTAGACCTAACAAAATTTTGACCCGACCCGAACCTCCCAAAAAATTTGGGTTTTGAACACGATTTTCTCAACCCGAACTCGAAATAAATCGAACCCGAAAAACCCGCAAATTAGCGGGTCAAACCTGACCCGAACCCGAATCCGCCCACTTGACCTGAACATTAGATACTTTAGTTTTTGATTTTTCTCTAATTTATCCATCTTAACAAAACTGGTTAATCATTTTCATCAAATAGTTCAAATGGGCATTATATAATTATTACATCTATTTATAAATTAAACAATAATAAACTTATTTTTTATTCTCCATTCTCTGAAAATAATATCATACACAACTTTTAAATGAAAAACAAAGGTTAAAAATGGGTATAAAAGTGGATGCAATAATTATCTAATTTTTTTAAAAAGTTAATTTAAAAAAATACAAGCACAAAAAATGTGTAAGTCACACCATTATATGAGTTTATCAAATTTTTCTAATTATTTTTAAATTAATTAATTTGTAATAATTTAAATTGTTGATATTATAAATGCAAGATAATATCTTGTTCTTCTTTTATTGAATTTTATTTGGTTTCGTTCTAACTAGTCTTGAACTACGATGTTAGTGGTAGGACAACAGCTAACCGCATTCGTATTTGGGGTAGGCCCATTAATAAAGTTTTATCTGATTGAACATTGGTATGTTAGTTAATAAAAATATTAAATTATTAAATAGGTTATTAGTGGTCAAACTGCTATAGCCCATTAAAATGATCTAGATGGGCTCCCCTATAAATGGTTGACCCGCTATTGACCTTCTTTCAATGTACGGTTCAATTTACTCAAAACCAAGTGGAGCTTGATTCTTTGCCCGCTCATTCAATATGTTCATATATTATAATAAAAAGTCTGAATATTTTTAATGTTCTTTTGAGAAATTACAATTATTATGCTTTTTTATTAAATATTGACAATTTTGAGTAATAAACATGCAGAATTTTTAATTTTGAAAAAAGAAAAATAACTCACAGAAAAGGTGTTCTAAACCCGTTGGGTTGACCCAAAACCCTTTAAAACCGAAATACACCCGCCTGTATTTGACCCGAACCCAAAATATACCCAACCCGTATTTTACCCAAACTCGAATACACTCGATCCGTATTTAACCCACCCACCTGAACTGACAGGTCTAATTGTTTGTCAGCCACCTTGATGTATACACCTTGTCTCAAAGGTTTTGAGATATCTATGTCCACCCAAAAACAAAGAGCTTTATCTATGCTAAACATGCTAGCTTCGTCACAACTTACAAATACTCCTATATTGGAAGTGAGCCCTTGGGCGAAAGACATTGTTTGCTTCTTACCCGGAACATTGTAGCCTTTGACCTAAAACTTTGTCGTCAAGAATTCCACTTTAGAGGGCACTTTTAACCCTATCATCTGCTTGAGAGGGAGGATACTCCTATGGAAGGCCCATGGTCCCTCATTCAATGCGAAGTCTCTGTTTACAGCTGAGAACAAGTAAAGGCAAGTAGATTGGAATCAAGATCTCTGACCACAAGGCCTTTGTTCGGTTTCCACACATTTTTGAACACTGCCTTCATAGCTCTAGGGTTAAATGAGTTTGATGTATGTAAGTGACCGAGCAAACACAAAGAAATCAGCTTGCTTGTCGAACTATCTTCCTCCTCATCCGCGATGACTGCCTGTTCTTCATCGGCAATCAACTTCATATTTTTCCACGCCTCTTCTAGAACTGTCGCCATTTTCTGAAGTGACTAATGTAGGGAGCAAGAAAGAAGATGCTTGATACCCTACAGGAAGAACGTCACTTAACACAAGAAGCATGGGATCCCAAGAATAAGGAGAGCACTACAATGATAGACCAACAAGGCCCACATGCCGGTGGGAACGACTGAACAACTGCCGCCTCATCGGAAGGGAGGCAACAAACTCACACAAAACTAGGGTTAGGGTTTCCTAGTTTTGGAGAGGAAAAGGATTCTCTATAGCTCTGTCTTGAAAGCATACGTCTTTTTTCACGCTAATATCGTCTTGCATGGACACAATCAACTTGAAACTAGACTTTATGATAAATGCATGGGATATTTTGGCCATGTTGCTATCAACAATTTTCACATTTGGCATATGTTTTGAAGAAAACAAAAACAACAAAAAATGCTTGGGATCCTTTCCTTCTAAGGATTGTCATGCAATAACATCTAATCTTACTTCTAAATTTGCCATAGTGTATCTCATTTGATAACTTCACTATTCTCTAAAATATGTCTCTATATTGAAAACCTATATTGAAAACTTCGATTGTTTTCCCTTAGATTAGTATAAATATGTCATGCACAAGATCTCCACTATGTGTGAGGCAAATAGTGTACTATAGCATAAACAAGGCCTTGAGTACTTGCAAAATAAAGGAAGTTAAATTGCGAGTATAAGAAACCAACTAAACATAATCAAAGTTTATAAAGTGATTTAAATTTATTACCTTTTACTATTAAAAAATTATTGTCCATCTATGTCCACCATCCACCTACAAGTCATCATGCAAAAGATCAACAAACTATTTTCGTGTAGGGGGTGTCCTCCTTTTGTACCACATTCCAAGTAACAGGATACATCTAATTACTAGTGTCTCTATCAATGGTAGCTAAGACTTTGACATTTGTTGGTCCCTTCAGGAAATATCCATCAAAAGACAACACTATTAGAGGATCTACTTAATGCAATATCCTGTCCTCGGGCACTATTCGCAAAGAAATTTGTTTAAAATTTTGTATTCAAATTCTAAAAAATTCATGAAATAATCAAAGTAGACACCCGTAAAAATTAGCAAACACTTTTAAAATTCAAAGAAGCTAAAAAATGACACTAATAAATAAAATTTCTGGATCCGCTGCTAGACAACACCCTCTTACACCCATTGAAAACCCACTTTTTAAACTCCTAATGCATATATTAAGGCCCTTGAACACATTTTGTCTATATCCAGTGCTTTGATGGACCCCTTATTTTTGGTGAAAATCTCATGAACATAGTCCCACAACATTCCAAATTATGCTTTATAGTCCTCTGTCTAAAATTGTCACCCTTCATTCAAATTTTTGCTATATTATTTACCATCAAAAGTAGTGAATTACATTGAGTTACTTGATTGGGTTAATTAAATTATTGTCAATGAATTAACTAATTATTTTATTAATGATCACTTGTTTGACTCTCAAAAGGGAAGATGATTTTATGGCTTCCACTTTATTATAGTTGCCAACATTTCTAGATACTTGAAAAGCAAACTTAAAAGTATTCCAAATCAAGAAAGGGCAAAAAGTACTTTATGCAAAGAGTTTACTGAAGTCAATTACACCTGTAGTTTTGACAGACCAACCAAGACCTGCCACGTTGAAGGAAAAATACTTTTATTTTAGCCAATACAGCATGTCATATGTTAAATTAATTATGGCAATCCATTAAATTAAATATTTAATAGAAATGTATTGCGGCCAATTAAAAAGCTCCCCGTGTCATAAATGATGCAAAAAATAAATAATTACTTTTAAATAATGGGAAAAACCCTAACTCCAACTTCTCTATGAAAAGAAAGCTAGTCCCTCTCATTCAGAGGTCGGCATTTCAGAAGAACTCACAAAAGCTCAAGAATGTTTCTCTGGTATAAGACAACCAGCACTCTAAATGCATGTCGTCTACTTACGGAGATCAAACTCATATCTTGATTGAGATTAAGCTTCTTAGGCCCTCTCTCAAGATCAAATTCATTCAAGACTATTCAAGAAGATTAAATCATAGGATTTATTATACTTGTTCTTATAACAGTTATACAGAGATTGTGCCCACTCTTTGATATAAATACAAAAAATCAATTTGCTATTCAATTTCTTGTCTAATTTATTTTAGGCTCGAAATTAGTGTTTACAGATTTCTGGCACGCCTGGTGAGATATTCTCTGCCTCTCATTTCTTTCTACAAACCACTACCTCTACAATCCCTCGAAGATGACACGACCCCTAAGAACATCATCCCTCAATCTTCAAGAAAAGTTGTCTAATCCACATCTCAAGGATCAATAACTGCTACCACTACATCTAGCGGAGTCATGACCAGAAGTATGGCAGATGCTGCTACTACAATTGCCACAAAACAATCAGTTAGGGTTGTCCTATCGCAATCTCATAAGATCCAAAGCCTTGACTCCAACCTGCCTAAAGGAGGCAATTAAATCGTTTTGCATCCTTTGAAGCAAAGATCTGTTGCTAGCTTCAAAATGCAGTAAACAATTCCTCAAGGGATGGATGGGCCCAAGTTCAGGCCAACCCCACCTCCCAACCTTTTTGTGCAGAAGATCATGGCTATACTAGTAGTGACTCCTCACTGGCATCTCCAAGGAAGTTAGTCGATCAATCGAAGACCAAGTCCTCTAATTCTATCATTATGCTAGTGATGGTGACAAAGGTGACCAATGTAGAGGAACAGCTCGCAAACATAAAGGCAACATTAGAGAGACTTGTTAATGAGAGTCTAGAGAAAAATGCTTAAATCAAGCATCAAAGTGAACAGATTGTCAGTCTAATGAAGAAGCTAGAAAAGCGACCATTCGGATCCTCTACCAAAGGCTCAGATGGTTAAGAGTCTGACAAGGAGTCTAATCGCAGCGAAGACTTTAATGATGAACAAAAAAAAGAAGAATTCCTCATTGCACTCGATGTCTATTGAACAGATTCAAAGCCTAATTGTGATTGTTGTTAAGACTCAATTGGGGGGAGGACCTCACAAGACACATTTGTATACAAAGCCCTATACGAAAAGTATTGATGTCCTTTGTATGCCTCGTGGCTACCAACCCCTTACATTCAACCAATTTGAAAGTAAGGGCAATCCCAAATAGCACATCCCTCACTTCATTAAGACATGCAACAATGCTAACATTGAGGGAGATAGGTTGGTGAAGCAGTTTGTTTGATCTCCTAAAGGGATTACCATCGATTGGTATACGTAATTGGAGCCCGAGTTTATTAAGAGCTAGGAACAAATGGAACATGAATTCCTTAATAGGTTCTACAGTACTCAACGCACTGTTAGCATTATGGAACTGACAAATACTAAGTAGTGGAAGGATGAACCAGTCCTTGATTACATCAATCGCTGGAGATCTCTTAGCCTTAAGTGCAAAGATCGTTTATCTAAGGCATCTACTGTCAAAATGTGCACTCAAGGCATGGAGTAGGAATTGCTTTATGTCATGTAGATGAGCAAGGCTAGGATCTTTCAAGAGCTGGCTATGAAGGCACATGACATGGAAATGATGATAGCAAACTGTCGCTGTAAGTCATCTTCTTCATATGAGTTCAAGGACAAAGGCAATTCTAAGAGGAGTTTTAAACCTCCAAATGCCTCAATGAAGGAAACTATGACTGTTTCCACTGGAGAGCCCATAAGGATTACAGGTAAGTCTAGGTTAGAGGGGAAAGAGACTTCATTCTCTAAAGAGACAATAAAGAAGCGCCTTACATTGGAAGAGCTTTAAGAAAGGAAGTATCCGTTCCTTGATTCAGACTTGTCGGGAATGTTGGATGACTTGCTTGAAAACAAGATCATCGAATTCCCTAAACCTAAGTGACCAGAAGAGGTTGGAAGGACAAACAACCTGAAGTACTGTTGTTATCACATGGTCACTAGTCGCCCTTTAGAAAAATACATTGCTCTCAAAGAGTGTATCATGCAATTGACAAATGATGGGAGGAACATACTAGACTTGGATGAAGCTGCTGAAACCAATTATATCTACACTCAATTGGAGTCATCATCTTTATGACGAGAAAGTCATATCTAACTCTACCAGAAGGGAAGACATGGTTTGACTCCTTCGCTAAGTGTGGGGTTATTCATAATTCAGTTCTGAAGTTTAGAGCCAGCTGTTGTACCACTGATGGTACAAATGCCTCCTCCAAAAATCAAGCCCGTTGTCGATATCCTAGAGGATACCGAAGAGGGGTAGACCCTTGTTACTCAAAGAACACCCAGTAGCCAAAAGCGAGACTGACAACTGCCCCTGCACCATAAGAAGAGACAAGGGAGGAAGAAGAAACCTCAATATGTGAGAGGTAAGAAGAGCTCAAAAACAAACAAGAAGTAGGACATTCAACCTGTAGACCTACTTGAGCAGGAGCTGCTTACTCCTGTCACATTGGAAGAGTTCTTCCTAATGGGATTTTTTTATAGTCACTGTTAACATGACCTCATTTACTGAGTTGGAAGATGGAGAAGATGGAGAAGAGGAAAATCAGGAAGATTCTCCAAAAGGGGATGATAAAACTCTGATTGTCTTAGAGTCTTTACCAGCACACAAGGGTTGGAGGCAAATCTTTCACTTACCGGAAGAGGTGTGTCAGTATGTTACTACTGCCTCTACCAACTAGAGCTTTATGCTAACGTTGGAGAATCCTCGAAAGGCCTTGCCCAGTACACCACTTGCAACACTGTTATCACTTCCACTGAATATGATTTGTTGTTAGGCTCCAGTCCTTACAATCGTGCCTTGTTTGTAACTAGTTATATCAAGGAGCAAAAAGTAAAACACACATTGGTAAAATGAGGTTCACCCGTTAACATCATGGCTGAGTCTACAATGAATGAATTTGGAATCACAGTAGAAGAGCTTTCTAAGAGTCGTATGGTGATTTAAGGGTTTAGCTTGGAGAGTCAACGTGTGATCAACATGATTCACCGAGAGATAACAATGGGAGATTTATTGACATGTTCATTCTTCCACAATTGACCCCAAAACTTCATAAAAATTGTTAATTGGATGCTTGTGGCTCCAAGAGCATAGAATCGTGGTTTCTACCCTCTATCAATATCTTAAGTATTACTGTGGTGGCGAGAAAAAGATCAACTATGATGCCAAGCTATTTACAAAGGCAGAATCGCATTTTGCTTATTCTAAATTCATTGAAGAGTGCACTACACTTAATGAGACTATGCCCTCCATAATTTCCTCCACAGGTAAGGGTGAGCTGAAGGCTGCCAATAATTCCAGGTTGATACTGTCATACTGAGGCATGAAGGCGTGAAACAACAAGAATATTTTAAGGGGGACGTTGAACAAGAGACTATCAACCAACTCGTTAAACAAGTTGCTAAGCAAGTGGTAGTTTTCATAAATCACATGCCACTGGTCTTAAGATATGTTCCTAAAGCTGTTCGCAAGGAAGGAGAAACACCCTTCAATGGGTGCATAGAGGGAAACATTGGGGGCAAGGCTATCAAGAAAGATAGTGGGGCCAACCTGAGCACCCTTAAAGAAAGTGTCACACTACCAATGTGTAACATGTACCAACCGAAGGTGAGCAGAACCCCTTTGTCTGGATTTGTCTCTTGATCTAAGATCTTAGACGAAGATGAGAACTTTCCAAATGCATGAACAAAGGAAGGATTCGACCCGAATGCATATAAGCTTATAAAGAAGGCAGGTTATGATTTTGACACTCCCGTTGTGTTAGGGAAGGTAGTAGAGGTGGAAACCTATGGCCTCAATAAAACACAGAAGAAGATTCAAGAACAAGCAGGCCTAATAGAAGTCACAAAAGTGGGTCTTGGTTATACACCATTACAACTGATTAGTATATCAGGGCGATGCAAGGCTAAGCAGTATGTGGTTTAACATATCTCTGCTGAAGAAATAGATAAGAGTGAGGATGAAAATGCTTAAACTTCTATAAAGCCTTCTGTATTTGATAGGTTACAACCATCCGCCTCAAGGAACGCCTATCCGTCTTCACTAGAATTGGGAAAGGTCAAAACCCTAAGTCTTCTATGATAAACCTCTATTTTACACACTTTTGGGCATGATTTTTACCTCTCATCTTGGCGTTTTCTAGTAAAATCCCTAAAGTTTAGAGGTTGATTAGTCATTCTTCACCTAAAATCTACTTAAAAGTGTGTTTGTTATGTTTTCAGGGGTTAAACTGAGAGAAATGAGGAAAACAAGCTAATGCCGCGCCAAACAGGAGCAAAAGGGGGGATTTCAGGCCAAAAGAGGGTAGCACGGTGTCACCATGCCATCCAGGCTGACCGTGCCACCTAAGAAAGCTGGCGTTCGCGGGACAGCAAAGTGGCACGGTCTGACCGTGCCACATGGCACGACCGTGCCACTTTAGTAATTTGCGCTTAATCGTGTTTTCGCGTTGTAATTAGGAGTTACGGAGTTTTCCAGAACTGATTACTTTTCTCTCTCGTTTTACGCGATTTTTAGGGTTCTTTTCTCCTTAGTTTTAGATTGAATTCAATTGTAATTGGTTTGAGAGGAGATTGAAGATTATCAACGCAATCAATTATTCGTTCTTGACGAATTCATTCAGTTATCGATTTAAGTACGTTTCTCCTTTCTCTCTTGGTGTTTGGATTGAAATTTGTTGTTTGCAAGCATGTCTACGTTGCAATTTGATTGTTTGGTTGAGTCTAAGACAATGGTAGGCTAAATCCATAGTCTTGGATTGGGCGTAACCCTCTGTTGTAACGATTAGGGCCATGTTCTAGGTTTAATTGATGTATTCCTGCAGATTTGACTGAATTCCTGCATTGCACGCCAGTTGCTCGATGAATTGCCTGAGAGGGTTTCATTCATGACTCTTAATTAGGGTTTAGGGGATTAGCGAGAGTTAAGTCCTAGGCCTAGGGCGGCTTTGTGGGCGATTGAATTACTGACACGAGAGTAGTCGGTACTTCATATCTGGGAATGATAGGTTGCATAATCCAGTGATTTAGTTCTCCATTGCTCTGCGAGAGTAGGCGATCTGATTTACTAAATCAGTCTAATGACCTTTGAGAGAAGGCGTAGATGCATTAAACCGGCGACCATTTCAGTTCAGTAAATCATGTAGGTTAAATCACATAATCTAGTCTTTAATCTAGCCTTCTGTATTTGATAGGTTACAACCATCCGCCTCAAGGAACGCCTATCCGTCTTCACTAGAATTGGGAAAGGTCAAAACCCTAAGTCTTCTACGTTCTAGAGATTAAAGAATCATGCGTAACCAAGGCCTTCGATGTTAACAGAATCATGAAAGCAATAGAATTGATGAATCCACTACCCCAAGAACAAAAGGATTCAGTGTTCAATTGCCTTGGTGATGGAAACGAAGTACAAAGTTCTATCCCTTCTCGTATGAAGCAGTTTTCAATCCTTGATGCGAAGACAGATGGTTCACTAAGGTTAAAGAGACGCAAGATGCTCTTTACTGGTCAGCTAGGTAACTCTGACATCAACAAAGGGAATGAGTAAAAAGAAGTGACTTCTTCTAATCATATCATAGTCTAAGAATGTGAAGACTTAGAGATAGAGATAGAACTTGTAGAGACTCCTGAAACTCTTGAAGACAGGGGGCAAGCTATAGTTGATGATTTGAAGGAATTGGATCTCGGAACTGCCGATAAACCCCGCCCCATGTATGCAAGTTTATTGCTTACACATGAGGAAGAAAAGGAGTTATTTAATCTTCTCTCGGACTACAAGTACATGTTTACATGGAGTTACAGTGAAATATCAAGACTTCATCCTAAAGTCGCAGTCCATCGCTTATCCCTCAAAAGGGGCGTCCCGCCCAAAAAGCAACCTTGACGACGTTTTCATCCAGAGTTAGTACCTGAAATTAAAAGAGAGGTCAACAAACTCATAGAGGTAGGATTTATTTGTGAGGTAAAATACCCCACTTGGATCGCAAACGTTACCCCTGTAAGGAATATGAACAGGCAACTTTGTACTTGCGTGGAGTTCCGGGATCTCAAGAATGCTTGCCCAAAAGATGACTTCCCGTTGCCCGTCACCAAGCTCATGATCGATTCAACCATGGGACACGAGGCCTTGTCCTTTATGGTCAAATCCAAATGGCGCCAGAAGACCAAGAAGCCACAACTTTTCACTCTCCCAAAGGCATCTTCTGCTATAAGATAATGTCCTTTGGTTAGAAGAACGCCGAAGCAACATACCGAAGAGCAATGCAAACTACCTTTGACGACATGTTGTACAAAATAGTGGAGTACTATGTTGATGATCTTGTGGCCAAGCCAAAAAGGAGATCATACCACCTACAAGACCTTCATTGAATTTTTAATAGGCTGAGAAGATGTCAACTAAAGATAAATCCACTTAAATGTGCATTTGGTGTCACTTCAGCAAAGTTCCTAGGCTTTATAGTTTGGCATAAAGGCATTGAGATTGACTAGGCCAAAATCAAGGCAATCTAAGAGATGCCTACCCCAAAAAATCCCAAAGAAATACGGGATCTTCAAGGTCGTTTGGCTTATATTAGAGGGTTCATATCCAACCTAGTCAGTCATTGCCACCTGTTCGACTACCTCATGAGGAAGAGTGCATAATTCGAATGAGACCAGTCATGCCAAAAAGTCTTCGATAGCATCAAGAAGTACTTGTCAAATCCACGAGTTCTGGGGGCACCAATTCTAGGGAAACCTGCTATACTCTACATTGCAGCTTAAGAAAAGTATTTGGGGGCATTATGCGCCCAGGAAAATGAGGAAGGTAGAGAAAGAGCTTTGTACTACTTAAGTCGCACTTTGGTTGGGGCAGAACTGAATTACTCCCTGATTGAAAAGATGTGTTTGGCTCTCATGCTCACCATTCAAAAATTAAGGCATTACATGGAAGCTCATACGGTGTGATTGATTTCTAAAGCTGACCCCATCAAATATATCTTGTCAAATCCAATTGTAAGAGGGCGATGTGCAAAGTGGACTATAATCCTGAAGCAATATGACCTTGTTAACGCGCCATAAAAGGCTACTAAAGGACAAGTATTTGTGAATTTCTCAGCAGACCACCCAATCCCTGAAGCTTCGGGGCTTGATGTTGTGGGTCCTGTCACTACAAAGTCTTCCGCTGGCCACTCGTACATCTTGGCGGCAACTGATTACTTTTCTAAATAGGTAGAAGCAATCCCACTACGAGAAGTCAAGAAGGAGAATGTTGTCGATTTCATTCAGACACATATCATCTACCGGTATGGCAGTGCCCCGATACATTATTACTGACAATGGTAAACCGTTTTTTAACAAGCTAGTGACTGACCTATGCAGAAAGTTTAAGTTTGCCCAACACAAGTTTTCAATGTACAATGCACCTGCAAATGGGTTGGCAGGAGCTTTCAATAAGACGCTTTACAAGTTACTAAGCAAAGTGGTGGCAAAGTCAAAACGTGATTGGCACAAAAGGCTAGGGGAGGCTCTTTGGGCATACAAAACCACGTACAAGATGTCAACCCAATCAACTCCTTTTGCTCTGGTGTATGGGGTTAAAGCGGTATTGCCTTTAGAACTCTAAATTCCGTCACTTTGTATTGTCATACAGGAAGGCTTGACCGAAGATGAAAATCACAAGCTTCACTTGGCTAAGCTCGAGGTCTTTGATGAAAAAAGACTTCGAGCACAAAAAAAGTTGGAATGCTATCAAACTCGCTTATTACAAGCGTTTAATAAAAGGGTACAACCGCGGTCATTTTAGGTTGGAGATCAAGTGCTAGCGGTAAGAAGACCAATCATTGTCCCACACAAGACTGGAAGCAAGTTCACTTCCAAGTGGGATGGCCCTTACTTGATTCGGGAAGTCTGCACAAACTATGCTTATAGGATAGTTGGTACTGACGGAGTGTAAGTTGGAGTGATAAATGGCAAGTTCCTAAAGCTTTACTATCCTTAATGTATTGATTCATGTAAGCTCTTTAACATGACCCCAAACTATTCATTCTTTCAAGTCAAACTCCATTGTACTACTCCTGGCCCGTAAGAGTATAAACCATGAACGGCTAAATAAACAAAAATTATATCTTGTTGTTCGAACTACACGTATGACTTGATCCCTTGGGATTCCTTTCAGGTACGTAGGTAACTTTAGTATACACCCAAGTATAGTCATCATCATAAAAAAAAAAAAGAAGAAGAAGAAGTTTGTTAATGCTAAATAAAGAAGTTCATTTAGTCTAGTTATAAGTTCAATCTCACTACGAGTTTTTGTACAGCTTGTGAATTTAAAGGAGAAATATAGAGATTTGGCTTGGTATAAACTCATTTTTTGTGATAAAGTTGATGATGGTGAAATCCAAATCACAAAGAAAATCAACCAAGATGCAACGATGAATAAAAGAAAATTTTCATATGATCTTTATTCAATAGACATCAAGCTTACATCACAAAAGTGCAAAGTGCATTACAAGTCCATATTAAAAAAGAAAAGGAGTTAACTATGGATTCCATTGAAAATTCTTCAACTCTTCGAAAAACTCCATTATATAGGCTTCAGTCTTCTCTAAAATAGCTTTTATGGTTGCATCCATCCCTTCAGTGGTATTTGTTATGTAATTTTGACCCTATTTGTCAATAACTTCCCACTCATTTTCTTGAAGCAAATGTTCGGTGGCCGATACATAAGAACTAAAATCTTTTCTTTGATCTTCCAAAAGTTGAAGCTCTTTTAGCAGCCCCACATGCCTCGATTCAACCTGCTTTAACTTAGCTGCCTTTGCTTCATAAAGGGCACCTTCTATGTTCAGTCGATGGGAGGCCTCATCAAGCTTAACTTGCATCTCCATGCGACAACTATCATGTTCTTCAGGAGATATTCGACCAAAGTAGCTCTATTGCGGGTCCTTGAAATCACATGCTTGCTTAATCAACCCTTCAACCTTGCTCTTTAAAGGAGTGGCATTAACACCTCTTTGAAGGATGGTGGAATAAAGGTCGTCAAAATCGCCTTTTAGATAAGGAAGGCCATCAAAAGGGGTGCAAGACACCTTGTCAAGTATGGCTTTATAGAACACTCATACAGTATTCTTATCTACCTCTTTTATAACAGCATCAACGTTGAAGATAGAAGCTCCCCCTTGTGGAGCTCTCAAAGGACGTCGTGGGCAGGGTACAAGTGAAGAAGTATTGACTCTACGAATGGACTCAATGTCATTGTCGTTTTAGGGACAAACACCTTTTGAACCATCTAGTCTTGATTCGTTGTCAAATAAATCTTTACCAAATAATGGTATTCATCCAATTGATGGAAAGCACTGACTTTTCGATGGCAGAGGAACACATGCTAATTCCTCCTTGAAGTTCACATTGTCACTTTCTCACTATTAAAAAAATATATATACAGAGACAAAGATGGTGAGATAGGCATTTGAAAAGAAAGTGTGTTTTAAAAAAAAAACAAAGAAAAAAAAGAGGAAAAAGGGGGGAGTACAGTGCATTCAGTAAGGTTAGGTTCAACATCGAGGATATTCATGATATTCTTAGCGCCTTCTGGGGGAAGCTCAATTACCTTTTCGATACTCGACTCACAAACTCCGATGGGTAGCTTGTCCCGTCCATCAATAGTAAGATTAATTGTAGATTTAGACTTTTATCTACATATATTAACAGGTGAAAGATTTGAAATGTTCTTTAATCTCATTTGTTACACATGGTAACAGCGCAATGCTTTGAATAGGGATCGCAGGGATGGGTGTTGCTGGGATGGTAACATCTATTCCTGGAATCATGACACGAGAAGAACCATCTGCCATCAGTATAACAAAAGGCTCTAAGGGCCTCCAAAACGAACAATCTTCAACTTGGGCTTAGAGCCAATTTTACCTTCATTCTTTACAATGTTCGTATTAGATAAATCACTTTGCTTCCTCTTGGAATCACTAGCATACAGACTGCAAGTCGAGGAAATGAACATCTTAGACCACCACTCACGAAATGCACGAATGGTATTTCTCTCGAGTAAATTACATCGCCCAGGAAATAGTGCTTGGGACCTTGTTCCATAGCATGTGGGCACATGGTGACGGCGAAGCATTGTTTCTGGAGTAGGAAGATTAATGAGGTCCAAATCAGCAGGAATGTCTTGATGAAAACTGAATTGTCTACTAAATCGATCAGGGCAGTAGTACTCCATGATGAGGTTGTTCTCACAACGGTAAGAGACAAAACTCGAATAAATTCTGACAAAATAAGCAAAGTCAGCTCTCGATAACTTGCCGTCAACCAAGAGGGTCGCCTTAAGTCAGTTGATTATGGATGAATGCCAGCGAAAGCCCTTCCCAAAACCAATGAGTTCTCCGGCCTCTTTGAGTAGAAATGACTTGGCTTAACGAAGGCCACTAAACTTCACCATCCTAGGACTGGAGGAAGCCTCACCATCAAGCTTGTATATATCAAAGTTTTTGGCTAACCAAGTATAAAGGAAATGAGCTGGAAAATGGCCCCTAGCTCTACCAGGATGTGAAGAACGACCAATCTCATTGAATCCCTTGTAGATACTCGCAAGGATTGCCGTAGGGAGGCAATACACTACACCTAATGCCATGAACGATGCGACGTTGAAAGTGCCAGGGCGTATGCAACCAGCGTCTCTAACTGGTAAGATGAACATGCTTAACCAACAGGAGAGAAACGCAACTAGAAAGGTCTCGATACGTTGGTCTTTAGCCACTCCCAGCTCATCGAAAATAACTTGATAATAAACCCCCCACGGGCTTCTACTTCTATGATAGAAGACAATATTCCTTGAAGAGCGGTCCTGTTTTCCTTATTAGACTTCTTGGAAACACGGTACCTGTTGGGTGAAACCAGAAGGCAATCCACTGCTCTATGGTCTATTTGCCCTTGCGACCTTGCATAAGTTTGTGGCAAGTAGTGAATGGATAAGTGCAACTTAGGGGAAGCTTATTTGTGAGTTCCCGTTGGATAGGAACAACTTCATCATAAAGACACCCTGAAAGTCCCGAGGAAACTGTGAATATCAAAGGTAGCTAGGGACACCTCGCCTTTAGAAGTATGCAAGGTGTTTGTTTCTGGACACCAATACTCGCACACTACTCAGATGAGGTTCAAACACCAATCATAAAGAAAGAGCGAAGCATACAAAGCATCAAACAGATGAAGGGTTGTGAGTTTATCTTTGCAATGAAAAAGAATATCTTCTAACCACTCCCAATCAAGTGGCTGGTAAGAAAACTCCCCATGCAACAGTAACCAAACCCATGATTTGTGCCTGAACTCTATGTCATGATGTAACAATTGGTAAGAGGAGAGATTCTCTTTTACTTTAATGTGACTAGACAGCAAAAATATTTTGCTTGTCTTCAAATTCTCCTTAGACCACCAAGGAAGGCTTGGAGGACCTCCAATGCAGTCGGACTTGCACAAGGATGTTATAGAACTGCGAATGAGCAACTTTTCTCTTCCTCATCTACTTCATTTTCACTTGGTTGGATGTGCAGACAGCGTGGGCTACTAGTGGTTTATCCACAAAAGTAACCATTTGGAATAGACCTGCAGCAATAGTAGAAATAAAGAAACTTGAGTCATAGGACTTATCACTTGGGCAGTCATAACAATTCAATAATCAAATTGGACAAAAAAATTTCTTGGACATAGAGCCACTATAGAAAAAAAAAGATAAGAACAAATGCAAGCAAGGGTTGTTTAGCGAACAAGTTAACCCATTGATGTATCTAAAAGGTTATACATTCAAAGGTTAACATATAATTAAATTAAATTCGCATCTGGAGAATTTTCGCATTTGAAAGTTCGCCTTAGGAGGATTCAAAGATAACATGTTGATGTACCCAGAAGGGTTAGACATTCAAAAGTTAACTAATATTAAATCAAAATTCACGTTATAGAGAACTTTCGGCTCTGGAAATTTGCCTTAGGAGGATTCAAGGTTAACCAATTGATATACCCAAAAGGGTTAAACATTCAAATGTTAACTGATATTAAGTCAAAATTCACCTTTTGAATAATTTTCGCCTTTGGGAAGATCACCTTAGGAAGATTCAAGGTTAACCCATTGATGTACCTAAAAGGGTTATGCATTCAAAAGTTAACTGATAATTAAATCAAATCCGCCTTTGAATAATTCTCGCCTTCTTGAAGTTTGCCTTAGGAAAGTTCAAGTTAACCAGTTGATGCATACAAAAGGGTTAGACATTCCAAGATTAACCGGCATTAAATCAAAATTCGCCTTAAGGGAATTTCAAGTTAAACCATTGATGTACCCAAAATGGTTAAACATTCAACGGGTTAATCGATGCTAAGTGAAATACACATTTAAAGGTTAATCAAATACACATTTGTTCCATTGGATCGTCAAGTACTTTAAAAAAAAAAAAGGAGAAAAGCAATTAATTGTGAAAGACATCAAGTATGGTTTCTACCAAAAAAATGGATAATGAGGTTGCCATGTAAAGACAAGAAAGAAGTAACTTACCAAAAGGACAAAAAAACAAAAAAACAAACACAAAAAAAACGAAAGGTAAAGCAGCGGCGATGGCGTATTGTACAACAAAATTACCCTGAAATGCTCCTTTGTTAGATTGTTTACAACGAAGTGTTTCCTGTGCCTAATGCGGGTGGCGAGAGATACTGGCGCGAAAGACACATAGATTCTACAATTGATGGCTGACAGAAAGGGTCCATGTGATGACGTAGTCTTGTCATACATACACCAAATAAAACAAAAGAAAAGTGAGGCAAGATGAAGCAAACATACCACAAAGGAGCGATAAATTAAATGAAATAATCAGGGAACCACCAATGAAAACGTACCTTTCTTTTTAAGTTGAACCTAGCTCAGGGCACACAGGGTGGTGGGAACCGCCTCATATTTTCATATCAGTAAATTTAAGGAAAGAATCACACTTTTTCAAATTTTAGGCAAGAGAGATTTATAATATTGAAGATCACATCTTATAAATTGGTAAATGTGCTTAATTATGCAAATTTGATGCAGCTGTTACGTTTTTTTCCCTAAAAAAAGAGATTAAATTGCATCTGTTGAGTTCACAACTTGACAAATTAAGTTGATAGTCTGCTTCAAAAACGAGCCAAAAAAATGTATATCGAGACCTCGGTTGATCTTAAATACTCGAAGACGTGTACGTGACCTAGTCTCAAGGGGGCATTTGTAGAGAGAAAATTTTTACGGACCAACCAGGATGTGTCACATGGAAGGAAATAAATACTTTTATTTTAGTTAATTATAGCATGCCATATGTTAAATTAATCACGGCAATCCATTAAATTAAAAATTTAATAGAAGTGTATTACAGCAAATTAAAAAGTGTCATGTGTTATAAATGATGCAGAAAATAAATGATTACTTTTAAATAATGGGGAAAACCCTAACTTCAACTTCTCTATAAAAGGAAGTTACTCCCCCTCATTCAGGAGTCAGCATTTCAAAAGAATTCACAAGAGCTCAAGAATTTTTCGCTGGAAAAAGACAGCAAGCACTCTAAACACGTGTCGTTTACTCGCGGAGATCAAACTCATATCTTAATTGAGATTAAGCCTCTTAGGCCCTTTCTCAAGATAAAATTCATTCAAGACTATTCAAGGAGATTGAATCAGGGGATTTATTACATTTTTTCTTGCAACAATTATGCAAAGATTATACCCATTCTTTGATATCAACAAAAAAATTTAATTTGCTACTCAATTTCTTGTCTAATTTATTTTAAACACAAATTTTTGAAGTCTAAAATAAATTAAACAATAAATTGAGCAATAAATTGAATTTTTTGTATTTATATCAACGAACGGATACAATCTTTATATAACTGTTACAAGAACAAGTATAATAAATCATCTGATTCAATCTCCTTGAATAGTTTTGAATGAATTTGATCTCTAGAGAGGGTCTAAAAGGCTTAATCTCAATCAAGATATGAGTTAATCTCCATGAGTAGACGACATGTGTTTAGAGTGCATGTTTTCTTCTGTTAGAGAAAAATTTTTAAACTCTTGTGAGTTCTTCTGAAATGCTGACCTCTGAATGATGGGGAGTAGCTTCTTTTTTATAGAGAACTCAGAGTTAGGATTTTCTCCATTATTTAAAATTATTTATTTATTTTCTGCATCTTTTATGAAACGGGACACTTTTTAATTGGCCGCAATACATTTCCATTAAACATTTAATTAAATGGATTGCCATAATTAATTTAACGTATGACATCTTGTAACTAGCTAAAATAAAAGTATTTATTTTCTTCCATGCGATGTGTTTGAGCCAAAAATATGATATTTTTAAGGTACTTTTCCACCAATT
>JACYFF010031952.1:39658719-39681777 GCA_017589665.1 Selenicereus undatus | reverse complement strand
CTTTTGTTTTTAATTTATGTTTCCATCCCCCTCAAAATCCATCAACACGATGGGTCTTGTTTGGTTCGTAAAAATTTACTTTCAACAACACTAGAGTGGGAAGCTTTCCACATCAAGCTTGAAAGGCCTGTCTACCTTATTTAAAGAAGAAAGAACAAATAGAACATTAATTTAAGGATAAAAGCTTACCTTCTAGAGCTAGATGAATCCAAGAACGGGCTCTACAGTTGTCAAGCGGAGAGACAAGGTCCTGATCTTTTAAGTAACGTCTAACTATTAAACAAGAAGCAACATTGAAATATTTTAGAGCATCCCACGACTTATCCTTTAGCACCAATGTTTAATGAAACCAAAACTAAAAATAACTAACAAAAAATAACTTAAAAACATAGAATTCTTATTAGATTAATATATTAAAAAACTAATGATCATTAATTTTTAAAAAATAGATTATTATATGATTAATGTAATGATTGCATGGGAATCAAAACATAGTTAAAAAATAAAGTTTCAAACTATATTCAATTTTATAGCAAATTATTGAGACCTCTTGACTTCTAATATTACACTAAACTTTCAAGTTCATGCTACAAATCACAGACAATAATATTGTTGATAGCTATATGACGTTTAGTATGTTTTGCTATCATATCATCCAAATTAATACGCATAAATAATTTGGACAAAAAATGCACATAAACTATGATGTTTAATTGCTAGAGTTTATTTTTCATGCTTTAACTTAACCATTATCTATTTTTTTATATAATTAGTAGTGATTTATATTAAGAATAACATAATTCCTCACAATAATTAAAATTAAAAGAAATACTAAAAAGTCTTATGTGTATTGCATGGGTTATAAAAACCAGTTTTAGGTATACAAATATAAGTAGTAAGCAGTGATGGATCCAAACATTTAGAATAGGAATGTTCATCTATCTATTAACGTTATCACTAATATATACCACCAAAACAAAAAAAGAAAATCATATGATATATACTATGATTGCTTATTTTGTACAAACATTATGTCTCGTATTTTTATTTACAAATGTTCCGTTTTATATGTCGACACTAACGGAAGTTGATAAGCAATAATAATATACCCCACTTTTCTACTCCAAAAAAAAAGGGAAAAAAAAAACTATGGTGTGTCTACTACAATGTATTGTTCTCTGCGATTCTTCACATTTTGAAGTTGATAAATAAATTGCACCAAATTTGCATAATATTACAATGATAGACCATTTACTAAAACTGTTGGTTACAAAACACAAATCATCTGTACCAAGTAATACAAAAAAAAAAGCCATGAAGTGAACACGTCAAATATGAAATAGAACTATAAATAAGCAATCTCCACCATCTAAGTGCACCAAAAGGGGAGGGGGAAGAAGAAATAGTATCAAGTTCAAATCAATGATTAGTGCCAAGTTAAAGAAATTCTGCACAAAAAACACATTGCAACTAAAGAGTCGAAAAAATTAATAGTAACAATGAAAAAATTAAAGAGATTAGTATCATACTAAATTAAAAGTTTAAAATCCATGTAAGACAGAGGGGTGGGGGGGTTGAGAGATTTGGGCTTGGATGCATTTAATTTAATTTTATTTTTGTATCAAATTCCAACTTTATAGGCCATAGCTAGACTTTTGGTATTTAAAAAATAAAAAATATCAGTATATGGGCTGGGTGTATTTAAAGAGTGCCCATAACCTTTTGGTCTAATTCCGGGCATTCAAATATACCAATCGACCCCCTTTAAAATAGCTTATTAATTATTTTTATTTTTTTGGCAATGAGTGTCCATAGACACTCCTCCCATATACATGATCCGCCCATGGAGGTAAGTGCTATATTTTTTCAAAACAAAAAACTTAGAGATTCAGATCTCATTTCATGCAAAATTTATGTATTCTACATACAAGGTCATGGTTGTGAGCTAATGACTCATGTGGTAGTCTACCCTGACCACTAAAAAAAGAACAAAGAAAAAAAAACCTAGTGTGACAACAACCTGGATCGGGTGATTGGGCCGGTCTTGGGCTTGGTAAACTGGATCTAACCAAATTTCTAGTGGATCGGGCCAAATATGATTAACCAATTATAAAATAGTTTGAAATAATCTTTTTAACCTTGAATTATTTTTCATAATACAATTAATCAATTTCAAAAAAAAATTGTAACTTTTAAATTTTATTAAAAGTTTAACTTTTTTACAAACTTAAATTAACTTTTTAAAATTCTTTTTTAGTATCTGAAAATTTACATAAGTACGAAAAAATCATGAACTAATACTATATTTTTAGCAAGCTAAAATAATTGAAACAAAACATTTGAAACATTTTTTGGGTGGGGGAGTGGTTGATGGGCTTGCTCTTAATTTTAAATTATTCTTTAAAAAAATTAAGATGCCTACGTATCTTCATATTTTCCACGTAAATTGCAACATATGAAGAATCAAAACCCACGTAGTTCTTGATGCTTACCTAACTCAATTGAATTTGAATGGGATGATGGTGATCAAAAGTCATCATCTTGATTTGCTTCATCCACTAAACCACCTGAACCTCTTGATTCTGCCCATGAGAAGGTCAATTGTACAATTTGAGCAATATCATCATGATCAGCTTGAGGTTGATCTTGGGTTCGATTGGTGGCCATTTGCATATCTTTTGAGCAAATAAGAACCTTGATTGTGTTTGGATCTAAGGATGTCCGTTTCTCATTTAGAATCTGTCTTCCAGCACTAAATGTTGACTCTATCACCACTATAGATAGTGGATAAGCAAGAATATCTTTTGCAATCTTATGGAAGATGAGATATTTGGATTTGCATTCTTTCCACTGAGGTAATATATCAAAGTCCATAATATTTTCAAAACTATCAACAACTGAGAAGTAATAATTGAGTTTGACATACCTAACCTTGGCCACTTGATGTAAATGTGGGACATGCCCCTCTGATGAGGGTATCGTATTGAAGCACCTCATTGGAGCTGAATAAAGTTGAGGTGTTATAGGGGTTTGTGGTGTATCAAATTGGTGTTCAAGTGAGTAATTATCATATACATTTTTGCATATAGCCATCCACATTAAAATAAATGGGAATCTTAATTCTAGGATCAAGTATAGAAGCAGTTGCAAATAAATGGGGATTTCAAAAAACTACTTCAAGAATTTTTCCTTCATGGATTGCACACATTCATATAATGTATGGGTTACATAATAATGAGTAAATTCACCTAGAATATCTACAAGGCACAGTACAACATTGTGGAAGGTTGATACATGTAGGAAAATTCTTTAGTTGCTTTGTCAAATACTTTAAGCAAATTACATAATTAATAAGCTACGTCCCAAATGTTTTGGGTTATCCCATCCCCCCCCCCCCACATAGCTTGGTTGTACACATATGATTTTATACTTTTATACGCATAAGTGTCACGCAACATTTTATAAGTTGAGTCTCACCTAGGAGGCATACCAAAGTTAAACAGTCTACCTGACATGCTTTTAGCTTTACAAGCTACCTTATAGGCTTTCTTGTTTCTATCAACACCACAAATCCCACCCAAGAGCCTTTGTTATTGGGTTCACTATATATGATAGGATTTCTCTTCTATCTTAAATTCACAAGTTAAGAACATGATACACATCGAAGATCAAAAAATTCTAGCACAATGGGATTAATTTCTTTGGATTGCAACAAGTTGTTTATACACTTTGTGTTAGCAGATGCATTTTCAACACCCAAAGTCAATATTTTGTTATGAATGCCACAAAGCATGAAGACATTCATCGATAACAATTTTATAACTACTTCAAAATCTATAATTCTTGGTAGGGAGATTTCCATAAATCACAAGTTATATTGACATGACCTTTAAAAAATCTCAAACAATCCATTAGTTGAGTTACTAGTGTCGTATATTGCAATTTGACTATATCTGTCAAGGTGGTCCTTGGAATTGGGCTATAGGCCGATTGTAGTGCATTTTTTTACCATAGTTTCAAATGGCTTACTTTCACCCACAAGGAATGGTTTTTCATCAAGTACTATGTATTTACTAAACTCATCTACCAATCTAGCACGAATGAAACAAAACAAACCTGCCCTTGGGGTGAATTTGGAAACCTGGATATCTGTGCTTGGTCAAGTGGGATGGAATTATTTTTATTCAATTTGTGGGTTGTCACCAAGTGCCAACGTAGTATGTCGGTACCATCATTTGGTGTAAGTTTCAGCATTGTTCCGCATATCCAACACTAACAATTATAACGTCCTAGCTCATTTAAAATTTGAGTCATCTCAAAATAACTCCACATCCAAGATGTCCTCTTTCTTTCATCCCCGTAGTTGTCCCCTCTACCGTGTTGAAATTAGGATGAGGAAGGGGTCTCATGGTACTTACTCTTGGACTTTGTTTTGTTTGTTGTGGGCTTTGGGGTAGGACAAAAGTGAATTGTGTTTCACCCTCTTCATCCTCATTCTCATATTCATCATAAACTCCCGCATTTTCCTCAAATATTTCATCTCTTGAGCAACCCTATTATTGTAACATAAAACATAAATAATTAATTAATTATCACTCAGATAAGTCAGTTATGCATATTAAATTGAATGATTATTAATTAATAAATTAAGAAAATTTCACTGGTCAGGAATCATAAATGAAGGTAGGCAATTATAATATGGCGAGCAAAATCACAACTTGGGTACATAGCTACACGCTGGGCAAAATATTAGCTAGGCACGATTGTAGATGCATGGGAGGGCGTGTATAATTAAGTGATAAAGGAAATTTCACCAGTTAATGGAAATGGGCGAGAGCATCTAAGTCTTATTTTTTTACATTAAAAAACTACCCTTCCCTTTCCATGCATTTATCTATCTCCTAAAAGTGCCAATTAATTAAATAAACTCCCCATCTTTTTCAATCTCTCTCCTCTCTGTACCATGGTAAGGAATATCGATGCTTCTCAATGACTTTTAATTCAAAGACAACTAATTAAATAAACTCCCCACCTTCTACAAATTGACCATCCTTTAAAAAAAAAAAGAAGAAGCCAAGTTATTCGTGATTAACAAAGCTAATTCACAACAAACGAGCGAAATGTTTCTTCATTTAAATAAAACAGCGCTAAGTTACCTATACTTGAGATTTTGAACCAAACAAAGTTGGCAGGTTATTTAAATAAAACAAAGCCAAGCTATTTAAAGGAAACTTGAAGTTGTATCGATTCTTTTTCTTTTTTTTCTTTTTTGTTTGAGAAGATGCAATACTTGAGTTATTGATAACTATAATCTTCCCACATTTTTAGGTACATACGTCTATCCTACTCTCAATTATCTTTCTTTTCTGTTTCTTTTGTTTTGATTAGCAAAAGAAATTAACATAAGAAATTAACATTTAAGAGTTTAAAAGTCGATTTTGCTTACCTCATGAATTGCTCCTAGGTTTCGGTTCCTGTCACCAACTTTCCCGTTATGTGATCCACTACTTGCCATTACTCTAAAATTATGGTTGAAGCCTTGAGGATGATTTTTTTTTTAATTTTAAAGAAGATAAAAATAGTAGTAAAATTGAGATTAATAAAGAGACTGCATAAACTTGAGAAGTTGAGAGACGAAGTGATGGACTGAGAGTTGAGAATTTAGAAAGGTATTAGAGAAGGATAGAGCTTTCTGGCATAAGAAACAACAACAAACAATAATATTTATAAACAAATAATTAAGATTGTTTTTTAAAAAAGCTAAGAAAGGAAAAGTAATAAAAATATTCCATGACATTTGAAACGAATATCTTTAACCGTCAATGCTTAAAGGGCATATGTTTTGAGATTGAAAGGTTACGAGACTGTTGAATAGTCACCTCACTTTAAAACGGTCACATGACCATTTAATTCCAAAAAATAATGGGCATGTAGTTACGGGCCGGTCCGATTATAGAGCGTGGTTCGGTAGTATGCCCTGCTTTATAAATGAACCGGTCCAATCCAATTAACGGTCAGGTCTTGATTCCGATGTTTAGCCCATTTTATTGTGAGCCAGGACCGAACCGCCAAAAAAAGGTCTGGGCCAATTAATGGTTCATGTTAACATTGACCCGACTGGTTTTGGGTTTGACCGGCTCTGGATCGGTGGTTCGAGCCTAACCGGTCCACATGTCACCTTTGGATGGCAGTGCATACCGCATGGCGCATACGTTTGCTTTGACCTTCTGTCAAACCTTCTAGTCCTTTACCAGAAGTCTCTTTCCCTTGAATAGGTGAATTCTAACCCCCCCTCTCTCTCTTCTTCCGGAGTAAGAGCATCCGTAGCCGATACCCCGCGTGGAAACATGTGGGGCCCTCATGTCATTGGCATGGTAAGGGAAAGCTGGTAGCCAGGGGAATTGAGGGGGGCGTGCGTGGAAACTCGTCCGTCTGTTCCCGCTCCCGTGCCTCTTTTTGTGATTTTTTTATTATTTTTTTTGTTTTTCTTTTTTTGTTGAAGTAATATATAATTTTTATATGATTAAAAAATAGGTTATGTATTATAAAGTGGATCCATGACAAATATTTTTATTGAAAAAGTGATGAAATACAAGTTTCAAAATTATATAACTTTTACTAACGTGACAAGTTAAAGTTTCAAAATTCGAAACTCCCACTGAAAATGCTTAACAATTCGGGGAAGGGGTGGTCAATTTTTTGTTGTCCAACCCTCCTCCTAACCTTCTCTACCAATTATCTTGGAACTCAAAAATTCATCCCAAAAGGTGGATTGAGAAACGAATTTAGAGATAGACAGCACAACACAGCAGAATCCTCAATTAAGCTAAACCCTCAAGCAATCTCCATGTTCTCACTCGTTTTGTTGCTTTGATTTGGTCAAAATTAGTCCTGTCTGCTCAATCCCACCTGGGATTTTCGTATTCTTTTCTGGGTATTGCTCATTGAAACGTTTCTGATGAGTTCAAACCCTACTCTGAGCTCAGGAGGGCCCGGATCAGTCGATCCTTCGGCTGCGAGGAGGAATTCAAAGCGGCCCAAGTGTAATCTTTTTTCTCTCATGCTCGATGAGATCTCAATTCCCTATCTGTTATGCTGTGTAGTTTTATGATTTTTGCTTATTGTGGTGTTGGTCTTCTAATTTGCATGAATGCCTCCTGTAGTTCGTCAGCATGATTGTTTGCCCATCTTTTGATGTGGCGGAATTTGGAAATTGTTTTTTTGGGTGGTCATTTCTGCAGAAATTTAGCCTTCCTGATTAACTACAGGACGTCAATCAGTTCATGCCCCCCCCCCCCCCAAAAAAAAAACTTACAAGAAGGAAAAAAAGATCCCTTGATTTCTCGTGGCTAAGATAGTGAATTAAGGAAATGGTGCGGTCATTCAGCTCCATTAAGGCTCCATTTGGTGCAGGGAAGGTTTTGTGCTTCCCCAACGCCCTTCCTCACCCCCCAACACCCTGGTTGCAATTTATGCTATTTTGCTTACATTAGTAGATGATGGAGATGGTTGAGGAGGGTTTCTTCTATATGGCTAAAACTTTTTGCACCTGGCCTTGCCTGTCTCAACAGCATAATTTTGAAACTGTAAATCCAGATAATGAAGTAATATTGTTCTCCATGAGTAAAACAACAAAAATTTTTGCAGAGATCATTTTTATGAGCGTGTATTGCAGACATAGACCACCTGTAGGAAAATGCCCTTCTTCCATTCTTCCAACCAAATGTGCACTTCCACTACTCAAGAATGGAAATTCCTAGCTCTTATGTCATCTTGATCCAGGTTTCATGGTCTTTATGTCACTGTGCTAGTATCCGTGAAATGATGGAATAACATTTGAGTCTCAATGCAACAAATAGAAAACATAGATTGTAGTTTCTGTGGATGAGTAGGATGGCTAGTGAGCTCTTTCTTGGAGGCTGCTTGAGGTTATGTTACATTGACTTGGCTACAAGTTCCACATACAGCACATATCGAGGTTTTGAATTCAGCTATATTGTGGAAGTTTTGTCTACTGTTGGCCCAATATAAAGCATTCAGGTGCATTTAGCTGTGTTGGAAACTGGAAGTTGCACATTTCTGACATGAGTAAATGTCAAATAAATAGTGCATGATACATAACCTTTAAAGATGTTTACCTGCTGGGTGAGTCTTCTGTCTGTAATAGCCTGTTTGCCTCTTCAATTGGCTCCTATGCTTTTGTCTTCACTGCACATTGCCTATTTCCTTCCGATCGGTATTTATTCCGATCGGTGTTGCTTCTTTATTTGTATCCTCCCTTCAAGGGAGTTTGAGGAAGCTTATTCAGCCAATTGCATTGGACTTGTACAGTTTGGCACGGAGAAAACTTTTTACCCATCTTTTTTCCCTCTTCTGCTTTCCCCATTTGAGGGAGTCTGTTGAGCTTGCTGCTTGCCTAGATGGGACTTTAGTGTATTGATGTGACTTATGTTGTGCTTGCATTGTCATGATTGGTTGAGACATAAACAGAGACTGTTGCCTCAGTTTGTCACTCTTTGTGGTTGGTTTTGGTTCAAATTCCTCAATGGACTCTAATGTCTGATCCTGATGCTTTAGGTTATAGTTGACAAGAACTCTTCTGGTTGCTATGTTCCCTTCCCTTTCTCTGTCTCTGATTCTTCAACTCTGATTTTGGCTTCAAAGACACATGGAATGTATCTTCGGTTCAAGTACTTAGATGCACTCCATGCTTGTAGTATCCTCCGTCTCTTCTAGTGACGACTTTCCACGAAGATCAAGAACAATGATGAAGAACCGATTGGAATAGATTTATCCTGGGGAGGCAACGATGGATATCTAGGTTAGACCATTTGAAACATCTTTGTAAAAATGTTAAAACATTGTAATAAAAGGGAGGATAATAATTGAGAACAGAAGGAATTTAAAATCTATGGGACTTGGAAGATTCAGTTTATTGTTCACAATTGAAGAACTGGTTTTGGGTGAATTTTGAGCCACTGTAAGTAGGAATATTTTCTTCGTACACTTTTGTTTGTCATTGATTACATTTTCCTGTGAACATGTATGAGTTCCAGATACTGAAAGGATGAGGTTGTTTGTTTTTAATCATGACGTCCAATGTCTTTGGAATACAGAGAAGCATGTTAGTACAAGTGCAAGAGGAGTTCAGACTTCAACAGAAATCTCTTTTGTCTAGGACGTGCGGATGTTGCTTGTTGTGTACTTGTGCTACCTTCAGTTTCGAAATGCTTTAGTTGCAAATGATGAAATGATGAACCAGTAAGATTTATTTTGTATGAAAGCTTACAAAAGGTCCAAAATCAAGCTGGAATGAGTAACTATGAGGGAAGTTGGGCATAAAAATGGTATTTCTGTGAGAGATATTTATGATGATATTGGACATTATACACACACACACACACACACATACACACATACATATACACACACACACACACACACACACACACACACACACACACATATAGACATACACGTATATATATATATATATATATATATATATATATATATATCTATATCTATATCTATATCTATATATATATGTTGGTAAAAAGGTGCTTCATTACCAAAACTGCTCATAATTACAACCAAATGGGGTAACTATAGTCTGAGACCTGGATGATCTATAGCCCCCCCTGTGTGTCTATTTCAGTATATCATCAATGTATCTGTTGTATTTTTTGGAACACGAGTTGAGGAACAAAATTCTTGCTCTCACTTGTTCTTTGATGAGACAAACTGCTCGTTCAGCTGTGATCTGCTGCTTTTTGAAAATTTTATGGTTTCTGGCACTCCAAATGTGGTAGAGGGTTGCAGTAATAATGGCACAAGTTATTTGCTTCTGTGTTCTTAGCCCTTTGCCTTGTTCAAGTTTCCTTAGCATTTGGGTACTGTTCTGCACAGCTGGGGTGGGTTGCCACCAGTCCTTTAAATCCCTCCATACATTCTTTGCATAGTTGCATTGGAAGAACATGTGTATGTCCTCCTCTTCTTCTGCAGAGTATAGTACACAGAGGGAATCTGGGTCAGCCTGAGGGAAGTATTTTGACAGTCTGTGCTTTGTAGGTAACCTGTGCCGGATCATCACCCAGGAGGTGAAGGCATGCTTTGGAAAATTAGGCGTTGCCCAAATAAACTTTGTCCAGGGGACTTTGCTTTGCCCCCCTTTAAGCCATATGTATCCCTGGGCCACTCTGTACTCTTGTTTTCCTTGCCAGTCCCACCTTTGTGGATTATTGCATCCCTTCTTAAAATCCTTCTTTATGCTGCATATCTTCTTCCAGCACTAGCTAGCATCCTAGGGTGGTGTGTAATCCCACCATGGCTTGTTCTTTATGTATCTTTCATGCACCCATTTGACCCAAAGAATTTCCTTTTTTTGACCAATTGACCAAATTAGCTTAGCTATGGTAGCTTTGTTCCATGCTGCAAAATCCTTTATACCCAGCCCCCCTTGTGATTTTGGCAGACATGATTGGTGATTGGTGTCAGGAAACATAGGGAGCTTTCTTGTATTCCTCTGTACCACTCCATAGGAAGTTTCTACATATCTTTATGATTTTCTCTGTGACTTTCTTGGGCAGTAGAAAGATAGATGCCCAATAAGAGTACATCTCAAAAATCACGCTGTTAATTAGCCTTGCTCTCCCTGCATTAGATATGTTCCTTGTTGCCCATAGGTGGACTCTTGCAATGATTTTGTCCACCAAGCTAGCACATTCAACCTTTGTGAGCCTACTTGCTGAAATAGGTACTCCCAAATATGTCAGAGGGAATGTGTTTTCATTCAGCCTTGATGTTTGCATACACTGCTCCTGAAGGTTTGCAGTGCACCACCTCAATCACCATTTGGGATTTATGTAGGTTTGCCTTCAACCCTGCTGTTGCACTGAATGAATTGAGGGCATCCATCATGTGTTGTAGTGAGATAATATCTGCCTTACAGAATAGAAGTAAATCATCTGCAAACAGTAAGTGTGTGAGCCCTAATGGTTTGTAGTGGGGATGGTACTTAAACCCCTCTTGGCTGCGTGCTATCTTCAAAGACCTTGAAAGGTAATCCATTGAGATGACAAATAGCGGGGGGGGGGGGATAAGGGGTCACTCTGCCTTAGCCCCTTCCCTCCTGCGAACATTCCACTGTCTTGCCCATTCAGATGGATAGAGAAATTGACTGAAGTCACACAGGCAAGAATCCATTTGACGAAAACCATGGGGAACTTCAAAGCTGTGAGCCACTCCTTGAGGAACCCCCAATGGATGGAATCAAAAGCCTTTTGGAGATCTATTTTTAGGATGCATCTAGGTGAGATGTGCTTCCTTTGGTAACCCCTTGCTAGGTCCTGACAAATCAATACATTGTATAGTAATTCTCTCCCTTTGATAAAAGCCCCTTGGCTTTGGTCAATTAAAGAAGGTAATACTTCTTTAGCCCTCTGGCCTATGAGTTTGGATATAGTTTTGTAAATGACATTGCAACATGAGATGGGTCTGAACTCTGAAACAGATTGTGTTTGAGTAACCTTGGGGAGCAATATCAGCTTGGTTTCGCTGATATGACTAGGCATAATTCCTTTGGAGAAGAACTCCTTTACAGCTGCACACACCAGGGGTCCTAGCTTATTCCATGCCAGGTGACTTGAAATTGTGGATTGAGAAGAGAGCTTCTTTGATGTCCTGAAGTGTAAAATCCCGGCACATATTCATCTGCTGTTCTTTTGTTAACACAGGTCCTTGGTGTACCACCCTCAAGTCCACCTCCTGTCTTGTTGTGTTTTGTTCTCCCGGAAGTGCCTTATAGTATGACTGCATTGTTTTTTTCACCTGGTCAAAACCTTCTACTAGGTCCCCCCCCCCCCCCCGGCATCTTTGATGCTATATATATATGAGGCTAGCTTTCTTTGTTTTGCTTTGGCATAGAACACCCTGGTATTTTCATCCCCACGATTAATCCACTCTATTTTGCTTTGTTGTTGTACCAGTGCCAAGCTTGAGGCTAAGATGTCATTGTACTTGCATTTGAGTCCTTTTTCTGCTTGAATGAGTGAGTCATCCCCTGGGATTTCCTGGAGGTGGTTTTGAATGCTGGTGAGCTCGTTCCTAGCCTTCTCTTGCTGTGCTCTCAAGTCAGCAAAATGGTCTCTATTTAATTTACTCAAAAGAGGTCTTAAGTGTGCCAGAGTTGTCCTCAATTGGTTTTGAGGTTCACTTGAAACTGGAGATAGTATTGAGTCCACACCTTTTTAAAGTCATGGTGCTTACACCACATCTCACAGAAGTGGAATCTTCTTGGCTTAGCAGTTTTGAGGGGAAATGCACCATCATTGGAGAATGATCAGATAGCCCATTTGTCAAGTATTGGTTCTGTGTAAAGTCAAAGACTTCATACCAGTAGATGTTAATCAATGCTCTATCAATTCTACTCTAGATTGTTTTGTTTATCCATGTATAGTAAGCTCCACTCCATCTAATTTCTTGCAAGTCACCCAGTTCCATGAAGTTTGCCAAATCCCTTAACTCATTTTCTTGTATCTTATTTCCCCCCATTCTGTCCTCCTTGTATAAAACTGCATTGTAGTCCCCTATTATGCACCATGCTTCATTTATTTACTGAGTGAGTACCAACAGGTCTTCCCACATGGATTGTCTCTGATGATCATGGTTCATACCATAAACAAAGGTAATATAAAACCTCTTGTGTGTAGACATCTGAACTGCCAAGCAATGTATGAGTTGGTCTGTTTTGTTCAGCACCTGCAGGTCATACATTTTGGGGTGCCATGCTATCCAAATTCTCCCCTTTATTTAAGGGGTAGAGTTATTCTCCCACTTCCACCTGGGGAATGTTCTTGCAGCTATTTTGCTATCATTCTCTACCTTTATTTTGGTTTCCATCAGTCCTATCAGGCCTACCTTATTTGAATGCAGGAAAATTTTAAGGTCTTCTTGCTTGTTTGGCCAGTTCAGGCCTCTTATATTCCAAGAGACAATGTTATCCATTTGATAACCCTACTCCTCTCCTAGCCTTTGGGGCATCCTTTGTTGACATTTCCAATGCTAGAAAGGGGTTATCTATCAATGGTGTGGTTTGGCTTACTGACTGTACATGCTGTTTGGCTTTATCTCTTTTTGTCATTGGAGTGAAACCATCCTCATCATTTGGAGTCTGCTGGTCTGCTGGTTGTTCTGCTTGTACTCTGGGTACCTCCTCTTGCAACCCTCTTTGCACAGGTCTCCATTATGCCCTCACAACTTTTTTCTTCTTACAGCTGACTGCCTCATGTCCAAACATTTTGCAATGAGAGCATTTTAAAGGTTTCCATTCATAAATCACTTCCTGCCTTATGAGCACATCTTCCTCATCAAAAAAATCTATATAGTCGGGGAAGGGTCCCTCCAGGGGGGATATCTATTAACAGCCGGTCATATTTGATCATAGTTCTTTCTTTTGTATATTTGTCAGTCTTCAATGGGATCCCCAAACTGCTTCCAAACTTGCTAAGGCTTCCACTGCCCCAAAACCTAATGTCGAGTTCAGGTAGTTGGACTCAAAGGGGTTGTGTTCTCTGTGTGAAGGTCCATTTGGGGGTTCCATCCCTTTACCAGGAAAGGTTTGGCGTCAAAGTAATATATACTTCGCTTGACCACAGCTAGCTTATCCTGGACATTCGCAAACCTGTCTAGGAAAACCCCTTTTCTGACTTGAATGAGTTTGTCAATTTTATATGCAGCCCATGTGCGTTTTATATACCCTTGAATCACTTCAAAAGGGGGATTTGCCCCTAAGACAGAACAAAGTACAGCATTGTTCTAGTATTCAACGTCTGCTTCAACATCTCCTTTTTCAATTTTGGCAATTTTCTTTCCATCAATGGTCTTAGCTGAGACGAATTGAAGGTCAGTCCCCTCATCAGGGTCAACCAAACTGGCGTAAGAGCTAGGGTTGCTTACCTGAGTGTATGCTTGTTCTGCAACCCGAGGTACTGTTTCATTGGATTGAATTACCAAATCTTCTTCTGGGGGCGCGATTTGAAGCGCTGGTGATTGAGTCCCAGATATCTGAACTTCTGGCTGTGCTACCCGATCATTTTGTGCTACCAATCGATACCTTCCTTTCCTTCCTCCTCTTGCCATGGCTACGCTCGAGAGAGCATCAGAGAAATCCAGAGAGAATATATTTTATACACACACACACACACACACACACATACATATATGTTTGTATATATATATATATATATATATATATATATATATATATATGTATATATATACATATCTATATATATGTATATATATACATATCTATATATATGTATATATATATGTACATAGATATATATGTATATATGTATATATATGTATGTATATACATAATTACATATATATGTGTGTGTGTGTGTGTGTATATATATATATATATATATATATATTCAATCTGTCATGGGCGTTTATTTTCAATGCAAATATGTTGGAAAAATATATTGCAAAGAGACTGGCTTACGTTCACTTTATCTTTCATTTCAGATTCAAAATTCACTCAACAGGAACTTCCAGCATGCAAACCAATCTTAACTCCTGGATGGGTATGTAAGAATAAATTCTAGTCCACTCTCAATTATTTTCGAGATGCAGGTCTTCTTCAATTCAAGTAATCATATATGTTTATTTTTCCTTCCCTATGCAGGTGATTTCGGCATTCTTGCTTATCAGCGTTGTATTTATTCCGATCGGTGTTGCTTCTTTGTTTGCATCTCGTGATGTATGCTTCAGATCAAATGGTCATTTTGCATCCATACGTGTATATGGACATTTAAGTGTGTTTATGCTGATCATTGGTCTTCCTTTGTCTATAAGGTTGTTGAGATTGTCGACCGCTATGATGATGTATGTATGAATGGAACTAAGAGTGAAAGGATCAAATACATTCAGGGTTCTGGAGATAAAACCTGCACTCGGACACTAACAGTGAGCTTCCTCTGTGTCATTTTTGAGATTTAGTGGACTTTTGTTATGCCTCACAAGCCCTATTCTCATCATCATTTTATTGGTTTGTGTGTTCTACTTTTTAACACTTTCCTTTCCTTTCGTTTCCTTGTAGGTTTCAAAGCATATGAAAGCACCTATTCATATATACTACCAGCTTGACAACTTCTATCAGAACCACAGGAGGTATGTATGGAATTTTTACATGTTATCAAACCACTTTTCATATATTACTAGGCCACTCTATTTTTGGGATAAAGGGATCTTTTGTTACTCCTTCTCTTGATCTTTTAGATTTTGTGGATAGTGTGCATGTGGGATGTGTATAGCCTTTTGTAGGATGCTACCTTTGCATCCTCCCTTTTGTTAATGAAATACATTTATTCTTTTCCTGATCAAAAAAATAAAATAAAATTACTAGACCATGTTTTTTTCCAATAACTTCCTGTTTAATTGGAGTTTAGAAGGATGTCCATTACTACACAGCGCACCCGCTGTATTTGAAGTATTTGAACTTGGATCATAGTGATGAGGGACAGCAGGGGCTCTGTAAATATTTTGGTGATGGAGGATTTGTGGCTCCTTCAGAGGTGGCATATGTCAGTATATGGTAGAAGAAACGTTCATTGCTGCAACAGAATGTTCTTCAAGAGGGTCTAGGAATTGTAATGTTCTGTCAGACTGCAGGCTGGAAGACAAGCTTCTTTTTTTTTGGGCGGGGGGGTTATTGAAGACGGGGTTGATTACTTCTTTGTTTGTCACCCTATACTTGGGCAGAGTGAGCTAAATTTTGGTGAACTCTATTCTTAATGATCTGAGGTTGAGTAGTGGTTAAGTGGTTAAGTGCTTATTCTTTCAACTTATTCTCTGACTATCCAGTCAAGTTTCTTCCATTTTCTTTAACTTTTATCCATCTTCTTCTAAGCTAAACTTATAACTTCTTCCTTTCCTTCTGCAGCCTCGAAATTTTTTCTATTTCCTTGTAAATAAACTAAACTAAACATTCAGTTTTTCCTGGTTCAAAAGAGCAGGCCCATAGGAGTTTGGCAGTGGTGGTTCTAATATGATACTGGCTTATTAGGCATTGGTGATTAATATCACTGTTCCTTGTGTTTTGTATACTAAACGTTGCTTATGAGAAGGATGCCGGATCTGTTTACTCTGCTTGTCTGTGTGATTATGAAGCCATATTTGCTGCCTTATTTCTTCGATCTCCTTTCCTGTAGTTAGAAGCCCTCCAAACTTGTATCTTGAAAACTCAGATAAGATATTTCTTTAGAAAATAATTAGTTTTTAGCATTATTTGATAACTATTTTCTGACTCATTCATGCAGGTATGTGAAAAGCCGTAGTGATGCACAGTTGAGGTATAAAAAAAAAGATTCGGAAGTAAGTGCTTGTAAACCAGAAGATATGGTCGATGGCAAGCCGATTGTGCCTTGTGGTCTCATCGCTTGGAGCTTGTTCAATGATACATATTCTTTTGCTATCAGAAACCAGAATATAACTGTCAACAAGAAGGATATTTCGTGGAAGAGTGATAGGGATCACAAATTTGGGAAGGATGTCTACCCAAAGAACTTTCAAAAAGGCTCTCTTATCGGTGGTGCTCATTTGAATGAATCCGTTCCAGTAAGTTTAATTGCTTCTGATATAGTGGAAGAGATTTATCACTTGTTTTAGATGATGTTCTGCCAGCCCTTCAGATTACTGTTGTATTGCATAAAATTGGTACGAGAAGGGAAAGAAACTATTAAAAAAAGAAAGTATTGAGTGGCCTTTTGTTTAGGGCCCCCCCCCCTTCTTTTTTCGGGGTGGGGTGGCATATAATGGCCCTCTGCAGACCTTGCTATGGTTGTTTGCTAACTAATATTCAATCACGGTGAACATGTTTGGCAAATCATTGTTTGAAAATTTAATTTTAGGTTGATCTCCCTAAGGAAAAAAGAATTTCAATTTGAGGCTCTTTTGTCTATGTAAGCGTGATGGAGAAAGGTTGTGTATACATCCATGGATCTTCTCTCCTTTGAGGATTTCTTATCCTTTTTCAGTGACGCCTTTTTAATTTTTTTCTTAACATTTTTCAGAGATTATACACATGGATATCGATACAGTTGTAGAGAGCAAAGTTTATGTCAAATATGAATTGAGAATAAGCCTGATGGAGGAAGGTTTTGTGCATATATCCATCGATGCGCTCTTCTTTTAGGATTTCTTATCCTTTTTTGAGTGAAATCTTTTTAATTTTTTAAAACTTTTTTCAGAGAGGATACACATGGATAGTGGGCATCTTTTAGGATTTCTTATCCTTTTTTGAGTGAAATCTTTTTAATTTTTTAAAACATTTTTCAGAGAGGATACACATGGATAGTGGATACAGTTGTAGAGAGCAATTTTATCTCAAATATGGATTTAGAATAAGCCACCAAAATTAATGTGTGATTCTTGATGCTAGTTTCCTTTGCTTGATATTGATATGCTTCAATTTCATCTTCTTCTTGTTGTGTTGTAGTTTTTTCTTTTGTCCTTACTGCTGTGAAATATTTTGTTCTTGGTCCCACATTGTCCATTTCTCAGACTGCCAAAAAGTCTTTCGGCTTTGGAATTTAGAGTTTAGTGGACCTGAGCAAAATGTCCCATTAAGTTGCCATCAACTCTTTTTTCTTTTTTTTTTTTTGTTTTCTTTCGGGTGAGAAGTGATGGGGAACGATTCCTTTTCAAATCTAGGCCTTCAGAAAAAAATTTCTTTGCTATAGATTATAGCGGCAATTTGGCAACTCGTTCCTGCCCCCTCCCTCCCCCAACCAACAAAAAAAGCCTGGGGGCACAGGCGGGGGGTCCATCAGTTTGTGTGTGGTTTGATTTGGTCTAACAATGAAATGTGATCATGCATTATCATGTGATTGTATCTAATTTCAAACAAATACGCATCAGAGATCATATATTCCTTACAGGAAATGCTTAAGACTCATATTTGCCTTTGGCAGCTTAGCCAGCAAGAGGATCTCATTGTGTGGATGCGCACTGCAGCTCTTCCTACTTTTAGGAAATTATATGGAAGGATAGAACAGGATCTGCAAGCAAACGATGTCATAACGGTAACTCTACAGAACAACTATAACACCTACAGCTTCAATGGAAAGAAGATGTTAGTTCTGTCTACTACCAGCTGGATTGGTGGTAAAAACGATTTCCTTGGAATTGCCTATCTCACCGTTGGTGGCTTCTGCTTCTTTCTGGCTGTGTTGTTCACTTTAATCTATCTTGTCAAGCCAAGGTAAGTCCTCAGAGCTTACAGTTTCGACACAAGCTCTTTCAGTTTACTTCATTGATAACCAGTGATTTTGGGTTCTTGAATTGAACCACACCACCCTTTGTGTAGTTTTCCGAGACGTCTTGAATTTTTTAGGCATAGTCAACTTCCCTTTCAACCTTTGTATTTTCTAATATTGAGAACTGTTCTAGAAACTATTAACCTTGCTGCTATTGTCACCGGTATTTTGTCAAAGTCTCTTGCATGATACCCCAAAAATCTGACGAATAATGTTAGCATTGAGGCTATACAAATTAGCCTCCTGGACTAGGCTTCCATACTGGGTTTTTGCCATTGGTGGCTTCATCCTCATTGGTGTCTTTTTCGATGATTTGCAGGCGTCTTGGAGATCCATCCTATTTGTCATGGAACAGAAACGCAGGAAGCCGGTAATCAAAATTTGTGAGTATCCTATTCTGTGACTTAGGGGCAAATGTTCCTGTGGTAAATCAGATGCTTGTCACTGTGGCAATTGGATGTTAGGCTGAAGGCAGTGTTCCAAAAATCGTGTCATTGTGGTTCTTCGGATCTGGTTATATTTGTAAAACACGCTGTATAATTTTGAGAATAGAAAATCAGAAAATTTATTTGCTGAAATCAGTACTTGTTGCTAAGGGCTTGTTGGGGTTGATTGCAAACAATTTTTCATTTCCCCTGGTCATTTTGGAAGGTACAGTACGCTAGAAGGGTCAGCGCTGACTGCCATTGCAGCTGCACCCAGATTTTGCAAGTGGATTGTTTGGGTTGGGTCATAATGGAGTGGATGAGATTCTTGTCTCAAACAGGGCCACTTTCGGTTTAGACTGATCTCCCTATTTTTTAATTTTTTTGGTTATTTTTTAACGGGATTTGCAGTGTACGCTGATTTATTATTATCCCATGGTTTGTATGTATTTTGTGAAGTAACTTTGAGGAAAACCAGAGTTCGACCATTCTGAAGTTCGGCCGAATGAGTTTGGACTCTGGATCATTTAGGCTGGGCGATTCAATATGTGCTAGTTCCAGATGGCTAGCTGACCCTCAACGTAGCAAAACTCAAGTGTGACTTATTCCTGGCGAGAACCTGGTTGATGAATAAACTTTGCTTAGAAAATTGGTGCATCAAGAAGAGAGCATACTGCATGACGGTACCGAGGGGGAGGGATGAGAGGATAATAGTGAGTGCAAATTATTATGTAGTCCTGGCCGTATAAGTTGGGGCTACCATATATGGTTTTTTTTTTTTTTTTTTTCACTTTTCTAAAACCTGTCCCCTATGTTGATATCTGGAAAAATAAAGCTTGCTTGGTCGAAATTGCAACACATCACTAAGTCTATTGCAACACATCACTTAGAAAAATATGATGCAAAGAGGGGAAAAGAAAAATCAAAATTAATAGCCATTGTTTCTTTGCTCATCTTTGGGTTGAAAAAAAGATGGCAAAATTGGGTGAAATATGTTTTTATGTTTAGGCCATCAAAAAATTTCTCTTTACCAAGGGAAAAGTGAAGCGAGGGGACGCCAAGGAAACTTGCTCCACGCTCCAGCATTCGTTAGCTCAGCTACTAAGAGCCTTTCGGGTAGCTAGACCCAAACTCCATTCGCCGGGGATTTGGTGGATACCAACAATATTGTTAATGGAGCGGTAACCCTGAATCGGTGGATGATGTTAACCCTAACCTAGTGGAAGTTTAGTGGGTACCTAATGACCAATAATATCATTGATGGAGCAGTAACCGCAGAATCGGTGTCTGATGTCAACCCTAGCCCAATGGCATTTGCCCATTGCGGTTCATTGTTCGCCTAATCTTTGGCAAATACTATTGATCGGGATCAATCCTAAGCGTTGATCAAACATCCTCTAGTTGGGCAAATCTTGACATCTTGAAACTTAGAAATGCTGGCCACAAGCTTAGTTATACTAAACCACATAAAGAGCATGATATCGCTCAATATAGGCTGGATATACCGATTGATTCTAAAATTCGATTATGGGAATGTTCTGTGGCACGCTATGTGTTGGGAGCTTCCATGTGATTTGCTTGTTTTGCATGGTCTTATTAGACGAATCTGAAAAGATTTTATAATTGATAAGCTGGTGATGGTAAATGATGCTCTACTTGCTAGTTCGTTTTGGCTCAATTGAAACCCGACATCAGTTTGCTGCTTTGCTTTATATGATTTTGATAAAAAGCCTTTTATAGTCAAACCTTAGCCTACGGATTTTTAGGACAAAATTGATCAGGTTCCTGAGTGGTTTCAACTATTAGACTTGAACGTTAAGTCGAGGAGTCCCTCGACTTTGAACAAATCATTTAGCTTACTAGGAACACCCATCATAGGCTTCATAGGCGATAAAAACACAGAAGCGATGAATAAAATGTGCCACGCCAGAGCACCAATTGAAGTGTCCATTCAAAAGTAGGTTCCTAAGCTAACTGTAAGAAGGATGGCTAGTGGCAATGGAGGTCAAAGCCTATGCAACTTGTTCAAACTGCCAACGAGACTTAAGTGGAACATAATGAGGTTCAGATTGAGGGTCGAAGGGATGGATTATAGTGAGGTAATCTGCTATTGATAATATTGTCGTCCAAACTTCAGCTTCCACCCCAGTAAACAATCCATTTAATGTTGTTGAGGAAATTCGAGAGGATCCTATTCTTATGAGGAATGATGATACTAGGGGAGTTAATTGTGGTCCTGGTTTGCAATTAAGGTGGTGTTTGGTTTAGGGTAAGATGATTTTTTCAGAAAATAATTTTTCAATTTTCCGTTGTTTTACACAATAAAGGATGGAAAGCTATTTTATAGGGAAAACGATTTCTTTTTTGATAAGATAGGAAGTTGATTTTCTTCCGTCAACTATTTGACGATATGATCAACCGAAATTTAGGTGCAAAATTCAACTTTAACGGTTTGGATCGAAATTTAATTATCTGATAAAAAAGATTAAAATAAACTCAAATCTAGATTTTAAGTCAAGTTTCTTTCATTTGGTTAGCATTTACCTTCTTCGCCGGGGCAATTTAATCAACATTTTTGTCGCTTAAACAATTCAGTTGACTTGTCACTAAAATATTTTCAACGGTTTAGAAGGAAACTTTATCATCAAATAGAGAAGATTAAAATAGGCTCAAATTTTAATTTTGAGCTCGACATTCCTTCATTTGGTCAAACATTTTTTCCAACCACGACAATTTAATCGATATTTTTCGCTATTTAAACAATTTAGCTAATATTTTTCACCACTAAAACAATTTCAATAGTTTGGATCAAAACTTGATCATAGAAAAGGAAAGATTAAAATATGAACAAATCTAGATTTTAAGCTCAACATTCCTTCATTTGGTCAATATTTTTCTCCACCACGACAATTCAATCGACATTATTCGCCACTTAAACAATTTAGTCAATATCTTTACTACTAAAAAATATCAACAGTTTGAATCCAAACTTGATAATTTGATATGAAAGATTGAGATAGGCTCAAATCTAGATTTTGGGCACGACATTTATTCATTTGGTCAGCATTTTTTTCTGCCATGACAATTCAATCAATATTTTTCGCCACTTAAACAATTCAGTTGGTGTTGTGTCACTAAAATAATTTCAACGGTTTAGATCAAAATTTGATTATCTGATAGAAAACATTAAAAAAAGCTCAAATATGAATTTTAAGTTGTACATTCATTCATTTAGTCAACATATATCTCTACTACAAACAATCAGTTGACATTTTTCGCCATTTAAATAATTTAATTGATGTTTTTCTTTTTTTTTTCAAGAAAATGATTTATCATCTACCAAACGATGGAAAATAAAAAGATAAAAATCAATTTTCCTTGAAAAAATATTTTCCATTGAAAATGATTTTCTGGGAAAATTATTTTCCTTTCAACCAAACACTACCTAAGTAAACAATATTATTTCTTGGGATATTAGAGAACTCAATGGTCTAAACAATCAGAGGGATGTCAAAGTCTTCTATGGAAGGAATAAAATTAATTTCCTTGGTTTGATGGATTTTTCAAGGGTGGTTCCATTTTGTTAACTAATGTCTATAATGTCCATGATAGCGACATTATTTGGCTCATGTGGATGGCAAATGAGTACGGCAAATGAGTTATAATTCCATTTTCAGTAAAATTAACTGTTTAGGTAGCAGATCACAATTTAGACACCGAATAGTCATTTAGGTAGTAGATATCATTTTTACTTTAGCTATTAGCGAATGACTGTTTAGATGGACGGTTGAAGCGAATGTGTTTAGTGAATTTAGCTATTGAGTTAGTTCATTAATGTAAATTGACATAAAAGAATACACATAATTTTCAAAGATAACATTTCCGAAGGATATTTCTTGGCCAAAAAATTATGAAACGCTACCTTTGAATGCTAAAAGCTAATATTGTTAACTTTTCAAAAACGTTGTTCAAAACATTAAATGCTACTTAAAGTACTATTCAAAATACTAGGTTACCAAATACTAAAAATTAACTAATTAGTGCATTGATTTGGTCAAAACACTAATGTAGCGTTTGGTTGAAAGTAATACAATCACTATGCAATGGAATCAACCATGTAATGCAATTGTTAGTGTAATGGAATGGGATAATAATTGGATTACAATGTTTGGTTACAAAGTTTTTACAAGTGTAATGGAATGAATTCATCTACAAACAATACTTAATTTTACACGTGACGTGAAGTACTTGCAATTCAATTCACATTTTATTTTTGCCTATTTTAATTATTTGTAGCTTCATTGATAAAT
>JACYFF010031952.1:39553253-39608903 GCA_017589665.1 Selenicereus undatus | reverse complement strand
TCTGTGCTTGGATATGACCGTTGGTTGCAGCGCTCGACTAACTGTTAGTTAATTGATCAGTAAAGTTCAGCATTGGTAAGTTTATGTATTCCCTTTCAGTATATCATCATGATTAGGATGCTAGATTATGAACTGAAACCGAGATGGTAGTTGGATGGTTTGAGGAAGAACTATGAGTGGTTCGAGGTCTTTGTGGTACGGTGCTTGTGAGGAGGGAGTTCGGGTTGTGAATTGACCGCAATCGTGTGGATTACGAGGCCATGTGTGGCTCATTGTGTTGAATTGTTTATGAAGTGCTTGAATGTGATATATGTGAACCCCTTTCCCTTCGATGTCCTCAAATTGCATTATATGCATAAGGGTGAGTTTTCCAAAGAAGGATTTTATGTTTTGAAATGATAGTAGCCATAACTATTAGTGCATGATGGCCTATTTTAATTAAATGAAAACAGTTTTGGGAGTGAACTCACTTGAACGGGGGAATCCTTAAAGAGTTTTAAAAAGGTGTGAGTTATATGTTGAATGATTTTACCGTTTGAAATGCAAAGTTATAGTCGTTATGGCCGATACGCTTTAAGTGGTTAAGATAATGTGTTGTGGACAATATGAAATTATATGAACGATGTTATCCTAGGGGAAGGTCCGGAAACCCTAGAGGCCCTGACGAGGGTTAATGTAATGGTCCGATATGTTATATGTAGCCATCTCGGGAGTAAGAGTTTAAGTGTGAGCGTTAGGTCTCGCTATGGGGTCGAGAATAGTTCTCACCCAATCAGCACCCTGTAATGATCTTACGCCAGAAGTATTTTCCTACCAAGATAAGAAAAGCAATGGGCACCTTGCCATTTTAAGTGTTTCAAAAAGGAAAGAAAGTCTTTATGCAGTATGAAAAGTTTATAAGGGTCAGTATGCGACCGATATGAAAGAATATGAGCCTCAAGAGGCTAAGAGAAGAGTTTTTATGAGCCTCAAGAGGCTAAATGAAATGTTTTCAAAGAAAGGAAAGAAAGTTTTCTTTGCATGTTCTATGCTTTTCTTATAAATGAAATGTGAATGAGATGCTAAGTAAGATACGATTACGAAAAACAAGGCCCTATGAGCATGTTTCATGCATAACCTAATAAGGTTAAGTTATGTGACATTATTATGACTTCATTAGAAATTGTGACATGTTAGAGAATTATACAATGACATTCATACGTGCCTAGTGCATATATTAGTCATGGCTTGTCCAATGTTCATGTTCTACAACCTATGTCCTATGATATGTTGCCTAGTATTATGTTTGAGTGCGTAAAGTCAAGTTTATGATTAGTAATGTTTTCATAGGAATTCTATGAATGCCTAATATGATAGTAAAGTATGGATACGTGATATGTGACTAGTAAAGATATTATTGCCTGCAACGGTTTTGGTTTTAAGGGGGTTGGGGGACACTCACTGAGCGTGTGGTTGCTCATCCCACTACTCTTCCCCCTTTTCCCCAGGTTTTCTTTATAACAGGAGGAAGTTGAGTCAACTATGTCAAGATGGCACCTGTTCTTGCTTGCCAGGTGTCGTTTAGATCCATTTGAAGGGATCTTACGTGCTTAATGAAGTCATGTTATGTGTTCTTACTTTGAAATGATTGTAAACAAGTATTCTAAGTTCATGTAATGCATATTGTTTATGAGTCGCTCTGTATGGCCATATGAGCCAACCATCCAATTAGCTAGATGTCTTTTTGGTCAAAGTTAGTTATGTTTTGGGATGTAAACCCCATACTCCGGTTGTGTGAACCGTTGAGTTGTATCTTTTACTTTTTCTATATTAATGAACTATTCTGTTTGGTGTACTCCGAGCGGGTGGCTCGTCGAGTTATGAACTCCGGCATGTGGCCGTTGAGTTATGTTTTGAATGTTTACGCTTCCGTTGATTTACAGGGACTTATTGTAAGGCATTTAACCTGGAAACGGTAAGTTTTCAGGAAAAATTCTGTCCGTTTCGTCCCAGAATTTAAGTAAGAAGTTAGGAAAACGTAACGCTTCCGACGCTTGGGGCTGGAGGTGTTACATTTAACCAGTTTTCGGGCTTCCTTACTTGAAGATCAGCCTTCCATCATCAATGGCGAAACCGCCATTGTCCCAAATCGAAGCATGAATCAAAACATAATAGGGTTTTGAAGCCAACTGAAATTCGAACAGGGGTGGGGAAAAACGAATGAAATTGCTCAAATAAAACCCAAAAACTCTTGCAATTCAAGAACGAAAATTCCAAATCAAAGCTTAATTACACGAATTCAAAGGCTGCAATTGAATCTAAAATCGAAACCTAATTCGAAAACTAACCTTAATTTCGAATACGAAAGCCAGAAAAACGAAATTAAACCAGACTAAACCTAAAACGGAATTTAAACCCTAATCTAACCCTAAAATTACCTAGCCTAAAAATTACTTAAAATCCTAATTACCTTCCTTCAATGGCGTCTGCATCCTCTTTATATCGAACCCATTTTCAATCTCGACCCTCGATTGGGGATGGCGTGCTAGACGGTGGCGATGGAGGACAGCAAAGGGGGTGTGCTGGCACTTGTTGTGCGTGGTTCACGGTTGGATGAGATGTGGAGATGAGGATGAAGGTGGGTTTCGAATTTTGTGGGTTTGGGATGGTTTTGGAGTGAGGTGGTTTGATTGGAAGTTTCTATGGGCTGGGGTGGTTTTGGATAAGGATGATGTGTTGGAAGAGAGAGAGAGGACATGAGGAGGATCGAGATGGCGATGATGGTGAAAATGGCAAAGGACGATTCAGGGGTTCTGGGTTTCAGGTTCTAGGAAGGAATGGAGTGAGGAAGAGAGAGAAAGTGAAGGGGAGGGGGTATTATGCTGAATCACGCGCGATGCACATGCCGGCTGGGGAGAGCTGGACCGATTTTTTCCTCTGAACCGGTTCTTCAATTCTCGATAATTTCCACCATTTTCTACCATTTTTGGCCCTTTTTTCACATTCATTAAAAATCTGCAAAATAAAATAAAATAAGTTAAAAACCTTAAAAACATGATTAAAACGAGCATAAAATAGGTGTAAAAGTACCTTAAAAATAGCACATTTTTGGTTCGAACAGGGAGGTTAGGTTAGGCAAGCTCTCAAGTGCAAGGTGGGATGAGGTAAGGCCAGGTTAGGCTAGTAAAGGGTAAACGAGGTTAGGCTAGAGAGGTAGATGTAATTAAGGGCTCATTGATAAATGTCATATTTGCATAGGATTTTATAAGTTTGCATACTTGTATGATTTATGTGTGTTCTCAGGGTAGATTAGTGTGCTTACTTGTATGATTTATGCCCTTATTCCTTTTATTATGCTTGGTTTTACTTGTTTTGAGAGTATTTATAGATTTTGACTCTATCAGTTGAGCTATGTTAGTAGAATGAAGATTTTGAGGCCTTATGCATCAAAGAAGATAGCAAAAGGGCCCCAAAGACACTCAACACGAACCAACCATGGCCAGTACCATGAACCAAAAGGATCCAGGAGAAGTAGTGAGATAAAAATTAATCGAGCATTAGTACCAGAGCCCACAATTGTTTGACCATGATGGTGCCACGGTCTATGGTGAGCTTTGTTCCCATAAGTTCAAATGATAACAATCATCAATAATTCAATTCTTTCTTTCAAAATAAACTGAATTGGTTAGACTAATCAAGTTGTTGTTCTTTTAATGGTTCTTGAATTAGTTCAAACTAAGGATTTAGATTGTTTATTTTTCCTCTCAACATGCAACTTTTTCTTAGAAATTACTAAGTTAAGTCTAATCTTGTCGACTCCAATAGTCGATTTCTCCTTTCAGTACTTCACCCAACTATTTAATAATTTGCAAGCAATTTTGGCCTAAATTGCCTATAACATTCACAACACAAGATAGATTAAAGCATGCCAAATAGATAAAGCATAATATTGATAAAAGTAAGGATCTAACTTCATAGTTTGGCTAACAATTCCTTGACCAAACGAAAACTACTCACTCATGATTATAAAGCTAATAAAAGAGATTAAACAAATCATCAAAACCAACTTAGAACAATTCTAATTGAGTTCAAAGAGTTAGGAGAAGAAATAACTTAGCAACAATGGAGTTCTTGTTGATTCTTCAATCTTCAAGCCACAACTTGCAAATTGTCTTCCTTCCAATCTTCTTCTTACATCAAAAATGATAAAAACACTAAACTATTTGAGAGATTTCTGAGATAGAATTGTTAGGGTTCCTCTTTCTTGTAGCCAAGCATGCCTAGATATGGCACCCACCAAGCAATCTCAGCCACAAAACTGAGAAAAATGATCAGTTACAGCTGTTATAGACTACCATGGACCTTGGCCTTCACCATGGACAGTCTGTGGGAGCCTCTGTCTTGATTGTTGCTTGTTCTTCTTTCTCTCTACGGACAAAAGGGTTGGGGGGCATCTATGTCGAGTTAAAAACTCATCATATGAGGCTCAAAGCTGGTCAAGAAGGTCTCAAAACTTACAAAAAGCATCAAAGAACTATACCCAAGCATAAAATGGGAATTTGGGGTATACATTATAACATAAAACTCATGATTTTCCTAAAATTGTGACAAGATGATCCAAAAAATGATATAAACTTTAAGCATTTATCAAACTCCCCATGCTTGAATTGCTGCTTATCCCTGAGCAACCATGAAATCAAAACTATGATGAAAAACCTCCTCAGATAGACATTAGCAGCACCATCAATGGCTAAATCAACCCAAAAATTAGCCCAATAGTGGTTGAAGCCATAACAAACGGATAAAAGAATGAAGTTTTCGAAATATAAGCACAAATCATCACATCAAATATTGAATCAACCACGCAAATAAACTTAAACACTCTTATTTGCACATGTAATAGTCGAGCTAGAAGACCCCGTAGGTCCTCACTTTAGTATTGAAGCACTCGTCACTGATGTGTTTTAAAGTATAACTTGGTTCTCTTAAATCTCATTCCAAGAATCAAATCTACCATAAGCTTGTTAAGACTCTCCAATTCTCCATCACTAGAATGCAAAGCACTCTAGGCAATCATGAGGACTTGAATAGGGTTATAAAGGGGCTATTGGTAAGGGTTAGAGGGGGACAAATATTTTGGGATTGTGGAGCAAAAGGCAACGACTACGAGCAAAATTATCGCCTCCAAATCTCCCACAAAACAAACTCCTTAAACTAATACATATTGAGAATGCAAACAAATCCCCCAAGTTTTTTTTTTCAATTTTTTTCTTTTGTATCTATTTTTTTCTTTTGCTAAGAGAATGATAATGGCATAGAACATTAAGTATCTTTCAACACTTCTGAAGCAACTCACAATAACCAATCCAATTACAACTTAGGGAATCCATACATAGAACTATCAAATCCCTTATTACATCTAAACAACCACACCTTATATCATCACCCACAAACCACTCCAAATAAAGAAATAGAAGTCTATTGTCCTAGCTAAATAAGGTAAAATATGTATTTGGCTAAGGGTTATATTAGAGGTTCACATCAAAAAGAATGCCAAGGCTCAAAAGACAGCAAGGGACAAATTATGCATAACAAAGGTGGCTATTTGGTCAATGTAGCTCATTAATTCAAAGAGATCCTTAATCATGTTGCCAATATGTGCATGGTAAATGTGAGCCTAAACAAGAGTCAAACCAAGTTCTAGAGATTTAGAATTTAGGAAGAGTAACACATGAAAAGGAATAAGCGATTTAGAATCTAGGAATAAGAGACCAAAATTGATGAATTTGTCTATTCAAGCTCAAAGCCTCACGGGACAACTACCAAAGTACAACTAGCTTATTGAATCTCACATGCCAAATATATGTGCAAAGTATCATTAGGCAACCAACGTATATTCAAAATGATGGTCAAATCAAGAAGCACATTTTCAAAAACTCATACTCAAACATTTTTTTATTCACAAATGGGTATAACTAAAAAATCGAACTTAGTCCAAAGAAAGCTACCTTATCTAAAGACTTTAGGATCGGAGGATTTTTTTTTGTTTGGTTTCCATTTTTTTTGTTTTCATTTTTTTTTCAAATGCATGATAAAATAAATATGAAAAAACTAACCCTAGATGTTCCGAAAATAGAAAGAAACTGAAATGCTCAACTAAAAATGCTCCAACTACCCCTAAATGCACAATCTAATGCAAACTATTTACAACACCCACAAACACACAAGCACAAACACACATTCTCACAAACGAACGCAACTCCCCTATGCTTGGACAGAGCATTGCCCTCAATGCAAGCACATGTTAATCAATAGGGAAGGGGAAGAAGAACTAGAAAGGAGGTGGAAGGGGAGAATGTAGAAGAAATGATAGGAGAAAAGGAAGATTTGAAAGAAATTTAGAGTTAAGGTGAAGAACATGGATAAAAATGGAAGAAATTTGAGTGAAAATAGTGAAAATTTGAAGGTGAAATGAAGGGTGGTAATAGAGGTTTAAGAGGGAGAAGGAGAGTTTAGAGAGAGAAAAAGGTTAAGGAATGAAAAAGAAGAATGAATAAATCGGGTCAAAGCGGAACAAAAACTCTTGACCACGGAGAACCAGACTGCCATGGATCGTGGCCACCACCACGGACGGTCCGTGGTCAGCTCTGGCCGGAAATTCTTTTGGGTTTTCTGGCAGGAGCGCCACGGTAGATGGTATACACCACTAAGGCTCTGTCGTAGCTTCTGTCTTGCCCTTCTAAAACAGTCTTATCACATTTGTTCTGTGGTTTTTAAAATTTTTTTTTGCTGGTTTTTTCGCTCTTTTATTTCTTTCTTTTTATTTCAACAAAGGAAAAAAATACAGCTATATCCAACAAAATAAAAATAAAGCTATAAAAAGACTTGGGTTGCCTTCTAAGAAGTGCTCGTTTAGGGTCGAGAGCTCGACCGTCACATCTATGCAGGCTCAGGATTCGTAAGAGTGTGAATAGCGGCTACTTTAATAGGTTACCCCACAAAATAAGGCTTAACCCGTTGTCCATTTACCTTGAACGAACTAGTGGACTCACTCCACACTTCTATCGCGCCATGAGGCCGGACCTGGATGACTTAAAAGGTTCCCGACCATCGGGACCTCAATTTGCTCGGAAATAACCTCAGCTTGGAGTTGAATAAGAGGACCATGTCACCTTCATCAAATCGCTTCTGCAAAATGTGCTTGTCATGCCATCTCTTGGTTCTTCCCTTATAGATTCCGGAACTCTCATATACTTCTAGCCTTAATTCGTCAAGTTTATTCAATTACATAAGTCGCTTTTCATAGGCCACCTTAAGATCAAAATTGAGCATTTGAATAGTCAAATATGCTTTGTGCTCTAATTCAACCGGCAAATGACAAGACTTACTAAACACTAAATGGTATGGAGTAGTGCCTAGAGGAGTTTTATAAGTGGTCTGGTAAGCCCAAAGAGCATGATCAAGCTTTATAGACCAATCCTTTCGGGACCGATCAATCGTTTTCTCCAAAATGCTCTTAAACTCTCGGTTAGATAACTAGACTTGACCAATTGTTTGGGGATGATAAGGGCTGGCAAGTTTATGAAAGAGCCCATATTTCTTCAAGAGAGACTCAAGTTGCTTGTTACAAAAGTGAGTTTCATTAGCACTCAATAAGGCTCTTGGTGTGCCAAACCTTGTAAAGATGTTCTTTTTGAGGAACTTGATGGCCACCTTTGAATCATTGGAAGGGTTAGCAATGGCTTCCACCCACTTAGACACATAATCAATTGCTAATAAGATGTAGAGATTATTGTGGGAAGGAAGGAATGGACCTATGAAGTAGGGCCGGCAAAAATTCGGGTCCGGGTCATTTCGGGTCCAGACAAATCGGACATTCGGACAAAAACTTCATACTCGGACCTTGACAAAAACTTCATACTCGGACCTTGTTTGGATTACAAATCGAACACTTTGACCAGACCCGGACCCGGACCTGGTTGTCCGAATGTCCGGATCCGGTTGTCCGAATGTCCGAATTTGTAATATGATTTTAGGAGATTTTGACAGAAATTTTATGTGCTCGAACCCGAACCCGATTTTTCAATGTCCGAACCCGGTTGTCCGAATTTATTTTTATAAAATTTTCTACAGAATTTGGACTAAAATTACATATAAACATAGTTGTCCGATGTCCGAACCTGGTTGTCCGATTGTCCGAATTTGTCCGAACCCGAAATGGTTCAAAAATTCGGACAACCCGAACCTGAATGTCCAAACCCGAACCCGACCCGGTTTAAATTCGGACATGACCGATTGTCTGAATTTTAAATTCGGACATAAATTTGGTGACCGTACCCGGTTTTTTTCGGGTCGGACAAATTCGGGTAATCGGGTCGGACAAATTTTTGCCAGCCTTACTATAAAGTCAATCCCTCATACATCGAAAAGTTCTACCTCAAGAATCCTACTTTGAGGCATCTCATGCTTCTTGGAAAAGTTCCCCGTTCTTTGGCATTGATCACATAACATGGCAAACCTTCTCAAATCCTTAAAGAGCGTAGGCCAATAGAAACCTACTTGAATTACTTTAGCAATGGTCTTGTCTGGTCCAAAATGTCCACCATAAGTAGAGGCATGACAATGATGAAGTACACTATAAACCTCATCTTTCGATAAATGTTGTCTATAAACACCATCTCCACACAGCTTAAAGAGAAGAGTTTCTCCCATACATAGTACTTCGTATCTGAAAGGAATTTCTTCCTTTGTTGATAGAATAACCCAGGCGGTAATACTCTACACACCTTGAAATTTACCAAATTAGTATACCATGGAGTGACTTAGTAAGAGATGGAAATGAGCTGGTCATCTAGGAATGAGTCATTAATGGGAAGCTCATTAATTGGTGTGGCGTCAGGAACCAAAAGAGATAAATGATTGGCAACTGCAATCTCATGGCCAGTTTTGTCCCGAATTTCTAAATCAAACTCTTGGAGAAGAAGCACCCATCGAATGAGGCGAAGTTTAGAGTCAGAATTCTTTAAAAAATGGTTCAACATGACATAATCGGTGAAGATAATCACCTTGGAATTTATGAAGTAGGAGCAAAATTTTTCCAAAGTGAATGCAACCATCAGGAACTCCTTTTCTATAGTGGCATAGTTTACTTGAGCCTCATCCAAGGTCCGAGTGGTATAACAGATGGTATAGGGTTTGTTATCCTTCTGTTGGCCTAAAACTGCTCATATTGCATAGTCACTAGCATCACATATAACCTCAAAAGGTAATCCCTAATCCAGGGCCTGCATAATTGGGGCGGAAATTAAAGCCTCCTTCAACCAGTGAAAAGCACACTAATTGCTCCTTTAATAAGTTATGTGACTATGCAACAAGAAAGTTTTTTTTATTTTTTTTCCAACAAATGAAAAAAAAAGCAAGTTTTTATGCCATATTCACATACGATTTCATGAGTGCTTGGGTGTCATTTGAGGGGATTAGTGTAATTGTATGATTTATACCCCTATTTCTTCTATTACGCTTGATTTTGCTATTTTGAGAGTATTTGCAGATTTTGACAATGTGAGCCAAGTTATGTGAGTAGAATGAAGATTTTGAGGCTTTATGGAGCAAAGAAGATAGCAAAAGAGGCCCAAAGACGCTTAACACAGACCAACTGTGGCCAGTACTGCCATCCAGAAGGATCCAAGAGAAACAGCGGGACAAAAATTGATCAAGCATCAGAACCAGATGCCACCACAGTCTGACCGTGGGGCTGCCCACTATCCGTGGTGAGTTATGTTCCCTTGGGTCTGCTAGATTTCTTTGCAGTTTTTAATGTTCCAAGCGTTTGGACGGTTTTGTGGACTTAATTTTATCGATAAAAGCCCTATTTTACTGCTTTCATTCATCCCTATTCCATTTCACTATTCAACATTCATAATCTAGATTAGGATTTAGATTTAGATTTAGATTAGTGGGAGAGAGCGAATTAAAGTTGAGATCTTGTAAGGATTCCATTCCAGATTTACAATTGATGGACTCGAATGCATTCTTTGGCTGAGCATTTCCCTTCCCTTCTCTTCCCTTCCCTTCTCTTATCTTCTCTTTTCTAATTTTAGGGTTCGTGTTTTGTAATTTTAATTACCGTTTATTCTATGGATCTTAGATTTATACAAACGCTTATTAGTTTTTCCAATCTTGTATTGATCTTTTTGATTATTTTGAACTTGTGTGATAGTTTTATCAAATATTAGATGTTTATTGACTTCTGAGAAATTTAATCACTTTCTTGCATGTTTTGGGTACTGGGTGAAGAACTGAAAGGTGAAATTCAATACTGGAACCCTAGGATTTAACTTGATTGTGTAGAGTCTTGATAAAGTCACACCAATTAAAAAACTACAAATTTGATGTCGCATCTTTTATGAACCTAAACATATCAAGAGCCTTTGAGAAAGGGTAATTGATTAGATTAAGGTATTTCACTTCACCTTAAAAGAGGGAAGCGATACTTCAATTGTTAGTTTTAAAACAACCAATTGAGTAAGAAGTGCTTGATTGATACATGAATTAAGGGATTGCTTGTTTTGTATAATTCCTAGATTATTTAACCATTAGATCAGATAGTACATTAGTTTAATTTCTATCTCAAATTTTAATTTGCTTAGCCTATCTTATGGGAACATAGCCCGGCATATTGACGTAGTTCTTATAGGAGATGACCTTGATTGCTACAACACGACTATGCGCTTATGGCCTTATCACTCACAAGGTAGAGGTAAGACTAGAGTAGGTTAGGCTAATAGGGATAGACCTAGTTAGGCTGACTGATGAGGTGAAGATATGGAAGACAAACTAGGTTAGGATGGAGAGGTACGTGCTAAGTTGGCATAACAGGTGTAACGGTGTGAAGAGTAGACTAGGTTAGAATAGAGAATGTAAGGACTGAGTTAGGTTAGGTTTATAAAAGTGGAAAATGGTTAGGTGTAGGTCAAGTGATAGTGAGGATAAATGATATGAGTTAAAGCGAGTTCTTTCATTTGAGGCATTAACCATTTGAGTGGGGAAATTGATTTCCTTCATATAGAGTGATATGCCCTATTTGTGATTTGCAAATGTGTATATAGACTCAAATTTTAAGTTTAAGATGATGTTCGACAGTAAGTATGTCAAGTCAAAAGGCTTTTTGAGATGGTAAGGAGATATCAGTCTAAGTAGAAAGTGGCGAAGCGAAGGCAAGTTATTATTCCCAAGTCCTATAAACATAAGGCTAGTAAGGGAATACTTGATGAATCCTCAGAAAATCAAGTTGGTTTGTTGAGTTAAAGTATTATTTGCCAAGAGTCTTAATTAAGCTTATATGAAATGGTTGAGCCAAAGAGACGCTACCTACATATCTAGATGGGATTTAGGCCAAGCTAGTTCTAAACAATGAGTGTTGAAAGGATCTTACCTCTTGGAGAGCCTTTTGAGGTAAGGCCAGAGGTTTAGGTGATCAAATGATGGGAAAATGGCATGAAGGCTCAAAAGTTGGCACATATATGTGCCCAAGTACATGCTTGTGAATATCATGCCAATCAGTTATGGGTCTAAACAGTCTTTTCTTTCTTTTCTCTTAATTTACTTCATTTTCACTTTGACATTCGCTTGTTTTAAGATATGATTTTGGTCATGGTGCATCCTTTAAGCTGTAAAACAAATTTATTGGTCCCTTTTATTTCCTTTTGTTTTTCTATTTTTATTGTTTTTTACTAGATTTTTTTTTTGGTTTCTCCTTCTTCTTTCTTGTTTTTGCCTATGTCTATTTTTCTCATTTTATTTTGTAAGGGGATGATGATTCTGATGACATAACTCTACTGAAGTAACTTGCCTAGCGAGCATCTAGTAGATGATACTTTACCTTGTAAATCAAGGCATTATCTAATGAAGTGCCTCTCAAGCATAGCATGAGCCCCCATATAGGATATCAACATGGCTAGCTCTTATGCCTTTTCAAACTTAGAGCCTTATTTAGATTGCCTGTTATTTGATTTAGGAATCATGCACTATACACTTTAGCTCCTATCCCCCTCCCCCATGGTTAAATTGACTTGGTCTTAGGTGAGTTTGGGTTTAAACAAGCAAGTAGGGTTTTTGGGTCAGGGTGAAAATATTAGGTTACAAAAGCAGGCTTCCCATCTTAAAAAAAGTCTTTTTTGTCACTTCTTTTTAGCGTTCTTAGGATTTCGTTTCTTTTTCTGTGATTTCGTGCCGACCTTTTTTTTATATATTTATGATTTTTGAAACATGAATTTCTAACAGGACAGGGAATTCAAAAAAGGGAAGGTGATGAAATATGAATGCACAAATGTATGGACAAAACGGAGCGTTTATTGATATGGAATTAAAATACAAGGCTTAGACCTAAATGATATGATAAGGTAAGGTGGGGTACTTCCCAACTTGAACTTGAAAGGAAACTAGGGAACCTATGTTGTTGTTGGTCGATGTTATTTTCATTTTCATTTGTACGTAGCTGGGGTAGGATATGAGGCTAGTGTGATCTTTATTGAATCCTCTTATAAGGAGGGAGCGTCAGGATTTATTAAAGAGGCTAATTTAAGTGTGCTATTGTTAAGCATACAACTTACAGGTCGCAGAATTTATTTGTTGATTGTCCTCGACCTAGGTGATAACAGTAATAACCCTTATAATCATAATTTAGGGCTTTCTTTTTCATATATAAATAACCTAAGGTCCAATAGGTTCAATAAGGCCTTGATCTCTCAGTTTTTTGAATGGTTTGCTAAGCTTCATCCCTACAGAAGTCTAAACCATGTTGAGATAGTGTGATCTAGATGTCCTCAATGCATCGACTTCACCGGTGTTTTTGGAACTTGAAAAGGAACCACCTTTCTTTTAATCCCTATAATTATCACAGTTGTTGTCATAACTAGACCTTTGGTTTCACTAAATTCTTTTTCAACTTGCACCATAACTTTGTGCAATTGTATAAATGTGCTAAGGATTTGAAACTTGCCATTTTAGTTATAAGTAGTTCGCAGATTTTCCATGGTCATGCGTACTTGGTCCTTTTCATAAGGTCTATTAATTGTTAGAGTGGCCTAAGCACTCCATCAGGCTAAATACTGTAAACAAACTTCTTCTCTTTTCTAAGGAGTTCAAGGTCATGGAGTTTACTGGGCGACTCTGTATTATAAGAGTATTGAGCCAAGAATGATTTAGCAAGTCCTTCCCAAGTACTAAACTTTTACCAATCATGAGAGTTGAACCAATTTCTAATAGTCTCTCCTAGAGTTAGTGGGAAGATTCAAGGGAGAAGTTCTTTATCCACTTTTAGGAATGTAAAGTTGGCATAACTCCTTATGTGGGAAGTAACATTGCCAATTCCAATAAATTTTAGACTTTCTAGTAAGGTGAACTTTGCTGATAACTTTCTTTCAGCGATTGGCATGAAGGAAGTAGGGTTTATTAGGCGATCCTTATATATGCTCAAATACCAAAGTGGTTGTTACAATTTTCCAATTCTTTCACTAATAAGCTTTAGACCATCATTGTGGATTAGAAGATGTTCTTTCTGGTTTTGTAAAAGTTTTATTTTGACCTATTGTTGTTCCTTGATGATATTCTTTTATTCTGTAAGCTTGACCTCGAACTTGCTTACTATTTTTGCCAAAAAGGCTACAAAATTTGCTAATGATTCCTTATGTTTGAAATTGTTATCATTTTATGGATTGACCATTGATTTCTCATAGAAGGGTGATCTTGGACTTGGATTCGATGTTTAATATTGCTCTCCACTCCCTTGGGTTAAAGACGAAAGCATTAAGGTTGTCGGGATAGATATGGGATCCGAAGGGAAAAGGGAAGGGTTGAGGCCCGAGAATAAAGTTGGAGGATAGATGAGGATAAAGCTTGGGCTAAAAGCTAAGGAGTACTTGAAGCTTAGGGCTGGAGATAGAGGTCTAGGAACTATGATGGTGGCAACCTAGGTTTTAAGTCAAGGGTAAAATGTAGATGGGTAAAAGTATGAGTTAATGTTCACATGCTAGGCTTGGTTGTCCTAAGCTGAGGACTAAGAGTTTAGACTCTAAGGTACTAGATTGGCTACGAATGGCACCATGGGTTAGCCTTGATTGTAGGTTGGGGATTCACGTCTAATGGATTTACTCTAGGTTGAACTATGTTTGATGAGCCTTCCTAAAGTATATGAGGACCTATAATGTATGGGATGAGATGTATTAGATTTGGGCCCTGTTCTTTTTAGTTTATGTTTTGCAAAATAAGTTCAAATAAATTCAGTTCAGAATAAGTTTATAATAAGTTAAAAATTAAGTTCAGAACAAGTTGAAAATAAGTTCGGTAAATAAGTTCACAATAAATTGAAGATTCATCAGTTAAAACATGATTATTATTTGTGAGTTAAATATCTTTTTTGTTTATATTATTACAATATTTTAAGTGTGAGTAATGTTGAGTCTAATAGAGTGCGACAAATGTTAATATTATGTTATTTGAATTAAAGTGCATTTTTTCCAACTTTTCATTTCAATTTTTTCTCACAATACAACCATCATATTAGTTTTTATTTCTTACCACAATATATTCTAAAAATAATCACCACAACAACGTAATAACCACCTAATTACAACGAATACTGAACAACAACAACAACAACAACAACAACAACAACAATAATAATAATAATAATAATAATTAATATTATTATTACTACTACTACTACTACTACTACTACTACTACTACTACTACTACTACTACTGTTGTTGTTGTTGTTGTTGTTGTTGTCGTTGTTGTTGTTGTTGTTGTTGCTGTTGCTATCATCATCATCATCATCATCATCATCATCATAATCATCATCATCATCATCATCATCATCATCATCATTATTATTATTATTATTATTATTATTATTATTATTATAATGATTATAATGATGACGATGATGATGATGATAAATAACAACAACAACAACAATAAAGCAATGATCATGTAATTATTAAAAACAATGATCTTAACAAAGAGTTCATAATAATTTTGGCAAATAATTTTAGAATAAGTTCAAAATAAGTTCAGCAAATAAGTTTGGAATAAGTTCGGTAAATAAGTTCAGATTAGTTCAAAATCAGAATAACATTAATCAAAATAAGCTGAAAAGAACAAGGCCTTGGTTTTTCTTAAGTCGTTTAGGGTTCCATCATAATGAGAAATTATCCTATGTTGGGGTGACACTTATGCGAAAGAAGCTTATGTAATGCGCTAGGGAATGTATGCAAGATGAACTAGTAAGGGTGCATGTGACTTGGGTCATGGACTACAATATGTGACTCTATATGTGATTAGTGCATGGACTAAGATGAATGGTTATGTACTTATGAATATGTCTTGGATGACTTAGGATACAAACCTAGGAAAGCTGCAATGTATGCATGATGGGTTGCACTAGTTATCATGATGTATGTATGACAGATGATCCTAGATGAATACGAATAATGAGCTATGATATACGCATTTATGGGCTATGCATGAATTTTTTTTAATCTGGGAAAATCTGGGCCCAAGGAATTTTCAGTTGGGAGTCAAAAGAAGAGCTTCGCTATAGAAACCAAATTAGGCAGCAATCGCCTGAAGTGGTTTTCTCCATTTTTTTCCCACTTCATCCTCGTCTCGCTTTATTTTTCTTGTTGCTTTTTTTTTTTACAAGCCTAAGTACAAAGTGTCATTGATGACCTAATAAACGTGAATTTTTTTTTTGTGTATTTCTTTGTTTTTATAATGCAAGCCTATATGGAATGTCTCATGTAATATCTAATATGAATGCATAAGATATGAGATATTACAAATATGTACATTGATCACATAAGTAGCAAGTAACAGTAGTCCACAAGTGTTCATAACATGGATGATGGACCAACCAAACATATGAGATTTTCTAAGTAGCAAGCAATAATAGACTTAGGGTTTTGGGGAAAAAAGGGCTTGTGATATAAGACGTGATTGCCCTCCTCAGTGTGAGATGAGTTCAGATGATGTTTGGTCCCCCAAAGGATTGTTAAGAAAGATTGTCACAAGAATAATAACCCTTGAAGGCAACGTTCAACTAAATGGGATTAATAATGTATAAAAGTTAAAAGAGATTCCTGGAGCTAACGGTGAAGTGTAAATGCTATACGCATCGTGGTAGGACCAAGCCGTTTATGACATTGATCAAACCTCATATGCAATACAAGATTCCCAATAACATAATGTTTGAATTTTTAGAAATCACTATTCAAAAATGGTAAGGAGATGAAGGACATATGGACAAACGTATGGACAAAAAAAAACTTCAATTGATAGGGAATTGAAGTCCAATGCTAAGACCCAAATGATATGATAAGGTAAGGTGGGGGACTCCCCAACTTAAACTTGAAAGTAAGCTAGGGAACCTATGCAATTATTGGTCGATGTTGTTGATGTTATTTCCATCTGCATCTGTATGTAGTTGTGATATGATATGAGGATAGTGTGATCTTTATTGAATCCTCTTGTGATGATGGAACCTCGCTATTCGTAAAAGAACCCAAGTTGCTGTTGTTAAGTGTGTCATGGAATGCAACTTAAAGACTGTAGCATTTATTTGTTGAATGTCCTTAGCTACCATGATAGCAATGACAAGCCTCCTAATCATAATTTAGGGCTATCTTTTCATCTATAAATCAACTAAGGTCTAATGGGTTTGATAAGGCCTTGATCTCTTAATTTTTCGAATGCTTTGCTAAGCTTCATCTGTACAGATGTCCAAACTCTGTTGCTATAGTGTGCTTAGATGTCTTTATTGTATTAACTGCACCGGTGTTTTTGGAACTTGAAAAGGAATCACCTTTCTTCTAGTCCTTATAATTATTATGGTTGTTGCCATGACTAGACCTTTGGTTTTGCTAAATTATTCTTTGACTTGTACCATAACTTTGTGCAATTGCATGAATGTGCTATAAATTTGAAACTTACAATTTTAGTGATAGGTAGCTTATAGATGTTTATGGTTTGTTAGAGTGGCCCTAGCTCTCTATTGGGCCACATACTCTAAAATAACTTCTTCTTCTCTTTGCTAAGGAGTACAAGGTCGTGGAGTGCACTGGGTAACTCTATGTTATAAGAGTTTTGATCTAAGACTACTTTAGCAAGTCCTTTCTAAGTGCAAACCTTTTGTCGGTCATGAGAGTTAAACTAATTTCTGATGGTTTCTCTTAGAGTTAGTGACAAGATTCAAGGGAGAAGTTCTTTATCCACTCCTTTTAGGAATATTAAGATGGCGAAACTCCATATGTGGGAAGTGCAATTGCTAATTCTAGCAAATTTTAGACTCTTTGATAAGATGAAATTTCCCGATAACTTTCTTTTAGCAATTGGCATAAAGGAAGTAGGGTCTACTAGATGATTCTTTTATATGTTCAAATGCCTAAGTTGTTACAGTTTTCTAATTCTTTCATTAATTGGGTTTGGGCCATCATTGTGGATTAGAAGGTGTTATTTCTGGTTTTGCAAAAGTTTTATTTTTACCTTTTGTTGCTCCCTCATGATATTCTTCTGTTCTGCAAGCTTGACCTCGAACTTGCTTACCATTTATGCCAAAAAGGATGCAAAACTCACTGATGATTCCTTATGTTCGAAGTTTTTTCATTTTATCGATCGACCATTGATGTTTCTCATAGAATGGTGATCTTGGGCTTGGATTTGATGGTTTACACTGCTCTCTGTTCCCTTAGGTTAAAGATGAAAGCATTAAGGTTGTTGGGATAGATTTGGGATTCAAAGGAAAAAAGGGAATGGTTGAGGGTCAAGAATAGAGTTCGAGGATAGATGAGGATAAAGCTTGGGCTTAAAGCTAAGGTATACTTGAAGGTTAGCGTTGGAGATAGAGCTCTAGGGACTACAATGGTGGCAATCTAGGTTTTCAGTCAAACGTAAAGGGTGGATGGGTGAAAGTATGAGTTAACGTTTAAATGTGAGGCTTGGTTCTTTTAGGTTAAGCGCTAGGAGTTCAAACTCTAAGGGACTAGATTGGCTATGATGACACAATAGTTTACGCTTGTCTCCAAGCTTGGGTTGAAAGTCTAATGGATTGACTCTAGGCTGAACCATACTCAATGGGCCTTCCTAAAGTATATGATGACCTATCATATATGAGATGAGACGCATTTGATTTGGGCCCTATTCTTTTAAGCTTATGTTTTGCAGAATAATTCAGTTTAGAATAAGTTTAGAATAAGATAAAAACTAAGTTCAGAATAAGCTGAAAATAAGTTCAGTAAATAAGTTCAGAATAAGTTGAAGATGCAATAGTTAAAAAATGGACTATTATTTTTGAGTTAAATATCTTTTTTGTTTATATTATTAAAATATTTTAAGTGTGACTAATGTTAATGTTGAAATGTTATTTGAAATAAAGTGCATTTTTTTCCAACTTTTCATTTCTAGTTTTTTCTCACAATACAACCATCGTATCAATATTTATTTCTACCCACAATACAACGTAACAATAACCACCACAACAACGTAATAACCATCTAATTACAATGAATAGTGAATAGTAATAGTAATTATTTTTATTTTTATCATCATCATCATCATCATCATAATCATAATCATCATCGTCATCATCATCATCATTATTATTACTATTATTATTATTATTATAATGACGATAATTATGACGATGATGATGATGATGGTGGTGATGTTAAATAACAACAACACCAACAATAAAGTAATAGCCATATAATCATTAAAAACAATTATCTTAACAAATAGTTCATAATAGGTTTACCAAATAAGTTTACAATAAATTCAAAATAAATTGAAAATAAGTTCAGCAAATAAGTTTAGAATAAGTTTGGTAAATAAGTTCAGATTAGTTCAAAATTAGAATAACTTCACTCAAAATAGCCTGAAAAGAACAACGCCTTGGTTTTTCCTAAGTGGTTTGGGGTCCCATTATAATGAGGAATTGTCCTATGTTGGGGCAACATTATGCAAAATGAGCTTATGCAATGGGCTAGGGAATATATGCAAGATGAACTAGTAAGGGTGCATGTGACATGGGCCATGGACTACAAATATGTGACTCTACATTTGATTAGCGCATGGACTAAGATGAATGGTTATGGACTTATGAATATGTGTTGGATGGCATAGGATGCAAACCTGGGAAAGCTACAATGTATGCATGATGGGCTACGCTAGTGACCATGATGTATGATCGACTGTCCTAGATGAATATGAATAATGATCTACCATATATGCATGTATGGGCCATGATGGGCTATGCATGCATTTTTTTTAATTTGGGATAAAGTGGGCCTAAAGAATTTCTAGTTGGGAGCCAAAAGGCGAGCTTCTATAGAAACTAAACTAGGAAGCAGTCGCCTGAAGTGGCTTTCTGATTTTTTTTCCATTTCATCCTCATCTCGCCTTATTTTTCTCATTCCTTCTTTTTTTTTGGCAAGCCTAGGTGCAAAGTGTCGCAGATGACCTACTACACATGAATTTTTTTAGTGTACTTCTTTGTTTTCATAATGCAAGCCTAAATGCAAGATGTCCTGTAATATTTAATATGAATGCAAAAGATATGAAATATTACAAACATGTATAGGTAACAGTAGTCCACAAGTGTTCATAACATGGACCAAGCGTACACATGAGCCGCATTAAGTATAGGTTTTGGAGTTTGACAAGTGTTGGGTTTGACTTAGAAAATGGGGCTTGTGATATAAGACGTGGTTGCTCTCCTCAATGTGGGACGAGTTTAGATGATGTTTGGTTCCTCCAAAGGATTATCAAGAAAGAATGTCACAAGAATGATAACCCTTGAAGGCAAGGTTTAACTTAATGGAAATAATAAAGTATAAAAGTTAAAAGAGAGTCCCAGCGCTACAGGTGAAGTTCAAATCCGACATGCATCTTGGGAGGACCACAGCTTTTATGACTTTGATCAAACCTCATAAGCAATGCAAGATTCCTAAGAGCATAATGTTTGAATTTTTAGAAATCACTATTCAAAAAGGGTAAGGTGATGAAGCACGTGCACACATACATATGGACAAAACATAACTTTTATTGATAATGTAGAATTGAAGTCCAACTCTTAGACCTAAACGATATGATAATGTAAGGCAGGGGACTCCCCGACTTGAACTTGAAAATAAACTAGGGAACCGATACTATTATTGGTTGATGTTGCTAATGTTATTTCCATCTTCATCTTTATGTAGTTAAGATAGGATATGAGGCTAGTGTGGTCTTTCATTAAATCCTCTTGTTAGGAAGGAACCTTAAGATTCATTAAAGAAGCCAAGTTAAATGTGCTATTGTTAAGCATGTGCTGGATTGCAACTTAGAGGTTGTAACATTTATTTGTTGAATGTCCTCACTCATGGTGATAATAGTGAAAAGCCTCATAATAATAATTTAGGGCTTTCTTTTCCATCTATAAATTGGCTAAGGTCCAATGAGTTCGATAAGGCCTTGATCTCTGAATTTTTTAAATGCTTTGCTACGGGTCTTCCATACAGATGATATAGTGCGCTTTGGATGTCCTTATTGTATTGGCTTTACCTATATTTTTGTAATTTAAGAGGGAATCACCTTTCTTCCAATCTCTAATTATTATGGCTGTTGTCATGACCAGACATTTGATTTTGCTAAATTCTTCTTTGACTTGTGCCATAACTTTGTGCAGTTGCATGGATGTGCTAAGGATTTGAAACTCGCGATTTTAGTAATACGTAGTTTGTAGATTTTTATGGCTTATTAGAATGGCCTTAGCTTTCTATTGCGCCAAATACTCTAAAAGAATTTCTTATTCTCTTTGCTAAGGAGTTCAAGGTCGTGGAGTATACTGGGTAACTCTGTATTATAAGAGTATTGTGCTAAGAATTCTTTAGCAAGTCCTTCCTAAGTCCTTCTCTAGCGACTATGATGGAGGCAATCTAGGTTTTAAGTTAAGGGTAAAGGGTAGGTGGGTGAAAGTATGAGACATGTGAGGCTTGGTTCTTTTAGGTTAAGGGCTAGGAGTTCAAACTCTAAGGGAATAGATTGGATATGATGACACAATGGGTTACGCTAGGCTCTAGGCTAGGTTGCAAGTCTAATGAATTAACTCTAGGCTGAACCACGCTTATTGGGCCTTCCTAAAGTATATGAGGACCTATCATATATAGGATAAGATGCATTAAATTTGGGCCCTATTCATGTTAGCTTATGTTTTGCAAAATAATTTAGTTAAGAATAAGTTTCGAGTAAGCTAAAAATTAAGTTTAGAATAAGTTGAAAATAAGTTCAACAAATAAGTTTAGAATAAATTCAAAATTCATCAGTTAGAGAATAATTATTATTTCTCAGTTAAATATCTTTTTTGTTTATATTATCAAAATATTTTAAGTGTGACTAATCTTGCGTCTAATAAAGTGTGACTAATGTTAATATTGAAATTTTATTAGAATTAAAGTGCATTTTTTTCAACCTTTTGTTTCTAGTTTTTTCTCATGATACAACCATCATATCAATATTTATTTCTGCCCACAATATATTATAACAACAACCACCACAACAACTTAATAACCATCTAATTACAATGAATAGTGAATAGTAAAGATAATAATAATAATTATTGTTATTATCATCATCATCATCATCATCATCATTATTATTATTATTATGATAATTATGACGACAATGATGATAAGCAACAGCAACAACAACAACAACAACAACAACAAAGTCATAATCATATAATTATTAAAAACAATGATCTTGACAAATAGTTCATAATAGGTTTAGCAAATAATTTAGAATAAATTAAAAATAAATTGAAAATAAGTTCAGTAAATAAGTTTAGAATATATTCGGTACATAAGTTCAGATATGTTCAAAATTAGAATAACAATAGTTAAAATAAGCTGAAAAGAACAAGGCCTTGGTTTTTCCTAAGTGGTTTAGGGTCCCACTATAATGAGGAATTGTCCTATGTTGGCACGATACTTATGCGAAAGGAGCTTATATAATGGGATAGGGAATGTATGCAAGATGAACTAGTAATGGTGAATGTGACATGGGCCACGGACTACAAATATGTGACTTTACATGTGATTAGTGCATGGACTAAGATGAATGGTAATGGACTTATGAATATGTCTTAGATGGCTTAGGAAGCGAACTAGAGAAAGCTACAATACATGCATGATGGGCTATGCTAGTGATCATAATGTATGTATGATGGATTGTCCTATATGAATATGAATAATGAGCTACCATATATGCCTATACGGGCTATGATGGGCTACGCATGAGTTTTTCTTTAATCTGGCCTAAAGTGGGACCAAGGAATTTCCGATTGGGAGTCAACAGAAGAGCTTCGTTGTAGAAACCAAACTAGGAAGCATTCGCTTGAAGCGTTTTTTTGTATTTTTTTTCCACTTCATCCTCGTCTCACCTTATTTTTCTTGTTTCCTTTTTTTTGGGAAGCCTAGGTGCAAAGTGTCATAGATGACCTACTATACATGAATTTTTTTAATGTATTTCTTTGTTTTTATAATGCAAGCCCATATGCAAAGCGTTATGTAATATCTAATAAGAATGCATAAGATATGAGATATTACAAATATGTAAATGGATCACATAAGTAGCAAGTGATAGCAATCCATAAGTGTTCATAACATGGACCAAGCATACACATGAGATTTGCTAAGTATAGGTTTTAGAGATTTTGACAAGTTTTGGGTTATACTTAGGGTTTTGGGGGAAAATGGGGCTTGTTATATAAGATGCAATTGCCCTCCTCACTGTGGGACAAGTTTAGATGATGTTTGGTTCCTCCAAAAGATTGTAAAGAAAGAATGTCACAAGAATGATAACCCTTTAAGGTAAGGTTCAATTGAATGGGATTAATAATGTATAAAATTTAAAAGAGATTCCTAGAGCTGAAGGTGAAGTTTAAATCCTATGCGCATTGTGGGAGGACCAAGCCTTTTATGACGTTGATCAAACCTCATATGCAATGCAAGATTCCCAATAATATAATGTTTGAATTTTTACAAATCACTATTCAAAAAGGGTAGGGTGATAAAGCATGTATGCACAAGTGCATGGACAAAATGGAACTTAAATTGATAGGGAATTGAAGTCCGAGGCTTAGACCCAAATGATATGATAAGGTAAGGTAAGGGACTCCTCAACTTGAACTTGAAAGTAAACTAGGGAACCTATGCTGTTATTGGTCAATGTTGTTAATGTTATTTCTATCTTCATCTACATGTAATTAAGATATGATATGAGGCTAGTGTGATCTTTATTGAATCCTCTTCGAATGAGGGAACCTTAAGATTTGTTAAAAGAATTGCAACTTATAGGTTGTAGCATTTATTTGTTGAATGTCCTTGCCTGCAGTGATAATAGTAATTGGTTTCATAATCATAATTTTGGCCTTTCTTTTCCATTTATAAATTTGCTAACGTCTAATGGTTCGATATGGCCTTGATCTCTCAATTTTTCGAATGCTTTGCTAAGCTTTATCTCTACAAATGTCCAAACCCTGTTGATTTTGTGTGCTTTAGATGTCCTTATTGCATTGAATTTTGCTAGTGCTTTTGGAACTTTAGAAGGAATCACCTTTCTTCCAATTCCTATAATTAGTACGGTTGTTGTCATGACTAGACCTTTGGTTTTGCTAAATTCTTCTTCAACTTGTAACATAACTTTGTCAATTGCGTGAATATGAAAAGGATTTGAAACCTGGGATTTTAGTTATAGGTAGCTTGTAAATTTTTCATGGTTTATTAGAGTGGCCTTAGCTCTCCATTGGGCTAAATACTCTAAAAGACTTTCTTTTTCTCTTTGCTAAGGAGTTCAAGTCGTGGAGTGTACTCGCTAACTCTGTATTGTAAGAGTACTGAGCCAAGAATTCTTTAGTAAGTCCTTCTCAAGTGCTAACCTTTTGCTAGCCATGAGAGTTGAACCAATTTCTAATAGTCCCTCCTAGATTTAGTGGGAAGATTCGAGGGAGAAGTTCTTTATTGACTCCTTTTAGAAATATAAAGCTAGCGAAATTCCTTATGTGCGAAGTGAAATTGCCAATTTAACTAAATTTTAGACTTTGTGGTAAGGGTAACTTTGCCAATAACTTTCTTTTAGCAATTGGCATGAAGGAAGTAGGGTCTCTTAGGCGATCCTTATAAATGTTCAAACGCCTAAGTGGTTGTTAGAGTTTTTCAATTCTTCCAGTGATCGGGTTTGGACAGTCATTATAGATTAGAATGTGTTCTTTTTGGTTTTATGAAAGTTTTGTTTTAACCTTTTATTGTTCCTTGATGATACTCTTTTGTTTTGTAAGCTTGACCTCGAACTTGCGTATCATTTATGCTAAAATGGCTTAAAAATTTGCTGATGTTTCCTTATGTAAGTTGTTTTAATCTTTTGGATCGATCATTGATTTTCTCATAGAATAGTGATGTTGGACTTGGATTCGATGTTTTATATTGCTCTGCCCTCCCTTGGGTTAAAGAAGCATTGAGGTTACTGGGATAGATTTGGGATCCGAAGGCAAAAGGGAATGGCTGAGGGTGGAGAATAGATTTGGAGGATAGATGAAAATAAAGCTTGGGCTAAAAGCTAAGGTATACTTGAAGGTTAGGGTTGGAGATAGAACTCCAGAGAATATGATAATGGCAGCCTAGGTTTTAAATCAAGAGTAAAAGGTAGATGGGTAAAAGTATTTGTTAATGTTCACAAGTGAGGCTTGTTTGTCCTAAGTTAAGGACTAAGAATTCAGACCTTAAGGGACTAGATTGGTTATGATGCCACCATGGGTTAACCTTGACTCTAGGCTGGGGATGCATGTCTAATGGATTGACTCTAGGCTGCACCATGCTTAATGGGCCTTCCTAAAGTATATGAGGACGTATCATGTATAGGATGAGATCCATTAGATTTGCCCTCTACTCTTTTTGGCTTATGTTTTGCACAATAATTCAGTTCGGAATAAGTTTAGGATAAATTCAAAATTAAGTTCAGAACAAGTTGAAAATAAGATCCAAGTAAGTTAAAGATTCTGCAGTTAAAAAATTATCATCATTTGTGACTTAAATATCTTTTTTGTTTATATTATTAAATATTTTAAGTGTGACTAATTTTGAGCCTTTAAAGTGCAGCTAAGGTTAATATTAAAATATTATTAAATTAAAGTGCATTTTTGTTCCAACTTTTCATTTCTGGATTTTTCTCACAATAAAACCGTCATATCAATATTTATTTTTGCCCACAATATGACGTAAAAATAACAACCCGACCAATATAATAACAATCTAATTACAATGAATAGTTTGTATTAATAATAATAATAATAATAATAATAATAATAATAAAAAAAAATATTGTTGTCATCATCATCATCATCATCTTCGTAATAATCGTCATCATTATTGCTATTATTATCATCATCTTCATCATCTTCATCATCATTATAATCATAATAATGATGACAATGGTGATGATGAGGATAAACAACAATAATAATAAAGTAATAATCATTTAATTATTAAAAACAATAATCTTTACAAATAGTTCATAATAAGTTTAGCAAAGAAGTTTAGAATAAGTTCAAAATAAGTTTAGCAAATAAGTTCAGAATAAGTTTAGAATAAGTTCAGTAAATAAGTTCAGATAAGTTCAAAATCAGAATAACTTCAGTTAAAATAAGCTAAAAAGAACAAGGCCTTGGTTTTTCCTAAGTGGTTTAGGGCTCCTCCCATTATAATGAGGAATTTTCCTATGTTGGCGAAAAACTTATGCAAGAGGAGCTTATGTAATGGGAGAGGGAATGTATGCAATATGAACTAGTAAGGGAGAATGTGACATTGGCCATGAACTACAAATGTGTGACTCTAGATGTGATTAGTGCATGCACTGAGATGAATGGTTATGGACCTATGAATATGTCTTGGATGGCTTAGGATACAAACCTGAGAAAGCTACAATGTATGCATGATGGGCTACACTAGTGATTATAATGTATGTATGATGGACTGTCCTAGATGAATATGAATAATGAGCTACCATATATGCATGTATAGGCTATGACGGGCTACGCATGAATTTTTTATTTTTTTTTTAAATCTGGGCTAAAGTGCGCCCAAGGACTTTCTGGTGGCGAGTCAAAAGAAGAGCTTTGTTGTAGAAATCAAACTAGGAAGCAGTCACCTGAAGCGTTTTTTTTTTTTTTTTCACTTCATCCTCGTCTCGCCTTATTTTTCCTGCTTCATTTTTTTTTCAAGCCTAGGTGCAATGTGTCGTAGATGACCTACTATACATGGATTTTTTTAGTGTGTTTCTTCGTTTTTATAATGTAAGCCTACATGCAAAATGTCCTGTAATATCTAATATGAATGCATAAGATATGAAATATTGCAAACATATTTGTTGGTCATGTATGTAGCAGGTAACAGTAGTCCACAAGTGTTCATAACATGGACCAAGCATACACATGAGATTTATTAAGAATCGGTTTTAGAGTTTGACAAGTGTTGGGTTAGACTTAGGGTTTTGGTAAAAAATGGGCTTGTGATATAAGATGTGGTTGCCCTCCTCAGTGTGGGATGAGTTCAGATGATATTTGGTTCCTCCAAAGGATTGCTAAGAAATAGTGTCACAAGAATGATAACCCTTGAAGGCGAGGTCAACTAAATAGGATTAATAAAGTATAAAAGTTAAAAGAAATTCTTGGGGGTAAAGGTGAAGTTTAAAACCTAAGGGCATTGTAGGAGGAATCACTATTCAATTTTAATTATTTCAAGTCTAACCTTCTTAAACATTCTCAGTGGAGTCATCAATTGGCCCGAGGGGAGGGAGTGTATGGGTCCAAGGGTCTAGGTCATCCATGCCCATCAACAGAGCAAGCCCAAGCTATACATTCTATCTCAACTTAAAAGTTATTTTTCTAGGATGAAAGTTCAGTGAATACCAACTCAAAGTTCATCCCAATAACTTTCATAACAATCTAGATTCTATTTTAAAGAGCCGACTGAAGTCAATTGCAACCAAAGCCAATAGCTTGCCAAAGTCAGCCACATGCCAAAACCAATAGTTTTCCAAAGTATTTGGTGGCGACAACGAAACTATTTCTGAGGGTATTCTAAGAGATATTACTCGACTACTAATTTCCTCCATTAATGCTCCACGAGTTGATGACCTTTTCGATGTTGAACTTAAGAGACCAAATTTAAAGTAAGTTTTTCTCTTGTAGGAATCTCTTGCATTAATAAGCATTTAATGGAAAAAGATCAAGCATCAAAGGGGTTAAATTAGCACTGAATAATCCTACTCATGGTTACCAGAACTGGACCGAACTAGGCGGTTCAACCGGTCCAGCCATCAACCAGAAAGCAGTTTGGTCCGTTCACTAGCAAAAAATCATTGGCTAGTCTACATTAAAAACTAACATTGTTGCAGAGAAGATTCAAACCCCGCACTTCCTCTTAGGTTGGTCCTTGAGTCTCCTACCACCTAGGCCACTAAAGCTTTGTGTTAAATAGATGACTTGCCAAGTTAATATTGTACTTTTTAACTGTTTTGTTTTTCCTCCCCTCCATTGAATCCTTTTATTAGCTTATTATATATTAGCAACCAAAAAATATCTTTTCACTTCATCATTAATTTTTGTTAAAATTAAATGATTGTATTTTTGTTATTCATAAGGTAATTCATAAAAAGTTTTAGAATCTAAGAAAATGTATTACATATTTGTTAACAAAACATTATAATATAAAAATTAGTCATTTGTGATAGTATGCATTAGAAGTTTTCTGCCAATTTAAGTTTAGAATTTATTTATATAAATAACAAATTATTCACAATCTAATAAATTATGATAAAGCGGTTTTATCCTATCTAACTGGTATGACCGATCCGACCATTGACCCACTAATCTTACCTAGACCTGGTAAATGGGTTATTCAATTCGGGTACAGGTCGGATCTTAATTAGTTTGGTTCGGGTCAACTATGTTCGGGATGGGTTTGGGTTCGATTCAGGTGAAGTTCGGTTTTGGGTCACTTTTGGATCAACCATGTTCGGGTCAGGCTCGGTTTAGTTTGGGTGAAGTTCGGGTGCAGGTCACTAACGAGTACAGCGTTCGCATTGGTACGGGTTCAATTCGGGTGAAATTTGGGTCAGGTCTGTTTCGAGTTGTCTATAGTAGCCCGACTAGGATCAGGTATGGGTCAGGTGTAATTTGGATCGGGTGGGATTCAGTTCAATGTTTGGGTCAATATCGGGTCAAGTGTAAATTAGATCAGTTATAAATCAAGTCGGGTTAATTTCGAGTCATTGTATGTTTTCAATTTAGTCATCTTTAGTTCTTTACTCTTAAATTGTATTTAAAAGATAAAAATCGTTTAGTTAGACAAACTCATTTATTCTGTATTCCTCTTTTAATTCATGCGTTAATGATCAATTGATTATACATTTGTGTTTTATATTTAAAACACTTCTTTTTACTTATATTGTATTGTGTGTGTGTGTGTGTGTGTGTGTGTGTGTGTGTGTGTGTGTGTGTAATTAATAGAAAATTATGTGAGGTTTGTTGTGAATTTACTAAGAAAGTTTGTAAGTTACAAATACAAGTATACATCCCTTCCCTAACCCTATATCAAATGCACCGTGTAATTATCCAAAGGATTATGTGTCGTTAAGCCAAGTTTCAAGTATCTCAGCTGAGTTCATGCGATAGCAAAATAAGTGAACCAACCTAATGTAAATCATTTGTCAATGGTCTCATCTGTGAGGCCCAATACTAAAATATACCTTGAAAAATGAAAAAAAAAAAAAGAAAAGACTAAAATTTTTATTTAGACCATGGTGTTGGTTCATAACTTCATGTTTGTCATATTTGGAGTAGTAAATAGAAACACGTTGGTTCAATTCGGTATTTTCAGTAATCGAATCAATGTTCTTTCATAGCTCGTTAAGCGATCATCCATCAAAATTCAAAGATTTGCCTTTGTGAGATTAATACCCCCATTTGCTCAATGAGTCAAAACTAAAAAGTAATGGCAATATATGAGTATGTGTCAATTAGTATTACATTTACGTGATTGTGAAAGCTCGTTATCGAAACTCGAGACTTAGAATTTAATTGTCCAAAATTCAAATGATTCACATTATTATGAGATCATATGCAAACATGCATTCTTGAATATGATTACGTAGAATTAAATATGTTATAAAGATGATTTAGAATCATAGATCAGTAGTGTGAAATTTTTTACAATAGTCACAGAATGATATTATAAATTTATAATCATAGCGTGCATTATATTAAGTCATTAAGTGAATCAAAGAGTAAAATATGATTATTAGATCCTAATAAGTTTAATAAATTGTTAAGTATACTTCTCTTTTCTTAATTCCTAATGTGACAACATATTTTTTCTCTTATATTTTTACTACATATCTATCAAATTTAAAACTTAAAACTATCAACTATTTTATTTTTTCCTCTTAAGTTTTTAATTCATTTTATTTGTAAAAATTCCCTCCTAAGTTGTTCTTCTTTTCCCACCTAAACTCAACTAATTGAGTTTGAAAAATTCAAAATTCCCTCCAAAAAAGAAAAGACTAAAACCAAGAAAAGAAAAGTTACTTCGGGTATGCTTCGGGTTGGGTATACTCGGGTCGGGTATATATTCGGGTTCAAATTTTATTCGGGCAAAATTGAGTAGGGTAAGAATTGGATCAGTTTTAAATCGGGTACGGTTCGATTCTGGTTCGAGCTGTCCATTTTCGGTTCAGTTCGGATCGGGTCACTACCGATCGGGTTTGAATTGGGTCAGATCATTTCGGGTGTGGGTTATTTCAGTTCATACTACAACTCGGGTTTCATTATGGATCAGTTTACTTGGGGTGTTCCGGGTCCAAATCGGTTCATCCAATTTCGGATATCGGTTCTGGTATAGATGCTGATTGTTCGGTTTGGGTTTCGAGTCTCGACTCAGTTTGTCAGGTCTAGTCTTACCGATTCACTCACCGGTTCGGTTATAGCAACCTTGATCCTACTCTTATGTATTCCCTACTTACTTTTTTGAATATCTAATTTCAATGCTTTCTATTAGTTAAGTGTACTGGTTTAATTCTTTGTCTTCTCATTTTACTGAGAATTAATCCCCTTTTCCCTCTAAATTGCAAAGCCTTGTCATTCATTTGACATGAAATCAAATTTTGAAGAGAAGGCATGAAAAACAGTTTGCTTATCTCTTAAAAATCTATATCTCTTTATCCAAGTGTCCTCGGTGGTGAGTTAAGTGGATCCCTTAGATAGATTGAGGGTAGCTTTGATTTAATCAACTTATTGGTGGGTCTCTTAGCTTAGTGGTGGCTTTGCATTTACCAAGTCATATCCCTGTGCTTTGATCTCTATTTGTGTACCCAAAGCTAACTCAAGATGTTCTCGAAGTCTGTGTAGAACGAAAGACTAATCCACTGGCTTAAAATTTTGTCTGAGTGTCTCAACTTTGAAACTGCCCAACTTTGACACGCTTCAGGGTGCATCGATCCCACTCTCTAGTGTAAGCGATTGCTCTTTTGGGTTTGCCTTACAAAACTTTAAATTATGTAAAAGTGGGTAAAGTCACCACCACATTTTTCGAAAATACGAAAACTCTTCAGAAAATATTTTTAGAAAAAAATCCCCATCATCCTCGATGGAGATAGACTTGACTCCCAGGCACTATCCAGGTGTTAGGTCTACGGGTGAAGGTACGACCAATGGTAAGGAAACCAATCTACCTATGGAGATCGCTCATTCAACAGTGGCCTCTGATAGGGTTATAAAGAGGATGGTAAGTTCTAAATAATTCTACACAAATATTGTTTTCATGCTAATTCGTCATGTTTAGTGATTATAACACATTAAAGACACAAACTTTGTTATGATCTCACAGTTCACATGCAAATTACAACAAAAAGGAGCTTAAAAGAGATAAATTTTAATGACCACTTTGATTATTACATAATTTTAGAATTGCAAATGTTGATAACAGAAAATAAATTAAGATGGACCAAAGAAGAATATGATAGTCAAATTTGATAAGAAATAAGTGTGATAATTTTCTTTTTTTGTCTATTTAGTGCTCTAGACTCACCTTGGTCTGGTTTAATAATGCTAGTATTTAGGGCTTCTTGGGTCTTGAAATCCAGTATATAGGGTGATTTGAGACTAGTCCCAAAAGGATTTTTGTAAAAGGGGGAAGAAATTATCCTTTTTTTTTAATTTGTTGAGAAATTATTTTGGAAGAGCTTTGTTAGAAAAACTAGAGAAAGAGAGAGAGAGAGAGAGAGAGAGAGAAAGGTTGCTAGGGGAAAGACTGTTCTCTTAGCAAAAGAAGATTGTCTATAGGAAGAGTCTTCTCTCTAGCGAGAGAGGGAAAAGAGAGAAAAAGAGAAAACAATCATAGAGGAAGGATAGCCTCTCTAGTGAGGTAGAAAAGAAAAGATGTGTTGAATGTGTGCCTCTTGAGGAAGGATGTTAGGCTCCTTTTGTAGTAAAGAGGGTTAAATGAATCCTCTTAAGGTTCGTAGATTCAACAAAGATTGTTTTCAATAAAGCAATTTAAGAGAAGATTCCATTGTCAAATTCGTTGACACTATCCTTGGGCGGCAAGGGGACCCTAGTGGCAAGGAAGAAAGTGCCTCCTGGAATTGATTGTAGGACAATGGGACTTAGTGGCCCGCCACTTAGATCTATGAACCTACTGCTAGGGGCTGACAACCTGTTGTTATTTTTTGCAGTTTTTCTACTTCATTTTGTTTCACCATAACTTTCTTGTCCAACCTCTAATTAGGTTGATTCTTTTCTTCTTGAAAATATTATTGAGTCTAGTTTAATGAATCAATTTCAACTCGATTGGATGAGTATGAAGAGAGTTTTGTGCCCAAAAGTCAGAGGGCAATGGTTTCTTCGCACATCTCACCATTTGGCGCATATCCCTTCCGTTGTTTCTCATAATTGGGCTTCTAATATGTCGTTAGAAAGCTCTTTCAATGAAAAATGTGATTATATGGAATATTGTACCTGTTAATCATAAGTTGGGCCATAAATATGGCATAAATGACCATTGATAACGAAATCTTTACAAAATGGGCTAGTTTGATCCCTCTTTGATAGTTTTACAAAACCTTTAAAATATTTGAAATATTTTCACAAAACCTTTAATTTTAAAATGATTTTTTGAGGGATTACCTTAAGGGCGCCCAAGATAAATATTTTCTCCGCTAGTGATTTGAGTAATAGTCGTCATTGGATCATCAATGTTACAAAGCGTGCAATATGTGCTTAGTCTATATTATGAGGACAAATTCATATACTTACACTAGAATGATTTTCAGGATTTAAATTTAAAGTGTTTTAGATTTTCATAGATTAATAAGTCCGATCTATTCTAGAATTTATTTTATAATTGATCGGATTCTGTTCAATGGCCCCGAGGGTTATGCATTTCCTAACTCTGAGGTTATATCTCTACCTCAAGAACCATCTGATCACTTCTTAGGCTTAGTCGAATTCTTTGAGATGCACTATTTTTTGGCCTACGCCTTTCAATTTTTATTTTTATTTTTATGTGGTTAATAGACCCTTCTGATCCACGTATTGTTAGAAAAGCCTAGGACTGGCCTATCTTGGGTTCAAACATGTACATGGTCTCTACATAGTCATAAACATTGCAAGATTCTCTTAGTGAGTTTAATAAGGAGAAATTTGGGGATTTATATTGCAACAGTAAAGAATGCCCTTAATAGATTACAGTTGGAAATTCAAGATAATCCCTTTGAAAAACAATTATGTAAGGCTAAAAAGAAGGCATGTCCGATTTCCACACTTGGCAGCAGAGACTTGAATCTTGGTGACTAAAGAGAATTCTTTTGTTGCAAGTTAAAGTAGAGGCATCTTCATAACAGAATTTCTCATTTCATTGCGAAATGTAACTCATCATTTTGTACAAATTTATGAAAGTTTTCTAGTTGTTCATGCTATTATTTCTATGGTAATTGATAACAAGATAATTGAAATGGAACTTGCTTAGGTTCTTCCTGGTAAATTGCTCATATTAGGCCTTTTACTGAAGAAGATATATAGAAAACCTTATCTTATATTACTTCTCATAAGAGTCAAGGATTTGAAGGGTATAGTAGTGGTCTTCTCAAGAGTAGTTGTTCTATTATTGGTGAAGAAGTTTATCACTATTTGAATTCTTTCAAGATAGAAAGCCTCTTTACAAATTGAAGTAGAAGTAGCCGTTGTGGCCTCTCAAAATAGCTTAAAAGTGCTAAGAGTACTAATTTGTTCACTACAGATCTTATCACTTTCACTGAAAAGGCTTGGCATGACTTTAATCAAAATTTTCCAAGAACCTGCACCTTTTTGTCTTGCACAAGTTACGGTGGCTGACTCTTAATTCAAGGTCAGAGTAGTTGTAAGGGGAAAAAATAATTCAGGGTGGTCAGGTCAATGATTAGCAGCAGTTAGTGGAGTGTTTTTTGTTCCATTGTCTAGCTTCTATGTTTATGTGCTTTTTGGCTCTTCTGCTGAAAGTACTACTTCTAAGAGATTCTAAGGAATTTTCTTTAGGATTCAACAAAACATGGTTGGATTTTTTTAGCTTAAGGCAACTAACTGAAGCAAAGCCCCATATGGGTCCCTGCAAGTCAGTGTGGTGGATCAATCAACTTTTAGAGGATCTTTCTCTCATAGTGATGGTTATTTTTATCAAACTGATGAGAACTAAAGTAGATATTCTAAAATTTAGTCTATTTTTTTGGATGGTCAATTTGATTAAGAAACAACATAGATATGGTTGTTCAAAGTTGGTTTTATGGATGCGATAGTATAACTTTAACTGTCACTATCATTCCTTTGGTTGTATGCTTATTTTGAATTTTCTTTGATTTTATTTCTTTAGCCTTTAGGGACCCTTCCCTCTATGAAAGGATGCCCTTAGGATGTATAAAGCGGATTTAGTGAATGAGATATTTGAGCAACTTTGAGCTCTTTAGCTCTCTCTCTCTTTCTCTCTCTCTCTCCCTCTCTCACTTTGTCCTTCATTTGTGCTAAGTTAGAGTTGATCCTTTAGATAATTTGTGGGTGGCTTAACCTTTTAAAAAAATTATTGGTGAGTCCTAGTTCTAATTGGCGGAAACTTTATGCCAAGTAATATTAACCCTTTCGACATCAAGGTCCTTGACCAGCAGTTTAGGGTCATGAACTTGAAACTTTTGTACATCCTCGATCCTGGTATTAGAGTGTTCAGTTTAGATTCTTGGAATTTTCTCGTCTTCTTATTGTTAATTTTATGTTGTCACTATTTTAATTCATAACCACAAAAATAACTTTGTCCAAACACAATCCTAGCTATAAAGAACCCAAAGCTCCTTAAAATAGCAAAAGCTACCCTTCTGTCTTTCTCTTATGGTGAACTCTATTCCTAGACGCCAACTCATACCTAGAGATTTGACTCTTGAACAAGCCCACAAAAGAAGAGAGATAATATTGTTTTTTTAACTTCAAAGCAACATGAGAAGCCTTCCTTAACAAGTTGAGGATGTTGTCAACTAACTTGGCAACATCCAAGGACTTAGTAATAGAGGAACCCAAAGGCCACCCAGATAAGACCAAGAGGAACAACTTTCCTCCCTAAGTGAAGGAGATAAGGGGCACAGAGACTCAATTGACTTCAATTTGGGTAGTCACCAAATAAGGGGGACGAGGAAACCTCCAAGGGATGACTTTAGGACATCAAGGTAGAACCCTTAGAGTTTGATGGAAGCTTGAGCTAGATAGCTATTTTAAACAGGTTCATAATACTTTGACCAAATATTTGAAGTCAAGGTGTACACTGATGAGAAAAGTTTCAAGGTTATAAATGTCAAGCAAACTAAATATGGATTGAAAATGTGAACAAACAAAGGGCCAAGGAGGGGAAAAGGCATAACAAATCTTGGGAGAAACTCAAAGGGGTTATGACTAGAGGTTCCTTCTAGAGAATTGCAAGCAAGACCCCTTTAACAGGATGTTTTCACTTAAGAAAAACACACTTAGTGTGGGTGAGTATATTTGGGAGTGTGAGGAACTCCTTATCTGGTGTGGTACTAATGAACTTCAAGGCCAAGTCATGGCTAGAGTCCTTAATGGGCTTAATCTTAGTATTTTTAGGAAGATTAATATGCATCCTTATTGGACTCTTGAGTATGTTTGCAAGTTGGTCTAAAGGTAGAGAAACAAAAGAAGAAAAAGATGCCCTATCCTTGACCTTACTAAAAGGAAGGTCCTACTTCCAAACCTTATTCCTCACCAAAACTGAAAGTTCCTCAAAGGTTGACAGAGGTAAAAGGACCCTTCAAGGCACTTCTACAGAGGTCACTAAGAAGTTGAAAGAAAGAAGTGTTGCATAGTGTCAAGGTTGTGGGCATTCCAATCCGAACGCCTCACAAGAACAATCATCAGTATTTAATAGATGGAGAAGATTAGCTCATAAATGAGGTGGATAATGCCTAAGAAGGGGACCAAGAGGAAGTCACCATGCTAAAAGCTAATAAAGGAGAACCTTTTACCCTTAGCGGAGTGCTTCATGCCCATGAAGCTCCTTTAAACAAAGAACAAAGGGAAGACGATCTTGCACTCAAGGTGAACCATCAACAACAAAGTATGCAATCTCATCATTGATGGGGGGAATTCGTATAAATGTAGCCTCCACCACTCTTCTCAACAAGCTGAGTCTCCCCACCCTTGTGTATCCAATGCCATGCAACCTCAAGTGGCTTAATGGTGGAAGTTATTTAAAGGCAACCAATCAAGTTCTTATCTTTTTTCCCCTTGATAACAAGTATAAGGATAAGGTTTATGCGATGTTGTGCCCATGAGTACATGTCATTTGCCCTTAGTCCATCCATGGCAATTTAATAGATGTGTGATACATGATGGCCTTAAGAACACTTACTCTTTTTACCTTAGAAAATAAAAGATTATGGTCAACCCTTTGCATCTAAATCTAGTCCATAAAAATCAACAGGCATAGAAAATAAGGAGAAGAACCTCCAAATGAGTGAAACAAGGGTTAAAAGGTCCCTCAGCTAGTGTAAGGAAGTCCTAGCCTTATGCATGATTGAAAGCAACAAAAGTGAGCAAGAGGGTACCCTTCACTCTTTGATTAAACACCTCATTAAACAAAGCATCACATTGATCATTCTGGTGTTACTTTGCCCAATAAGGCTGCCTATGGTTGTAGTTTTCAAGGGATAATGAAACTTCAATGGCAACTAGATGAATTGGTGCCTACAGATTATGTTAGAGAGAGCATGAGCACGTGCTTGATTCTACCTATTTTAATTCCAAACAATGATGACATCTACCTAATTTGTATTAATAGTAGTGCAACCAACAACATCTCCATTAAGTGTAGGTATCTAACTCCTAAAGTTAATGGCATGTTATATTAACTAAATGGAGCCCCAGGTTTCTCTAAGATAGATATGAGGGATGGTTATCATCAAATTTGGATGAGGGATGGAGATGAATGGAAAAAAACCTTCAAAATTAAATGAGGTTTCTATGAATGGCTAGGCATCCCTTTTTAGCTCTGTAATGTGTGATGGGATATTTTGATGAATCCTTGTATATTCGAAGGATGAAGAGGAGAACTTGAAGCATTTGAGGGAAGTGTTCTCAGTGTTGAGGGCTTAAAAAATCTATGCAAAATTGAAGAAGTGAGATTTTTTCTCCTCCAAAATGCTTCTCTTGGGTTATGTTGTCTCCAAGATTGGGATTTCAATGGATGAGTCTTAGGTTGAAGTAATCAAGTCTTGGTTAACTCTAATCAGCATCACTGAAGTGAGAAGCTTCCATGGATTTGTGTTTTTTTCCCCTAACCAAAGATTCACCAAGGATTTTACCTCTCTCACAGTCCCAAAATCAAATATATCAAAAAATAGACTTTTAATTAGTCAAGGTCTGCTTAGAAGCCCTTTGAGAAGCTCAAAGCTAAGCTTTATAAGTCACCTGTCCTAGCTCTCACAAACTTGAACAAGTCTTTGAAGTTAAGTGTGATTCAAGGGGGCTCTACAAATGGGGGCAATTCTTCCCCAAAACAAGTTCCTTATCGCATACTTTAGTGAGAAGTTAAAAGGCTTTCAATTTTACTATAAAACATATGACGATGAGTTCTATGAACTAGTTAGAAGCCTTAACCATTAGACGCATTACCTAAGGTCACACTAGTTTCTGTTGCACTCAAATCATAAGGCCTTGGAGCACTTCAATGGGCAACAAAAGTCTAACCTACAACATGCCAAGTAGGTAGAGTTCGTTCACTATTTGTCCTTTGTAATCAAGCACAAGAAGAGGAGCTTAAACATTGTGGCAGTGCTGTTTCAAGACCCTATACTTTATTATCTACCGTGGAAGCTAGAATCCTTGGTTTTTGATTTCTCAAAGAGTTCTATCAAGATGATGTTGACTTTGCTCCCTACATCAAAGAAGACGTTCAAGGATCCAAGTGTTCATATATGCTCTATGATGGGTTTCTATCCAATGAGAGCAAGCTTTACATTTCCAAGTGCCCAGTATACAAGTTGTTAGTTAAAGACGTGCATGGTAGCTGATCATTTTGGCATCAACAAAACTAAAAGACATGCTCAAGGAGCATTTCATTTGGCAAAAAATGGGTGGGGACATGCATAGTGTGATCTCCAAGTGCGTTATTTGCCATAAGTCCAAAAGTTAATTCCATTAGGGCTCAACACTCCTTTGTCGCATATTCCTCAAGGCCCTAGGGAGAATGTGAAGTTGGATTTCATTATAGCTCTCCCAAAGGTCCTAAGGGGAACGAAATCCATCATGGTTTTAATTGACCACTTTACAAAATGGATTATTTTGTAGATTGCACCAAAAGTGATGATGCTTTTAATGTGGCTCAATTGTTCGAAATAATTAAAATCCATGGAATCAAAAGGAGTATGATATTGGACAGAAATTCAAAGTTTTGAGTCACTTTTGGAGGTACTTGTAGAAAATGCTTGGTACTAAATTTCTCCTTAGCACCACTTTCCATCCTCAAACACATAGCCAAACTAAGATCACACACAAACCCCTATCCAATTTGTTAAGAAGTTTTGTAGAGAAGAATCTTAAAGAGTAGGATCTTAAGTTGGAACATGTGGAGTTTGTCTACAATCAAACTCCTTTATATGTAACCGATTTATGTAACCGATTTCTCTCCGTTTGAGGCTAATTATGCATTGGACCCTGTCATCTCTTACAAGAGGTGAGAGCAATCCATGAGGCCAAGGAAAAGGTAAATAAGGTGAAGAGGCTTCACGAATATATTTGGTCAGAATTGAAACAGTGAATGGGCTATAGAGGGCAAAGGAGAACAAGCATATAAGAGTTCCTTTGTCTGAACCTAGGGTTCTCCTTCAATTGCACCTAAGGAAGATAATTTCCTTTTAAATAGGAAGAACAAACTTATGCCAAGGGCAATGGTTCATTCAAGCGTCATTAAGTGGATCAATGACAATGCTTACAAGTTAGAACTATCGGGAAAGATGGGCACTTCTTCCACTTTCAATATAGATGATCTTATTGTTCGCTTTGAAAAGGATGATGAATTGAGAATGAATCTTAATCAAGAAGGGAAAGATAAAGCGATAGATGCAACCTTGACCTCTTAAGGTAGCCTAAAGGATGCTATAAATACTCTTTTGTTCACTGACAATCTATCACTTTTACTCAAAAGGCTTGGTACAAATTTGATTGAATTTTCCAAAAGTCTTGTGAACTTCAACGGGCTCACATCCTTTTATCTTATGCAAGGTCAGAGTAGCTGACAGAGGAAAAAATAAGCCAGGGTGGCCAAACAATTAGGTTATTATCAAGGCTAGCTGGTAGCATGTTTTCTGTTCTAGTTTCTCATATCTAAGGTTTTGTGTTTTTGGATTCTTTTGCTAAGATAATTAACTTTTTGAGATCCTAAGGAAGTGACCTTTAGGATTCAGCAAAAAATGGTTTTATGTTTTTGACTTAAGACAATTAAAGCAAGAAAAGCTCCAAATTGATTTTTGGAGGTCTAGACTAGTCAACTTCCAATGACTTTTTCTCTTTCATGTGAAGGTACTTTGCATTAAACTAGAAGGAACTAAAAACTAGATATCCAAATTTTGCTTCCCTTTTGAATAACCAAATTTGGTTAAGAAATAAGCGATATATTACTCTTTAAAATTGATGTTGCTGTGAAAGTGACAACTTTAACTGTCACCGTTACTCCTTTAATTTTGTGCTTATTTTCAAATTACTTTGTATATTTTCTTTGCCTTATTGATTGTAGTTGGTTATTGAGACCATTCCCTCTATAAAGGGATGCCCTTAGGCTCTATGAAGAAAGGTTTGGTGAATGAATATTTGAGAACCTTTTGAGCTACTTAACTCTCTTAAGATCCTTCTCTCTCTTTGTCCTTAACGATGAGTTAGAATTGACCTTCAGAAAATTTTTGAGTGGCTTAACCTTTAAACAAATTATTCTAGGCCAACTCATATTCCCTTCTCGACACAAAGGTCCTTGATCAATAGTTTAAAGGCCTTGAACTTGATTTGATTTTCTGACACACTCCACAAATGGAAAAAGACCAGAGTTTCTTTGATCCCTAAAGTTGATAATCTAGCCACAACTATGAAGTAGAGACCTATTTCTTGTTGTAATACACTATATAAGTATATTATTTATATAATAACATGTGATAGACCAAGGGATGTTCTACCTCCTTAGTGAATGAATACCAAGTATCTTTCATAAAAGAGAGGTTGACTAGCTATAATATAATGATCTATCAACGTCGGGCTGTATCAGAGGAAGATTATCTCCCCCACATGACTTTTTAAGATTGACCTTAAAAAAGACATATGACTCAACTTTATAGGATTTCGTTAGCCAACTCCCTACAAAGCTGAAATTCCACTATTATTCACTCATTAGATCATGTCTATTATGACTTCATGCAGTTTTATCCTTAATGTTAATGGGATAAATCGTGATTTCTTCTTGGGAGGGAGGGGTTTGAGACAAGGAGATCCATTGTCTCATTTACCATTTGTCTTGGTTAAAAATATTTTCCTAATGCCAAGACTGTTAAGCCAAGGAATAAAATCAATCAATTTGTGCAACTACACAGAGAATCATTTTGGAAATATTTTGATAGGCTCAAAAACTCATTGGCCCAGTGTCCCCATCATGGTCTAGACCAAGCATGTTTGTGCCAGATTGTATATGAAGGACTTGACCAACAGACTAGAACCATGGTAGAGTCCATGTGTTGGCTTTCTTTCTAAGAGCGTCGCAGCTGCTTAGGAATTTTTAGAGGACTTAACTGAGGAAACCATGTAGTGGGAAATCGCTCACGATGACAGCTTAAGTTCTAGGTTTGCAAGGGGTGGGCTGCATTCTGTCTCTGATGTAAGTCACTTAGAGTCTAAAATTGTTGTTTTAGAAAACCCGTTGAAGGAATTGTCTCCCTAGATTCCCCAGCTATCTCAGACTTCTACAGTGTCTTGTTCTTATTGTCAGGCCTTAGATCATTCTTCGAGTGGTTGTCCTTATTTTGCTCACCAGATAGCAACTGGACAAGAGCAAGCAAGTGTGGCCTTTTGGAGACCAAAGAATGACCCCTTTTCCCCTTATTATAACCCAGGGTGGACAAATTACCCTAATTTTTCTTGGAGTAATGAACCAAATGTTGCGGTTCCTAACTCCCAGCTTGGAGAGTTTCCTGGAAACAACTCTTAACCCATCTCTCATCCCTCTAGTTCCTTTCAAAGACTGACTTTTTTAGGTGTGCCCAATTCACCTAGGCCTCCAACTCCCGTAGCTCAAGTTCAATCTCCCCTTGGTTATACTGTCATTGACAAAATTGAGAGGAGAAATAATATTAATGTGGATAGAATGATAAATACTAATATGAAGAGAATGATGAGAATGATAACTGAACAGTTTTCCCAGTTTTCATCAACTTCTACGGAGCAAGGTACTTTTCCAAGTTAACTTGAGGTGAACTCCAAGGGTCACGCCTCTTCTTCTTCTGGTAACCCTAGTGAGTTAGTGAGGAAAGTGAATGCAATTATATATCTCTGATCTAGTCGAGATATTGATAACCAAGTGTGAAATCCTAATGAACCCTGCAGGTATCCTTACCAATTTTTCCATAATTCTTCTTCTTCTTCTTCTTCTTCTTCTTCTCCTCCTCCTCCTCCTCCAAAAGCCAATTCATCCAATAAGTCAGGGGATGCTACTGATGATGTCTCTAATGATTTTGATACTCATCTTCCTCCTGAGTCACCTTCTAAGAAAGAGGAGCTTGAAAAGAAAGACTCCTCTGACTCAATTGACTCTTCACCTTCTAAGGGTTCTTCTTCCCCTTCTTTTGTTGAGAAAGTTCATATGCTTTTAAATCCTTTTCCCCATAGGCTTAAAAAGAAAGATTAGGCTCATGTTGAGAAGATGAGAGAGACCTTCTCTCAAGTCAAAATCAACATTCCTTTACTCGATGTTATTCAACAGATGTCTTCATATGTTAGATTCTTAAAGGATCTGTATGCAACAAAGAGAGCTAATAGTGTCCCTAAAAACGCTTTCTTAGCCTCTAGTGCCGGTTCTATTCTTTCTCATTAGATACCAATGAAGTATAAGGCCCTCGGTTACCCTACTATTTATATAGTCATATGGGACCAACTTGTTCATAGAGTTTTGCTTGATTTAGGGGATAGTTTCAACTTGATATTGTTCACTGAGTATGAGAGGCCAGGGTTAGGTGAGCTAAAACCTATCAAAATGGTCATTTAATTAGCTGATAGATCAACTAGGTTGCCTAGGGATATAGTTGAGGATGTGCTGATTAGAGTGAGTGAATTTATTTACCCTGTGGACTTTGTAGTGATTGAGACTGAAAAGGTGTCCAGTGTAGCGAGTCAAGTCCCTGTGATTATAGGGCGTCCTTTCTTGGTCATTGCCAATGCCCTCATCAATTGCAGGAATGGTATGATGAGACCGTCTTTTGGCAACATGACCTTAGAATTGAACATCTTTAACATGTAAAGATAGCCTTCTGGTTTTAATGATATGAAGTTTTCTACTCTTAATTAGGTAGAAGATTTTGTACTTGATGATGCTTTTGATGATGTATTTGCTGCTGAGTATGAGTCATTTCTTATGGATGATGAGCCTGAATATGATGTGTTTGAGTTTGATGACTTGTGCTCTACTGCTTACTAGCTGCTCACTGTTGTTTTTGAATCTGATCATGGATTTGTTTCCCCTCGTGCTCTTAAATTGAAACATCTTCCCAACCCTCTTAAGTATGCATTCCTAAGACCCGCTGAATCCTTACCTGTCATCGTTGCTTCTAACCTGGACTGGGATCAAGAAGACAAACTGATTGCCTTACTTATAGAGAATAAGGAAGCGTTAGGTTGGACTTTAGGGGATATTAAGGGTATTAATCCTTCCATTATGCAACATAGAATTCATTTAGAGTACAATGCTAAGCCCTATCGACACCGTCAACGGCGTTTGAACTCAACTCTCCAGGAAGTAGTTAGGAAGGAAGCACGAAAATGGTTAGACCATGGGATTATTTATTCTATCTCTGATAGCGAGTGGGTTAGCCCTGTTCAAGTTGTTCCTAAGAAGATCGGTGTTACCGTGATTAGGAAAGATAAGAAGGAGTTAGTCGCTACTCGAGTTCAATATGGGTGGCGTGTTTGTAAAGATTATAGGAAATTGAATATTGCCAGTAGAAAAGATCATTTTTCCCTTCCATTCTTGGACCAAATGTTAGAGAGATTGGCTGGACATTCCTTCTATTGCTTTTTAAATGGATACTCTAGCTATACCCAGATCTCTATTGCTCCTGAGGATTAGGAGAAGACTACTTTCACCTGTCCATTTGGGACATATGCCTTTAGAAGAATGTTGTTTGTACGGTACAATGCCCTGTTATCTTTCAGATATGTATGATTTCCATTTTCTCAAATCTGGTTGAGCAGTGCATGGAAATTTTCTTGGATGACTTTTCTGTGTTTGGATTTTCCTTTAATGATTGTCTGTTTAATCTGAGGGAAGTGTTGGAAAGGTGTAGGGAGAAAAACCTGACCTTGAGGTGGGAAAAGTGTCACTTCATGGTTAAAAGGGGATAGTCTTAGGCCACATTATTTCTCGAGATGGAATTGAGGTAGATAAGGCTAAGACTGATCTGATTGTTAACCTTCCCCCTCCCACTTGTATGAAAGAGGTGAGGTATTTCCTTGGACACGGTGGCTTCTATCGCCGCTTCATTAAGGACTTCAGTAAGATAGTGAAGCCCTTGTCCAACCTGCTAGCTAAGGATGTGCCGTTTCACTTCTTTGAGGAATGTCTTGTGGCATTTTCTAAGCTTGAGGAAGTCTCAACCTATGCTCATGTTCTTCATCCTCCCATCTAGGGAGAACCATTTGAATTGATGTGTGACACGTCTGATTATGCTATTGGGGTTGTTCTAGGACAGCGTGCTAATAAGAAGCCATATGTTATTTACTATGCTAGTCATATTTTGAATGATGCCCAGCTAAACTACATTGTTACTAAGAAAAAATTCTTGGCTATGATTTTTGGCTTTGAAAATTTTAGACCTTATCTGATTAGGTCTCATGTGATTGTTTATACTGACCACTCTGCTCTTAAGCACCTTCTTTCTAAGGAGGATGCCAAGCCTAGACTTGCAAGATTGATCTTGCTTTTGCAAAAGTTTGACTGTGAGATTAGGGACAAGAAAGTTCTAAGAACCTTGTAGATGTCCACTTGTCTAGGATTCTCTATGATAAGGAGAATGAGTCCAGTGTTTCTGAGTGCTTCACCGATGAACAATTATATGATGTCCACCCTGATCCTTGGTATGCTGACATTGTGAACTACCTAGTTAGTAGTAGGATCCCTGAGGGTTGGACTAAGAATGACATTAATAGGTTCTTCCACCTTGTTAAATTCTTTATTTGGGATGACCCTTATTTGTTTAAGTACTGCTCTGACCAAGTTTTTAGGAGGTGTATTCCTGACAATGAGGTGAGGATTGTCCTTTTTTTTGTCATGACCACAAAAGTGGGGGGCATTTTAGTGGTAGGAAGACTACAGCCAAAGTTCTTCAATGTGGTTTCTATTGGCCTGCTCTATTTAGGGATTTGTTTGAGTACCGTAAAAGTTGCCCTAGGTGCCAATAGTTGGGTAGAATAAGTAGGAGAAATATGATGCTACTAAACCCCATCTTTGTGGTAGAGATTTTTGATATGAAGGGTATTGATTTTATGGGACTATTTCTATCTTTTTTTGGGAATGAGTATATTTTGTTAGCTGTGGACTACGTTTCTAAATGGGTTAAGGCAATCCCTTCTAGGAATGCAAAGGTGGTTGTGAAGTTCCTTATGGAGAACGTCTTTGCTAAATTTTGCATGCCATGTGCTATAAATAGTGATTAGGGTGCCCACTTTAATAATAGGTCTTTTGAGGCCTTACTAAAGAGATACTGTATAGTCCATAGGCTTGCTACCGCCTATCATCTCTAAACCAATGGCCAAGTTGAAGTGTCAAATTGGCAGATCAAACACATTCTAGAAAAGACAGTGAGCAGGAATAGGAAAGATTGGGGCGACAAGCTTGTAGATGCTCTTTGGGCATATAGGACGGCTTTCAAAGCTCCCTAGGGTATGTCACCTTATAGGGTTGTTTATGGTAAGTCTTGTCATCTTCCTATTGAGATTGAGTATAAAGCTTGGTGGCCCATTAAGATGCTCAATTATGACTTAACTGAGACCGGTGAGGAGCATAGACTGCTATTAAGTGAGCTTGATGAGATTAGAGGTGAAGCTTATGAGAGTCCCCGATCTTACAAAGAGAGGGCAAAGTTGTTTTATTATAAACATATTCTTAAGAAAGAGTTTGCCCCAGGAAAGAAAGTACTCTTATATGACTCGAAGCTCCATCTATTTCCAGGATGGACAGGTCCCTATATTGTCTCACATGTTTTTCCCTAACGTGTAGTTGAAATCTAGGACCCTGATAGTGGAGCCACCTTCAAAGTGAATGGCTAGCGCTTGAAGCAATTTCTAGAGTTGCCAAGTAAAGTAGATGTATAATGTCCGATACTTCGCGAGTCGAGTCTTGATTGGTGATTGTGATTCTAAGATAGTTCGGGTGTACTTAGCACTTGACCTGGTTTGCTAAGAAATTTCTTCTGTTCTTTTCTCTTTTTCTCCTTTTTCTTTTCTTTTCTTTTTGTATAGTTGGCTGATTTTCTTTTTCTCTTTTGTGTATATCTGTTGTACACTTGTTTTTGAGTCATGTCTTTAGTTTTGAGTTTTATTTTTCATTTTGTATATTTGTTTTTTTTTTAGTGTGTATTTTGTGTTTTATGTTTCCTTTCACTTCCAATGAGGACATTGTCTGATTTAGGTATGGGGGTGGGGAAACTTCATTTTGAAATTTTTTTTTGAAAAAAATAATGAAAAATTTGACATCCAAAAAGATTTTTTGTTTGATTTTTAGGGAATACATTTGCTATTCTGGTTGGCAATGCTCTCTTGTAACCTCAGTGTTAGGTTGTATATAGATGTGATGTGCATTGATAGAACTTATTCCTAAAGTGTAACGCTTGTATACGAACCTAACCCCCAACATTTTTTCTAAGCAAGCTTCACTTTAGTAGATGAAGTCGTGAGATTTTGAGCCTTATAGACTAATCCATCAATTTAGTCTCATGTTTTTCTTTCATGTTTGTCTCTTCCATGATTGCATCTCTAGAACTTGCTTTAATTTTCTTTGAAATCACATTTAGCATATGCATTATGATAATATGATAGAAGCATTCTTTGTTTTTGTAAGCTACATAACCAAATTGCCACCCTTGTTTGAAATGTTTTATCCCTTTCCTAGCCCTTTTGAGTTTTGACTTTTTTGTTGTGAACCCTTTATTGTAGCCCTTGGCCTAAACACTTTTTTTATTCCTAAGCCAAGGCTAGTGGGACAACACTTCATTATTTGGAGGGTAAATTTTGGGTATTTTATGAATTTGATGGTTGATTTGGTATATATGGGGCATATCATGGAGACCATTGGAAATTGAGTTGTATTGTTCGTACATATGCCATTCATTCATTTTGTTTCATGAAAAGGAAAAAAAGCAAGAAAAATGAAAAACAAATGAAAAAAGTTTCCAAGAAAAAAAATGAAAAAAAAGTTGAAAAAATCTCAAAAAATTCAAAAAGAGTTGTGAATAAGAATGTTTGGCATGAATGTATCCTTGTATACTCATTTTCAATGGTCAATTTAACTGGAGTGTGCTCTTATTTTGTGTTTTGAGAGAGTGAGTGCTCATTATAATTATTGGTGTAAGTGTTGGTTGCTCATTAGCTTTGGCTTTTAGTTCCTCATTTGTCCAATCGATTGTCCCTCTCTTACCTTTAACTTTTGTCCCCATTACAACCCTTTTGAAGTCCTCTTGATTATTGGTTTGCATATTGCATTTTAGTGGTGGAGAATCGAGAATCTCAGCAAGCTTATGGTAGTCTGTATGATTGAAAGAGAGTTGAGTGAACCTTGTTATATTTTAAACACATGAGCGGAAGTGTTCCACATTTCCCTAAAGTGAGATTCTACCGGTCATGCTTGTATATAATTTCTAAGTGGGGTGAAAGATTGTATATAGATGCCATAAGTGGGATTAAGGCTTCATGATGTGTGGATTGTGTTTATATGCGATTTAGTGTTTCACTTACTTGAGTGATGTAGTTGGTTAGAATATATATATATTTTCTCCGATGTTATATATATAAGTTTTTGAAAAAAAAAAAAGCCAAAAAGATTTGCGATCTTCTGTTTTTGGTTTTCTTTAATAGATTTTGTGGGTACATCTTCTACAAATCCTCACGAGACATTCCTCGTCCACTAGGGGTAACCTAAGGGTTTAAAGGGCTTGTTGCACATGCTAAGTGCAATCGTGATTCCTATGAAAGTGATGTAGGATTTTCTTTTTCTTATTTTCCATTTCTTTTAGGTAGTTTAGTTGTTTTACTTGAGAACGAGCAAAATTCAGATGTTGGGGTATTTGTTCAACTAGAAAATGAGTCAATTTATGCCCTTTATTATCTATTATTTGCTCGAAATAAATTATTAATTTAGGATTTTAATATTGTTTTATTTGTTTTGTAGGAATTGAGAAACTCATGAAAAAATAAATAGTTTGTTTAAGCAAACTCAAAATTTTGGAGTTGAACAAGGAACGAGGAAGAAATGGGCAAGTAAGATTTGGGCACTCAGCCTTCCCTTTTCCCATTTTCTCTCTTCCGTCTTCTCCTTCTCGGCCAGTGGCCCGTTCAGCGCCAGAGTCCAGCCTTACCTCTCTTCTTTTCCTTTCTTTCTTTCCCTCCTTAGGCCGGCCCACATGCCTCCCCCTTCTGCATTAACCCAACCTGCCTTCTCTTTTCCCACGCATGCCTTTCGCACGTGAGCTGAATTCCCCTCCATCTCTTCGTTTCGTCTTCTCCGTGTTGCAACCCAGAAAAACCGAAAACAGAGGAAATAGAATAGGGTTATGCCCCTTCTTCTTCCTCTCTATAACTGTAGCCCTGTTCCTCTTCTTTTTCCTCCATCATTGATTGCATTAATTTCATATGTCGTTACACATCTTTCCCATCATCATCAGCATTAATTCGTCGGTTATAGGGAATGAATGAAGGCAATTATTTGGGGTTGAAGGACTACATTTTTATGGAGGCCGCAACAGAGCACAGGGTGTAGTTCTTAGCATACACAGCTTTCATATTTCGTTTTCAGTTTCAATTTGTAAAATCACTACATTAGATTCCCAAAATTCAGTGTAATTCGCTTTCGGGTTGTTGAATTTGAGGTTAACTTTTGAAATTTAGTTTGGAATAATATTCGACTTGGGTTCAAGCTTGATGTTTCTTTTCATTGAAATCAAGTCACCTTGATTCGACACCTTGTTGTCCTGAGTTGTGTTGTTTGGGCCGACGGGTTTTTTCACTGTGCGAAGGCTCTCTGAGTTCTGTGCTTATCTTGTTCTTCCCTGTTTTCTACGGCTACTAGTTCTTCGATTGAAAACGTGATTGGTTAGTATTGTTATGGGCTTTCATTGAGTGTTGGATTGATAGTGTTATGATTTTTTGGTCTCTCACAATCCTTTTGGTGTTAGTGTGTGAAATTTTCTGTAGTCGTTATTTCTAATTATTTGTAAGGTTAGTTCGATAAATTTTCAACAGGTAATTTGCCTTAGTTTATTTTAGCATAGAAAATTTGTTCTTTTAGTGCGACCTACTAGTCTCATATACCATTCCCGTGGATCGGCACCTCATGTATTGCAACGATAACCGTATACTTGCGAAAATTACAACAGGAATTAACTTTGGAGAATTAGGCTTTGCGTATCTTTTATGGATTTGTTGGTTGTTGACTTGCTGATTATGTTATTAAGGATTTCAGACAAGTTGACTTTATTTGTTGTTGTTTAAGACTTGACTTGGACATGTTTTGTACCTTAAGTAGTTGCTTCTTATGTAAACTTTCTAGATTATGTTGCTGCTAACTGTTTTGCTAGAATATGCTCTGAATATGTTGGAGCCTATAAGTTAGCCGTATTTTGGTATACTTTTGAAAGTAACTATGCCTTAAAAGGCTAGAAAATATGTAAGTTGTTTGGTAAATTATATTTAAGTTGAAATTTCTGTTGCAATTAAATGGGTTGGTGGGTAAATGGGCAACCCGAACCTAACCCCGTTTACCTGTTTATGTAAACGGGTTAGGTTCAGATTAACTTGTTTAAATGTCAAGCGGTTTGGGTTGAACTTTTTCAATCCGTTTATTAAACAGGTAAGGTTCAGGTTTGGGAGTTTTCAACTCGTTCAAGTTCGACACGAACACAGATCCGACGCGGCACGAGACATTACCCAACTCTAGTTTTTCTTCTTGTTTGGATTGAGGGAAAAACATAAGAATTTAAATGAGAAATTTGAATCTTAAAGAATTACTTAAATTATGTTGATATCTACTAAGCACTACGAAGTTGGAGGAGGTCAGGAATTCTTTGGAAACTTTTTCCAAACTTTCCTCACTATTTTATGAGTAAAATTTTATCATTTGTTTCTAATAATTTTTTCACCTAATTTTCCTCTATATTTTTCTTTCTTTTGATTTTCTCTAAACCAACCGCAAGAAAAAATTTACTTTCCCAATTTTTTTTTCTTTCCACCAAATTTTTTAAGGTGCAAATGGAGCCTTAAATTATTTGTCTTTCCTTGACACAAATATTTGAGACCAATAGTGTTAAATCCTACGAAAATTCTCACTGATTGAATTTTGCCACCGCTATTTAAAGTTTTTGCTGACTAATTTTTCAATCTTGCAACAATATTTTTTTGACCAATGACTTATTGTAAACAATTGTCACTTTCTTTTTCAATAATTAATAGTTGATGACTTGATGCACATATTTATCTTTCACAAGACCATTAAGCCATATTTTATATCATATACATACACCTCATACAGTGAAACAAGCTTGTACTTTAGATCTCAATCTCGATCTAAGATTCCATATAGATAACCAAAAAATCGTTCAAACATAGGCTTGTATATTTAGCTCGACTTACCAATATTATTTGGCAACTTACCATCCAAGTCACATTAATATTGAGCTAAAAAAGGAAAGACTTGTCATTTGCCATAAAGCAACCACAATCAAAACGATGGAAACAAGGGTAGAAGATCACTCAGCTTGGTTGCTTGGACTCCAAACAAACGCATGTGGTATAGGACTATTTATGCATTAAAAATTGCAATAAGTTAATTGCGCCAATGGAGGGTCAATGAACAGCAACACGTCAAATGCTTTAAAAAAATAGTTTTTATCAAAAAAAAAAAAACAAAATTTGGAACTTAATTGCACCAATTGGTTGGACTTGGATTCACGGACGGATAGGAGTTACTACTTGCTACACGTATATTTAATTCTAGCGGATGACGACATTTTGTGCACATCTTCGCTTGCTTTAGGGGTCAAGGGCTTTTGAATAGCTTTTTGTCAACTTTATAGAGTCTCCAAATCTTGAATTTCCTGTAAGAATTCACCCTCACTATTTTAGACTTTTTAGTGTTTAAGAAAATTCACCAAAATATAGAGGTACAAAAAACAGCACATCCATGTAGTAAAATCAAATATCTGTATAGTATATAAAAGCAGTGAATCTTAAATGACACAGTTGGTAATGTTTTTAACAATTATTATTTATTTATTTTTGTTCTAGATCCTCTATTTAGTCAAGTTAATGTTGGCCTAATAAAAAGTAAAACTCTTCCATCACAGATTTTTTCCATTCACAAGACTCGAATATGAAACCTTGCTTAGGGAGATTTTAACAGCTATTATTGAATGCCTAAATCTCAACCTCATTTATTCTTCATACGCAAAAAAAATTATATAATTTTTTTTGTAGATACCGAAAGAAATATAATTGAAAGTTTTTTTGTTTTTTCATTCCTTATGTGCATCCAGCTACTGAAAGCCAACGGAATTTTTGAAAGTGACAGAAAATTATCTTCATTTATATGACTTTCGTTCAATTCAATCAAAAGCATGCCAAGATTTTGCAAAATGTACTGTAATTACAATCTGTACAGTGATAATTAAAGTACTTGGGATGTAGATACAATTTTTTTATATTTTTGCGCGTCTTTGCCAACCTTACAAGTGCATGTGGGATTATAAATCTATTTGCTCCAAACACATTGGCCAAAATAAAGAAAACAGTCACACTAGTTTGTATTGAATATAAAGGCTAATAACAATGAAATGCAAAGGTTACTTAGGTGGTTAGGCCTAGTCAAGGACACAGATGAGGCGGATGCAAGGTTGAATCGCATCCGTATTTTTGCCAATTTTCAGAAACAATATTTATGTTCATATCCATGCTTATTGGATTTTGGACATCGACATTTATGTCTATATTCATCAATTTTTTATTTTTTTTTTGGGTTTATGGATCTTTTTTGAATACATATCACGAGTACAGAATGATGTCCATGCACGACCCATATTTAAGTATATCTTGTATTTGATGATCATGTTCAAGTTACATTAGTAAGGAACAAGCTTTAATAAACCTGACAAGAGTTAGAAATGTATGTGCAAGATTGCTTTAATAAACAAAAGAGAGATGGTAGAGATACTATCATTTCGATATCTTGTCTACTCATTGGGTTTCAATGTGACTTTGTAAAATGTAAGCGAAAGCATATAGATTTTTTCATTCCATGCTAACAAATCAGGTATGAATATGACTATAGTTTTTCAAATCAATATCAAATTGTCAACAAACCACATCTATACTCAAATAGTCAAATCTAATTTTAAAATATCGATCCTTTTTAAATTTAAACAATAACATTTTAACCACTGACTCAAATTTTTAAAGATATATGTTGATCAAATGTTCCAAATTCGAGTTAATACTCCCATCCTACCATGAATGATATAATCCAAGAAGTAATTAGCAGAACTTGAAAAGGGTAACGAAGGCGACAAAGTTACTAATACAAAAATAGGCCAGCTATATGATTTAAATGAAGCAAATATTAAAAAGCTGTACTCTTCCAAAAATATTATGAGATTTCCTTTTTTTTCTTTCAAATTAAAAAAGAATAAAGTGGGGTGTCTCCTAAAATAATAGGTAGGCCGTATTCGGCAACAGCATTTTGAATAGCGTTTAGAGTTTTGACCAGGTCAATACACTAATTAGTTAATTTTTAGTGTTCGGTAAACTAATTTTTTGACTAGCATTTCAAGTAGTGTTCAGCTTTTTAAGCAGCGTTCAGCGTTTTAAGCAGTGTTTTTGAAAAGCTAATAGTATTAACGTTTGACATTTAAAATTAGCATTTCATATTTTTTAGCAAAAAATATCCTTTAAAAATTTTATCTTTGAAAATTATCTATATCCTTTTATGTCAATTTACATTAATCAGTTAGTATAACAACTAAATTTACCAAATATATTAGTTTCAACGGCTAATCTAAATAGTTATCTACTAACAATTAAATTAAAAACGTTATCCGCTATCTAAATATCTATCTACTATCTAAACTGCTATTCGATACTTGAATAACTATTTTTGTTGAACATAACCATAAACATAATTATTAGAATAAATCCAAATAAAGAGCACACAATTAGCCAGCTAGCAATAACAACGCAATGTCGACACTCTGGGAATACTCTCACCCTCATTACGTCCGCGTTGCTTTTCATAGTTTCCTTTTTTCCTCGGTTTCATTGCCTTTCTTCTCTCCCCTTCCTTTCTCCACCCCCTCATCCTCCATCCAATGTTGCTATTTGGTTGTCATTCTCTCTCCTACCTCCCCCTTATATAACCTCCCTCCTAATCACACCCACCAAAATCACCACCAAATTTGGTCTTTATTGTTTTCTCAAAGTGTTACTTCATTGTGAAATTACAATGACACTAAAAGCGTTATACTTTCTGTTCCCTTTGGCACTACTCCTGACAACGGCGGCGGGGGAGTGCACGTGCGATTCAGGTGAAGGTGATTCCCCCAGCAGCGACCCCGCCCCGGTGGTGCTCAAGTACAAGGTGGGAGCCTTGGGGGCCATCCTCGGGGCAGGGGCAATGGGCGTGGCGCTGCCCCTGGTTGGGAGCCGGGTGGCAGCGTTGAACCCGGAGAATGATGTGTTCTTCATGATCAAGGCGTTCGCCGCTGGGGTCATCCTGGCCACCGGGTTCATCCACATCCTCCCGGACGCCTTCGAGAGCCTGACCTCCCCCTGCCTCCCCAAGGGCGGCCCCTGGGAGAATTTCCCCTTCGCTGGGTTCATAGCCATGCTGACTTCTGTTGGCAGCCTCATGTTCGAGTCCCTCACCACTGGCCACTCGATGAGGGTCCACTTTGGGGGGAATAGTAATAAGGATGGGAAGGTTGTCGATGAGGAGAGAGACGGGGAGCATGCCGGTCACGTGCACTTCCATACACATGCCACTCATGGCCATGCCCATGGGGGGTCTTTGGTTGCCGCTAATGGGGATGACAGGGTAGGGAACTTGAGCAAGCTTGAGCTTATTAAGCATCGGATTACTGCTAAGGTAATTTAATTCTTCTTATCTAAATTCAATTTTTAGCTGATTGAGTTAGAGTCGTCATACAAGATGGACGGGGTTTTAGTCCAAATATTTATTACCACTTGATAGGAGAGACAAGGATCAATTTTTTTGGGTGCTCGAGACAAGAATCGATTAATGTACACAGTTAACACTTTGACATTTATCTTACCTTAGCTGATTGGAAAAAATGATGTGTTAATTTAGGCCTGTGTTGTTACTTTTTGTCAATTGGTGCTATATTTGACCACTTTTTAGAAGGCAAAAGTGATGTGTTAACTTGTTATGTTAGGTCCATATGGTTTCTTTTTGTCCTTTAATTAAAATAAAAGTTCTTTTTCAAAGAGGAATGAATTTTGAATTCAAATGTCACACACTAACCATAGATTCATGAGATCAAGTTGGACATAACATGTGCAAGTCTTTGAAAAGTTAAAAAATTGACTTGGATATATTTTGAGTCCTCATAGTTTGGTTGTCATTTCAATACTTTTGTTGGATTTGAAAAGTCTTAAGTATCTTTTACTAATCAAGAGATTTTAAAAAGAGCGGTGGTCCACAATGATGTATATGAGTTTAGATAGTTGGTAACATATACCTTATGTTTTTATTTTTTAAATATGAACTACTTTGAACATCATATGAAAATATTAGTGCAATTTTTACAAATAACGTGACTGGTATATGGGTTATTGCTTAAATATTTCGTGTTTGATGTGGTTATATCAATTTTTAAAAAGCCTTTAATAAGCGATCCCATGTTTTGATTCTACAAACTTCAAGTCATATTTTGTACATTATTGAACTATAACTTTTTAAAATACGTATCGTACCTTTATGGTTTAGAACATATACATCCTTTATGGTTTATTTCTCCCTAAACATCAAATACTGTTGAGCGACATATCAACAGTCTAACGTGATTTTGCCAGTTAGATTTGTATGCATGTGTTACAACTTACACATAATCAAGCATATGCGCATCTGGGATGACTAAATGTTGATGTGTTTGGATCCAACTTTTTCAGGTATTAGAGCTGGGAATTGTAGTCCACTCAGTAATCATAGGGATCTCTTTGGGAACTACTCAAAGCCTTGACACAATTAAGCCTCTCATGGCCGCTCTCTGTTTCCATCAATTCTTCGAAGGCATGGGACTTGGTGGATGCATCTCTCAGGTATTACCATCCGTAAAGTACAAACTATTCTTTACTTCTCACAAGAAGTATGCTTGGAAAAATGCAGCAAAGATAGGCATGTTTAACTGAAGAATATATCATTGGTGCAGGCAAAGTTCAAAACACGAGCAATGGCGATGATGGCTCTGTTTTTCTCGCTAACAACACCAATAGGAGTAGCCATTGGAATCGCGATATCGGGCAGTTACGACGAGAACAGTCCAAAAGCCTTGGTAGTTCAAGGAGTGTTTGAATCTGCAGCAGCTGGGATACTCATTTACATGGCACTCGTCGATCTGCTCGCTGCAGATTTCATGAACCCAAAGCTACAAGCTAATGTCAGGATTCAGTTAGGCTCACATATCTCTCTACTTCTTGGCGCTGGGTGTATGTCTGTTTTAGCAAAGTGGGCTTGAAATTCTCTTTCCTTTCTTCTTTTCTTAGAGATCTTGTCTTTGTTTAGTTAGTTAATTCTTAGTTTATTTCATGCATATAATTTTTCAAGGGGAGTAGAAAATAGTCCTTTATTTTTGTGTTATATTTAGTAAAGAGGGTTCAAGGGGGTAGGGTGGCTATGCTCAGAAATAATAGAATCAGGGAATGCAGTAATCAAGGTTGTCTGCGGATGTTTTGACAGAATTTCTCATACATTTTGGCAGCACTCTGTTTCTTCTGTAAACACACAATTGGGTTTTGTGACTGTGCATTAGTTTTCAATTACATGCACTTGGAAGAAAGCCACTAGATAAAAGATACAAAATTGATTCAGAGAATGAATTAAAATGATTGTGAGTATCTTGCCATATTAAAAAAAGTTGGAAAAAGAAAAAACCAAGTTGTTCTATGAAACAATCACCATCGGTGGATTCCTAGGGCCAGTCAATTAATCCAACTTACCTAAGAAAGTTTGGGAGGCATACGAGAAGCACTTTGACTTGACAAAGTAAGCATAAAGGAAGAATTTTGTCTCATTAAAGGAACTTGCGATCGTGTCATGCAGAATTTAGGAAATACGGCTAACACCAAAAAGCCACACGGAGGGATTGTATCACCACAAGTCTTGTAGATATGGAACCTCATATAGCAAAGTTTGAACACAGAATTTGGCTTTAGAAGTTCAGATCCAAAGATGAGAAACTGACATGGGAAGAAGTTTTTCTATATCCTGTAAAAGAATGTCACCTATACATACAAGCAATGGTAATAAAACTCAATAAAAGACTAT
>JACYFF010031952.1:39453842-39538253 GCA_017589665.1 Selenicereus undatus | reverse complement strand
AAAAATTTAAAAATTAAATAAATAAAAAACTAAAAATTAAAAAATTAAAAATTAAAAATAAATAAAAAAATTAAAAATTAAAAAATTAAAAAATAGAATTAAAAAATTAAAAAAATTAAAAAATTAAAAAATTAAGGAAAAAGAAAAAAATAAAATTGTTCCATAACATCCGAAAAATTAAAACTGCTCATAATTCCTATCAGATTATTCGCACACACAATTACGTAAAGTATAAAAAAATTTCAAATATGGGAAATGGTTGTTTTATGTTGGTGTGGGAAGGAGTGGGTGAATGTGGGAAGAAGTTGGTGAATGTGGGAAAGAGTGATATTTTTTTTTAAGTGTAGGAAAGAGTGGGAAGAGGGGGGGAAAAGTGGATGGGTGTGGGTTGGGTGCATTTCCCACCCAAAAGAACAGGGCCTTACTGTCTTATATGAGTTTCAGACGCAATAGATCCCCCACAACAGATTACATGATTTATACGTTTACATTGTTTATATCATCTATCTGAAGGGAAATTGTCATAGTAGTAGGGATAGTTTATTAATAAGATGGTTGCAATGGATCATTCTAGAAAGTAAATACAGTCTAAGTACTAAGAACACATTTCAAACATGGAACAAACCCTTGCCATTTTTTACTGCAGAAGTTTGCATTTATTTTTTTGTTCAGTGCAAACGTGTCTATACTTTACATCCCCATTTAAAACCAGAGGCAACATAAGTCACAGTCCACAAGATCACATACACGAACATGAGTCCATCCAGAAATATTTGTGCGAGTACATGCTTAAGAAACGGGCTTCAAACGAGCTATCTCAAACACAAAAATTAAAAAGGCCTAAACTTCCATTAAATTAGAGGGTACATGATACTCACAAACCCTTGCCTGAAACAAAAGGCTTGGGTGCAGATAAAGATCGGACTTCGGGTGCTGAACTAGGAAAAAGTACATTTAACTTGTGCATGAGAATGTCAGCTCTAGATGGGATCTCATTCAAGAGAAACTGCTGAACTATAGGTTTCTTAAACCATTCTAGGACAGAGTCTCCTGGAGCTCTTAAAACAACCTTACTAACCTCAAAGGGGGAGTCAACTGAGCTCAACATCTGAGCAACTACAATCTTCAACGTTGGTCCAGTAACAAGTTTGATCCTTCTGGGCAGAACACCATAATAGAGCATACGCTTTCTAAATCTATGAAGGGTGTGCACAACTGCAACGAGGGCCGCACCAACAGATAAGTTTCTGACATCGAGGGACCAGGCAATATGCTGATCGAAGACTATTGCCTTTGGAAAAAGCTTATTCTCATAAGCAACTTTCCAAACACAACGTGCACGGTTTATCTGTCCCATAAGAACAAGATAATTGAGAAGCACATTAACAAAATACTTCGCAGCCCCCTCTTCCAATTCATAATCAATTGCCTGAAAGAATTCCCGAACAAAAGACAAAACAGGCTGTTTTCTTTGCTCCGGACCAGTGAAGAGACCACACATGAAAGCATGCGCCTTATGCTTTGTAGCACTAAGAATTGACATCAAGTGCTTCTCATTCTGCTCATCCTGACACCTGACAAGGTGAGCCAGTATTGATGTGTACAGTATGAGATCGACTTTTGCAGCAGAGTTCACATATGTCTCAAGAAGTGGTTTGGCTGATTCATATAAGCCATTCTTCATGCATGATTCAAAAAGTTGTCTGATAATGAAATTGTTCGTCCTTATCCCAGATGAGCTCATGAAGCGAAGCCAACGTAAAGCAAGATCAACAGACCCATCTTTAATATAAACCATCAGAACATCACTAGCACTAACATCTGCAGAATATCCCATGGCTTTCATTTCAAGTAATATTTTAGCAGCCACGTCCACTAGTTTCTTATTAGCAAGAAGTGTTAGAAGTGCAGTGTAGGTGCTGAGACTTGGTCTTAAACCTGCATTTGTCATTGAATTATACAGCTTCATTGCAGGATCCACTCGTCCTGAGGCAGCATGCATTTCCAGCAGGCAAGAATAAGTAGAGGGGGTTGGTAGGAACCCTGCTTTCTCCATATCCAAGAAAACAGACATTGCAATCTCAAGTTTCCCTGCCTTAGCATGAGACTCGACAACCATTGTGTAAAGTCCATAATTGGGCCTGAATCCTGCTTTTCTCATCTCATCCCAAAGCCTAAGAGCCGCTTCTAGCTTCCCAGCCTTGACATAGGACTCTATTAATGAAACAAACAAGGTTGCAGATGGCCTGTAACCAAGACCCTGCATTTCCATATACAATTTCATTGACATGTCTAGCCTCCCAGCCTTCCCCATCAAATCAACCAGTGATGCAAATATAGAAAAGCTAGGATGAAACTTCCTCTCTTTCATCTCTTGAAAAAGCTTGACAGAAGCTTCAAGACGACCAGATTTAGCCAAGTTTGGTATCATCAATTCATAGGTTGAACCATCCAGTGAACATCCAGCTGCCTCCATATTCTCATACACCTCAACTGCCTTGTAAGGCAAGCCTTTATTCAAAAACAAGGTTATTAAACAGTTGTATGTCTGCGTATCCATCTTGCAACCATACTCCTGCACTTTCTTAAAACAACAATATGACACCTCCAATTTCTCAGCCTTGGCTAAATACTGAATAACTCTATTAAAAGCAATAAATGAAGAGACCCCATCATCAGCAGAATCACGAATCATGTCGTCAAACAAAGATTGTATCTTATCAAAATCCCTAGTTGTGTTCAACAAATCTAACAACAGCACATAACAATCATCGTTTGGGACATACCAAGATTGCCTCTTTGCCCACAGAAACAAGCTGATTGCCATATCACCATCATTGACAATCTTGATTGCCTGGATCACATGAGCTATACTTGGTACAAACTGAAGTTTATCAAGCTGATCCTCCATCTCAGGACCCCATTTCCACCTCTTCACGACCTCCACAATCTTAGCCACAGCAGAAGCATTCAAAAATGGCTTCTTTATCCCACCCGCCATTACATGGTCATCAAAACCCGGCTTTACGGTCCGTACACCCTTACCAGTGTAAATAACGCTGCCCGATTCATCTAAGTACTCTATCTCTTCCGTCCAATCACTGGAAGCATTATCATTGTTGGAATTTCCCGAAGTGTAAAATCTCACAAAATTGGGGGTTTTTACAAACCTGAATGATTGAGATATTGAACTAGAGCCAGGATAAATTGTTACGTGTTTGAATGATCTCTGTGGAATGTCTCCAGCAAGACCGCCTGAATAACGGTTTTGCAGGAGAAAAAGTTCTGTAAGATTAGGGTTTTTGTTGAGGAGATAGAGGAGGTTTCTCCGGGAGAAAATCCTCTGCTGAAGCATCGATTTCAGGGATGAATGAAGGAAGGAAATTATTAGTGATTCGGAAATGGAAATCCTGGATGCATCCGACAAAGATGATTTCACTCGTGCTGGAACTGATGCAACACTAAAACCCTAAACCCTTCGGTACGACCAGTCACTGACTCAAGCTCGAGCCAACTGGTGACACAACGGCACCCCTTGGGGAAGCTGTTTTGGAGAGCAAGAAGAATAAAATTTCAAAGGATAATGATAAATCATGAACGTTTTGTGAACCTTCGGGTCGGCACAAACTAATACGTTGTACAACTCCTCTCAATGTGGGTGTGAGTTGTGCAAAATTTAAATAGATTTAGATATAAGTGATTTTATCTTTACAGGTATCATTATATAAAGAGGTTAATTCTAATAAACTCACGAAAAAAATTTACAAAAATATTTGGAGTTTAAAAATTTTTGAAATAAAAACGTGAGCGAAATACACGTCAAAACAAATGAGTCGTAGTAGAAGACAAATGTTGGAAACGTATAATAACCATTATAACCAAAAGGAAAAATATTAGCATACACAAGTAAAAAAACGAATAATAAGAAATGCAGAGGACCATGCCTACACAAGTATGTATACATGTTGTCCGGAGCCCAGGGAATAGGGAAAAGGGTCAGTGCCAGACTAACTAAAGTCATCAACCTTAACTCTAAAGCTCCAAAATCTCATATCCTGAGTCATGTCATCCGTTAATCATACAGTGTTCAAATCATGTTTAGACACTTTGTTCCAATTCTTCTTAGGTCTACCTCGACCCCTTATACTTTCTGGAGGAACTATTCTTTCACGACTGCTCACAGATGCACTCATACTTCTTCTCATATGACCAAATCATCTTATCACTATATTTCTAATCCTATCCAATCTCGCGTTGCCACACATCCAATGGAGCATCCTCACTCCGCCACTTTCATGCAATGGACTTGATACTTTTTGACAGGCCAACACTTCGCTCCATACATTAATATTGGTCTAACAACCATACGTTAAACCTTCCCCTTCAATTAGTGGGATCTTCTTGTCACACAACACCCCTGAGGCGTTCTTCCTTTTCTGTCATCCTACCTTAATATATTTGTTAATGTCCTCATCAATATCTCATTTTTCTTGAATGATCGAGCCCAGATCTCTGAACTTCTTAACCCTAGATATAGCTACACCTCTAATGGTTACCTCATCTTCTGTACCACCCACCCCGCCACTAAATCAACATTGTAAGTATTCAATCTTTGACATGCCCAGCCTAAAGCCCTTAGCCTCCAAGGTGTCTCTCCATTGCTCCAACTTGTTGTTGACGCCCTCCCTAGTCTCATTGATGAGAATTATGTCATTAGCAAATAACATATACCATGACACTTCTCCTTAAATCCCTCTAGTGGGCTCGTCCACAACCAAAATCAAAAGAAAAGGGTTCAGTGCTGAACCTTGATGAAGTCCAATGTCTATAGGAAAGTCATTTGTGTCTCCTGTAATGTCCTAGCTCTTGTCCTAACTCCCTCTTACATATATCTAATAACTCTAATAACTCTAATATAAGTAATCAGCTTTCCTTTCTTTTCACTAGCACCTCCAAAGTACTTCCTTAGTTACGTGATTTACAATTATGAGATTATCAAAGTACATAACATATTAAACCAATATACTATATGATGTAAAATTATCAAATTATTAATACTTATGATTAATTACAATTGCCGAGATCTAATATTCATTGGCTATGTCAACTTATACTAATGATACGCTAATTGGATCAATCCATATCCACACGACATATTATATATTTTCTGATTGTGAAAAGTTTTGGATAAAATATGACTTTACACAATTTATAAGTGGTGACGCATTTCCACTATTCAATCATATATTTTTTAATTGCCAAAAGTTTCGGATAAAATGTTACTTTACACAATTTATAAGTGGTAACATCTTTCCACTATTCCATCATATATTTTTTTTCGATTTGGTACATAATAATTAATAATATTGTTTTTAAGCCAAGCGATGACACTTTAGAAATTTGTCATTTGCAATCTGAAAAAGATAAAAATGATCAAATGTAACCTCATTTCCACTTCCTCACCCCATGGAAAAAAAAAAGAAAAAAAAGGTGATTAAATTTTGTTTCTTCTTAAATTTTTTTATTTTATTTTTTTGAGATGGTAAAATGGGTCATCTATTGGCCCCATCTCCGGAAACTTAATGGAGTTCGAGACGCTCGGAGGCAAGGAGAAAAATCGTGCCTAGAAGGCTTGTTGCATTCCCGCAATAATCGCATAATAAGGGAACTAGTGTCAATCAAGCCACCAATTTGGGTGATTGATATGAACAATGCTTGCGAATGTCGATGTGCTAAGACCATATTATCGATAAAATTTAGTTATATACAATTTAACATTTAGCTTGACTTGAAAATTTTTGGAATTAATAAATTAAAAATGTACAAGCAAAGCTTTAAAAAAGGAGCATTTATAAGTCCAATTAACATCTAATTATTTCATAACTTCATGGTAGATTACTAACTACAACAATTTGTTATTTATCTTTTCGACTTTTCCCATGTAAGGCTTTATAAGAATTTTGAATCAATCTGATTCTTTTTTTAATGCTCAACTCTCTGTTCCCACTAACGTTCTTCATAAGCTTGAATGAAAGCATCTCTATTAAAAATTAGAACAAACTGGCCTTTAAACCCGTGCTATGCACGATTTCTTTTAAAATTTTAGCTAAAATATTTTTTAAAATATTATAATTAATTTCATAATTTAAATATTTAGAGATAATAATATTAATATATCTGTAATTTAGTTTCTTTTTTTTCTTTCATTTAAGTAGTTAAAAAGATACTATTCATCATGGTGATTTTAAGTTACATATTATTTTAATTTTTATTTGTAAATAAAATCTTAATAAATATTTCAGAGGACACGTGTCAAAACCGCAGCGTTCGGACTCACACACACACACACACACACACACACATATATATATATATATATATATATATATGTATATATATATATATATATATGTATATATATATATATATATATATGATATCAATCCACAGTTTATTAGAAATTGCAAATTAAATTTCTTCCATGGAATTTCTTTGGACTAGTTGGACTTTAGCAACTAGTTTATCTTAGCTTGATGATTGCAACCCAACCTCCAGATCTCTTTTTGGAAGAATAATTTTGTTGCTCATAACATTAATATTAATTACTATTATCTAGTTGCTTCCTGCCAACTTCTCAGAATCAAAGATTTGAAAAACAGCAGTAAGACAATCTTGTCGTTAATGCCTATTAGCCTCAATGAATATGGTTTCCTAAGCAATTGTTCAACCAAAATGTAGTGAAACAAGGTTAGAAATCATGGTTAATAAAGTTTAATTAGAATAGTTCAAAATGTAATGAACTCTTGGTTCTCAAAGTGTTCGTCTAACGAGTTATGATGGTTCACGCTGGGCCTAAATGACGACAAATACGCAGATGACTAAAATATAACACCATTGAGCATATGAAGCATCTATATGAAAAGGATGTTTCCATACACGGTAGGAAGCTCTCCATAATACTTTCTTTTTTTTTAACAATGGTAGATAAGCTAGAAATTGTATTAAACATATCTTCTTACAAGAATAGACCCAACTGCATCCTCAGCTAAAATAACCTTAAGAGATGGGGAATAGCATATATATAAGGAAAATGACTCTATGCTGGAGTGCCAAATTGAGAGCTAATTTGCGCCATTTTGCTTCTTTGAAATATAATTGATGAAAAGTTTAGTGCCTTGATTTCACCGTATGTGAATATCTTGAATAATATTAGATATCTGCAAAGTAACTTGAATCACGACTAGAAAACAGATTTTCAACGACGAAAAAATTGGTCGTTAAAAGAACAATTTACCATCATTAAAGCTTTTAACGACAAAAAAATTGTTGGTCTTTGTTCGTCGTTATTCTAATAATGACCAAAATCGATATCATCGTTATTAGTTAAGTAATTGACGACGAGTAAAATATTAATATCAACTAAATTATTCACGACAAATTTATAAATTTAGAAATAAAAAATTTATAATAGTTGTCATTAACAACGAATTTGGTTCGTCATTATTGTTTTAATGAATGTTAATGATGACCTATTTTGTTGTTGAAAATCATCATTAGATGACATAATAACAACCAATTATTTCCATCGTTAATAATTTTGCGAACATGATGTCAATTATCTGATCAACATGATGGTGTAATTGATTAATAATTCCAGAAAATACTCGTACTAAGAAGTTTGGGTATATAAGTACATTTAAATATATAATTATTCACATCAATAAAAATAGAATGAAATTGTTTGATACAAAACATAACTAATATTAAAAGCATCCTGACAATTGTAGAAAACAACTGATCTGAAGCTAAAAGTTAAAGTTCTTAAATTTGATATTTGAAATACATGGTGTGCTAGCTAGAAAGAGGGGAAAAAAATGAATAAGCTTCGTCTTCAACCAAACTGTGTGTAGAATTATAGCAAAGGAAGGAAGAGAATTGACTTCACTGTTATTTCCATAGCCGAGCCCCTCAACATATATATACATATGCACGCCAAGACTTTACCTCTAAGCCTAGCTTGGACTCTAAGTTAGGTAGAAAATATTATTTCTAATAGATACAATATTATCATTAGGAAGGTACAATATTACAATATTATATTCTATAACACTCCCCCTCAAGGTGGAGCATGGGGATTGACAATGCCCAACTTGCCTTGTAGAAATTAAAACTGCTGCTTTCCCAATGCTTTGGTGAATATATCTGCTAGCTGATGTCTGGAAGTTAAGTAGGAGGGGATGAGATCGCCAGAAAGAATCCTTTCACGAACAAAATGATAGTCAATTTTAATGTGTTTGGTCCTTTCATGAAAAACGGGATTCTTGGCGATACGCAAAGCGGCCTATTGTCGCAAAAATGTTTGATAGGTTGTGGAAGAAAGACTCCCATGGCGACAAGAAAGGATTTGATCCAAACCATCTCGCTAGTAATGGTAGCCATGGCTCTATATTCAGCCTTAGCTGATGATTGAGACACAGTACTTTGCTTTTTAGTTTTCCATGAAATGGGAGTAGCGCTAAGAGTCACGAAGTACCTTGTTAAAGAACGCCTGGTGATGGGACATGCCCCCCCAATCTGAGTCACATAAGGCAAAGAGTTGCAAATTAGAGTCAATTTTCAACAATATCCCTTGGCCTGGGTTGCCCTTGAGATGTCTTAGCACCTGCTTAGCTGCTTCCATATGTTCTGCCCGAAGCTGTTGCATGAACTGAGACAAGATGTGCACAACATAACACAACTCTGGCCTGGTAATTGTGAGGTAGATGAGACGACCCACCAATCGACGATATTGTGTGGGATCTGATAATGGCTCTCTAGTGGCCAAGGCAAGTTTGTGATTGGTCTCCATAGGAAATGCAACCGGTTTGCTTCCAAGCATGCCACATTCATCCACGATTTCTAAGGCATACTTCCGTTGACATAGAAATATCCCCTTGGGACTGCGAGCAACTTCAAGACCTAGAAAATATTTCAAGACACCTAAATCCTTTATATGGAAGCATTGACTGAGATATTCCTTGAATTGACTACAAGTCGGAGAATCATTACCGGTGAGAACCAAATCATCAACGTATACCAAAAGAGCCATGGACTTGCCGTTTTTATGATAGGTAAACAGAGAATAATCAGCATAGCACTGAACAAAGCCATACTCAAGCAGTTTAGAAGACAACTTGGAAAACCATTGGCGTGGAGCTTGACGCAACCCATAAAGAGACTTACGAAGTCAGCATACCTTACAGGAATCGGAAGACCTAAAACCCGGTGGCATCTTCATAAAAACTTCTTCGTCAAGATCACCATGAACGAATGCGTTGTGTACATCCATCTGATGCAATTCCCATCCTTTAGCGGCGGCAACCGAAAGAAAACAACGCACACTTACCACTTTAGCTACTGGGGCAAAGGTTTCATGGTAATCTAACCCTTCAACTTGCCCATCACCTCATATCACAAGTTGAGCCTTATATCGCTCGATCGATCCATCTGAATTGTATTTCACTTTATACAACCATTTGCAATTGATGGGTTTCTTGCCTGGCGGTAAGTCCTCAATCGTCCAAGTTTGGTTCAATTCTAAAGCGTTGATTTCGTTGGCCATAGCTTCTCTCCAATTAGGATTAGTTACTACTTGATGAAAATATCTGGGCTCCACAATTTTAGTAATAGCAGCAAGATAGCTCTTGTGCGCATTAGAAAAATTGTCACAAGTAACATAATGAGTTAAGGGATAAGGCTTACTTGAAGAGACTGTTTGGAATGAGTTAGTTGAAGAGGGGTTGGAAGAGCTTGCAGAGTAACACACATAGTCTTCCAAATGACTGGGTCGTTTCTTTTCTCGACAGCCGCGGTCTGTCTCTTGGCCTTCCAGATGGTCCTCACTCCCCCAGTCTGCGGGCGATAGAACTGGGTCCGTTGGGCCGTGTGCGACATCCTGGCCTAGGTCAAGCTGCGGTCCACCGTGCCCGTCCATGCTCGCCTGTCCAAGGGTGATTGCTGGGCCTGTCTTGCCTTGTCTCAGTAGAGGCCCATAATTAGCAGACGATCCATCACCAGATGCTGCAGTGTCTAGTGATGGTGCACCGGGCCCAATATGATCACTGGGCCACTTACCAGTCCAGCCTTCATTGTATTTTGGGCCCCCATTGCCCAAAATATCATCACTAAATTGCCGGGTTCCCGTGGCTGTCATGTTGGAATGGAAAGGGAATTTGTCCTCATGAAAGATGACGTCCCGGCTAATAAAGATTTCACCGGTTTCCAAGTCATACACCTTCCATCCCTTCTTGGCAAAGGGATACCCTACGAAGATGCATTGCCGACTTCGAGAATCAAATTTATCTTTGGTCTTCTGATTGTAATGAGCATAACACAGGCATCCAAATACTTTGATATGATCATAGGATGGTGACTCCTTAAATAATATGTCATAGGGGGTTTTATTTTTAAGGATCGGTATGGAGTTCTATTTATGAGATAGGCTGCAGTAAGAACACATTCCCCCCAGAACTCAATAGGTAAATTGGCTTGAAAGTGTAAGGCCCTAGCAAAATTCAATAAGTGACAATTTTTTCTTTCAACTCGACCATTTTGTTGGGGCGTGTTAGTACAACTTGTTTGGTGTATGATCCCTTGCTCTCCATAAAATCTCTTCATGGGCCCAGAAGTAAATTCACTTCCGTTATCACTCCTTATCATTTTTACACTAGCATTGAATTGAGTTTTAGTCATCATGCAAAAATTCATTACTAATCGAGATGCCTCACTTTTGTCCTTCATCAACTACACCCAAACGCCCCTACTTGCATCATCAATTATGGACGAAAAATAACGAGCACCACAAAAGGCTTCAACATGATACACACCCCAAATGTCACAGTGTATCAAATCAAACTAGTGCAAAGCTTTATTTTCACTATTAGGAAAAGGTAAACGTGTTTGTTTAGCACGATAGCACACATCACACAAATCACTTATGCCACTAAGTGGTTTACCAAACATAATAGAAAGTTGCTTTATAACTTGATTGGAGGGATGCCCTAATCTACAGTGCCAAAGATCCATGTGTGTTACTTTATGAGCTCGTTCTTCAGGTAAAGACATGTCTTTAAGTAGATACACCCCTCTTCGTTGCTCACCCAATCCAATCGGGCTCTTCGTAGTATGGTCCTATATCACACACAACTTTTTCGTAAATGTTACTGTGCAAAATAATTCCTCAATTAATTGCGCAATAGAAATCAAACTACAATCCAAATCGAGAATAAAGAGCACGCCATGTAAAGTCAATTTTGGGCTAAATTGAACTGAGCCACGCTTGATGGCCATGCTGTAGCCTCAATTAGGCAGGCGAATGGGTACGGGTCTCATGTCTTCCACATCGCTCAATTGGGCTAAATTACCCGTCATGTGGTATGACGCTCCACTATCCAAAATCCAATTATTCATACCTGAGAGCTTTTAGTATACCGGTTTCGGAGTCTCGATGAGACTCATCAAATGATGTACCTGTTCTGCAGTCAGCCCAGGAATAACGGGCTGTGAACTGGGCCGAGTGCCCTGACTGTCGAGGCTGGGCCGTGTACTTGGGCCTGCAAAGTAGGTCCCTGAGATCGGTTCTCCCTTTACCTGAGCTGCAAACGCTGCCTCACGACCGCGACCTCTGCCTCCTCCACCGCGAGTTGCTCTTCTTCCTCGGCCTCTTCCACGTCCTCAGCCACCACCACGATTACCCTAGTTCACCGGATAGCCGATGAGCTCGAAACAGTTCAATTCTTCATGCCCAAGGTTGCCACAATGTTTGCACGAAGATCTCTCCTGTTACTGTGCATTATGGGGCTGAACCATGGTGGCAAAGACAGCTTGCTCAAGTCGTGCTTCTTGTCGGTTCATCATTCGTTTGTGGGCTTCCTCTTGTTGTACCATGTTAAACATTCGATCCAAGAAAGGCAGCGGATCCATAGCCAAAATTTGACTCCTGATTGTTGAATATAGATCATCATCGAGCCCCATCAAAAATTGATGGGCTTTGTCGTCCGCTATCATCTTTATGAACTCCTCGGCAGCTTTACAAGTGCACTTTGGATATTTGACATAATTATCTAATTCATTCCACAAGCCCATAAGTTTTGAAAAGAAGTCAATGACATCCATATTACCTGGCTTTGATGATGCTGGCTCTGCTTTGAGTTGATGAATACAAGGGGCATTCGGAACTGAATATCGTTTATGAATATTCTCCCACATTATATGGGCCGAGTCAACGTATGCTACACTAGCGTATAATTTTGGGTCTAGCACATTCAATATCCATGATATTACCATGAAATTTACCATCTCCCACGCATTCAATTCAGTTGAAAATTCCTCCTTGTCCACCGTGGGCCTTTGAATGCTTCCATTAATGAAACCAAATTTATTTTTAGACTTTAGGGCGGGTTTGACGGCTTTTTCCACAAATCATAATTTTTGCCATCAAATTTAATAGTGGTTATAATCGCCCCTGGTCCATCGGATGGGTGCAGATAATAGGGAGATTGATTTGTGATTATGAAGTCTTCTGGTGTCTTGTCCTTCCCCATAGATAACAATAGGAACTTGGCTCAGGGTTGTGTAGGGAGCTCTGATACCATGTAGAATTGTAGCAAAGGAAGGAAGAGAATTGACTTCATTGTTATTGCCTTAGCCGAGCCCCTCAACATATATATACATATGCACGCCTAAGACTTTACCTCTAAGCCTAGCTTGGCCTCTAAGTTAGGTAGAGAATATAATTTCTAATAGATACAATATTATCATTAAGGAAGGTACAATATTACAATATCATATTCTATAACACTGTGGAAAATTAAACTGCTAGAACTAGAAATGAGGATCCTGTGCGCCTTTAAGCATCTACAAAAGAGGAATATACGTGAGATCTCTGTTCATAGGGATAGAATTACAAAAAACCAAATACCATATACTGCAAGTTTTAGCAACAAAAGTTAACTTCATTGGCTAACTAAATATTTTCAACCATAACTTTTACAATTTGCACACCAAAAGAAAAAGATGGAATTGGCTTCCGATGGTATGTATCCAAAATCATCATAATTCACAAGTTGTATTTGAAACAAAATTGATTAGGTGTACTTGATAAAAGAATCACATTTCTAAGTCATAAAAATATGAGAACATTGCACAATATTCATGGAGTTTAAAATTTACACGCTATGCAAACCCACCAAATGATGCAGCGACACCATCACTGGATGGTAGCCTGTAGCCTACAGGTTTGCCTTTTACAGCCGGATAGCCACCATCACTAGCCTGCAATCTGCCATTGGCAACAGTAGCACCCTACAATCTGCATCCAGCAAAAACAGCAAATTGCATCCAGCAATAGCGGCTTGCAACGACCAGCTACTACCAACAGTTGCCCAACTGCAGTAGCTTCCAACAAGTAGCCGCCACCAATAGCAAGAAGACATCAAGATGACAAAAAGGCCATAACATAGTAAGAAGACAGTAGCTACAGCATGAACACAACATCGATGGCTGCTGAAAAATCATCTATAAGAGCAAATGGGGCTCAAAACAGCATTTAACACGACATAATTATGCTGATCAACACATCACCAAAATTATCCCATTAAAAACAAAATATCTCTTATTTACGACAACACAACACCACTTTACGTCATCCAAATATCTGTAACTTTCAACTCAAGACAAGTTATTAACAAGAAAACTTGCCTCAAATGACCATTTACATCCAATCTATAAATCCTCATGAAACCAAATTATTCCAAGTATAATATTAAAATTTAAATCAAATTCTAACCTGGTGGAACATGTTGCTAATAAAATCTAGTTTAGCCCACCTTCTCCTGCACAAGCTCTTTCATAAGCTAGACCCAAAAAAACTCTCCGTTTGATATTTGCTCCTATTAGCCACAAGTTGTATGTTTCAGTCTTGCAAACATAATCCATTTCAAAGATACCAGTCCATCTACCATCTAACAGAACTATAAAGTACAAAGAAGCTTTGAGGAAATAGATAAAGCATAAATTTTTCACGATAACAATAGCATTTATAGTAAAGATTAGCACACAACCTATAAAACTTGCTAGATGGTGACAAAGAGGCTCACATTTTGGAATACATCAAGATGCAAACTTGTGAGGGTATTAAAACCTGATAATACCTCAATGTGCCAAGCCAATGAAGTTAATAATCCACAAAAATACCAAGCTATCTAGAGCCATTCTTGTCTTATGTCTAGAGCACAAATCAACTAAACAACTTAAATATTAAAGAGTAGTATCATCAACCAGTAGCATTTAAAAATGATTCCGGAGGAAATCTCTAGGGTACGGTAGGTGATGACGTGGGATGAAGGAGTGGGTTTATCTGACAACTGGCGTGCAACACCTGGCGTCTTTCTCTTAGAGCGGCCCCATCTGTAAAAAGGGAAACCCTGGGTTGTGGATCGTGGAACGCCTCTCCGACGGTCAAGTTAGCTTGGGGTCCACGTCGAAGGTCAAAAGAGAGAAAGCGATAGTGAGAGTTCAATGAATCAATCTGCCAACCCTTTTCCTGAGGTAAGTAGGCGAATATTTATAGTTTTTCTGAAAAAAGGGTAAAATAGTAATTTTACCTGGGGTGCCCGTGTGGGCCACCGGTCTTGGTATGGAAGGGCCCTAGAGGGAGCCCCTAGGGTTGCGTATAAGGGCCTTTTTTCTCAGATATGGGCCCAGGGAAGCCCCTAGGGAAGGCCTATTATCCCAGATATAGGCTTGGTCAGTGGGTTCGACTTGGTTGGGCCCATTTGGGAAAAATCGAATTTTTCCCCAATCACTTAGCCCCCCACATTTTACCTGTACGTCAAGCCAGGTGAGTAGTCAGGTAGAATATGAAGCACCGTTGATGGTCGACGTGCATCCAGGGGTCCTCGAAAATTGGGCCTTGGAAATGGACGGTCCCGGAGCCACCGTTCACAGATGCACAGGTAATGAGGCGTGAATGGTAGTCGTGTGAAACCGTTGCCTTCCTCATTATAAAAGGCGACTGACCGGGCAGGCTGTCGCATGGTTCCTTATTTGGTAATAGCTGCTATAGGGTGTTCCTCCCATGGCTTTTCCACGCTCCCTCGATACTAAGGCAATGAGTGAAACGCTACTCGCGACTTTGCGTGGGACCGACGTGGGATTGCCTTTCCCCCGTCACCCCTCCCAAAAGATTTCCAGACCCTCTATCTAGACTTCAAGCTTGCCGTGGCGGAGGAGGCTACCAAGTGCTACAAACTCCCGGAATTGCCCCAGGTGATCTTCTATGCGATGCTTTTGAACGATGCCGAAAAGCTTGGGGTAGTGCATGGACGGGCGCTTCGGTCATTGGAGCTGGCCCTCACTGAGCTCCGTTGGAGATTTTTTGAGTCATGGATCTGGTTATTTGGCGACCGGATCTACGAAGCTCGATTCCACCCAAAGGGCGGATCGGGGAGAGTTCAGGAGTCGGTCGACCAGAAGAGGGCTCGGGGGTAGAGACAGCAGATGAGGATGTGTCCACTGAGAAGGTGGCCTCCCCTTAGGAGGGCGATGAGCCAGGCCGTTAAGCCTATTAATGCGCGGCCCTCCCACTAGTGTTTTCTCCCATTTCTACTTTGTACTCGTTTATGCTAATAAGTAATAAAAGGCCGTACTTTCATATTTTGCTGAATAATCTTTAATTTGCTTATAATCAATTTATGCTGGTTGATGGACACGTGTCCGAGACGGATTGGTCATTAGGTTCTGGAGAATTTCCCTTGTTTGCAGCTCCCTCAATTCCTCCTTTATAAATGTAATATTATTCTCTCCCATAGGATATTCAGGTGTTTCATTCTTCCATATGAGTGATAGAGATCATAGGGAGAGTGATCGGTACTCCTGTTTCCTGGGTAAACATGGCGTTCCCTCTTATCTACAACACGAGAGAGATGGTGAATTACGTGAGAGAGACCTTCATCTCGCGTTGGAGGAGCGCTTCACGTCCGCCTCGCCCCTTTCCCGAGGACTTCCACATATTATGCCCGCGTTTTTCGTTGTCCGAGGCCGAGAGTGCAGCGACTGAATTCGAGCTCCCTGAAGTAATTCAGGTGACATTATACACCATGCTGCTGAACGAGGCCGTCGAGCTAGGTGTGGCTTATGACTACACGGGCAAGAAGATGAAATCATCGTTAATAAGTCTGAGGTGATCAACCTTCGAGGTTTGGATGGATTATATGGACTGCCCATTGAGGGCAGCACAGATTTATCGGCCGACTGATGAAGTGGAGGTCTGGGGTTCCCAAGATGGCCAGGAGGAGGGCTCTAGGTCGGTCGACCTCGGGCTCCTTCTAGTGACGAGGAGTAGACTTAGTTTTGTTTTAACTCTTCTTTTGTACTGTCCCGCCTCCCTTTTGTTGCTTGTATTAACATGCTTGCAGTAATGAAAACAGGTCCTATATGACTTGCCTTTTACTTGTTTCCGTATACCGTGAAAGGCTGTGAAGCCACACTCAAGGCCACTCGCCCCCCGTGGGTGCTTAAGGGCACGATGACCGGCCGCTCAGCCATGCTTGTGGACCCTTAGCCTCCGCTGGGGCGAAGAGTGTAGCGACCGGTCATCAGGCCGTACATGAGGACTCTTAGCCCCCATTGGGGCTCAGAGTGTTTTGACCAACCCTCAGGTCGTGCATGAGGAGCCCTAGCCCCTATAGGGGCTAAGAGCGTAGCGATCGGCCCCTACGCCGTGCATGACGGCCCTTAGCCCCCATTGGGGCTATGAGTGCAGCGGCAGGCTCTCAGGCCATGCATGAGGACCCTTAGCCCCCACTGGGCTAAGAGTATAGCGACCAGCCACTAGGCCGTACATGAGGAGCCCTAGCCCCTACAGGGGCTAAGAGTGTAGCAACCAGTCCCTAGGCCGTGCACGAGGACCTTTAGCCTCCATTAGGGTTAAGAGTGTAGCAACCGGCCCCTAGGCTGTGCATGAGGACCCCTAGCCCCCATAGGGGCTAAGAGCGTAGCAACCGGGCCCTAGACCGTGCATACGGACCCTTAGCCCCTACTGGGGCTAAGAGTGTAGCGACCGGCCCATAGGCCATGGATGGGGACCCTTAGCCCCTGAGGCTGGGCGTGATAACGGTCGAACACTCATTCTTTCACGAGACCCTCAATTTCTGCTGACGACAAGGCGGTGGCAACTCGCCACGTGGCGTCGGTTGGCGAGAGGTGTGCCTGTTGAGTTTCATTGGGAGGTGTGTCCCGCCTTTTTGCTTTATATAAGGGTAAGCACTCGTCGAGGGAGGGTCATTTGCTCTCCACACATTTCCATCCCCTAGAGAGAGAAGCAATTTTTAGAGAGAGAAGCTCTGCCTCCCATCTCCCACTCTGCCTTCAAATTAACTGTAGCTCCTCAAGCTGCCTCTTTGCATCTTCAAAGGCCTGCTTGAACGTTCATCCTCATCTTCAACCAGCTCCCTTGAATCTTCATCTCTTACAGGTACACCTTCGTGCCCCCTCAAAGCACTGTTTGTTATATATTATATCGTCGTCTTGCACATCCAGTGGGGACGCCCATGAAGGGCTAACCGGCCCTCAGGTGGAGGGTCGGCACCCGCAATTCCCTAACCTCCCGGCCTTTATTGATGGCTGGGTGGTAGCCGGCGTCCCCCGAAAGAATAAGCCGAGGGAACCCAAAAAGATTTCCTATGCGGTGCCCCTGTTTGAACCAGGCAACCCCTCGTGGTCCAGCTGCAATTACTCTTCCAGCCCCGACGTCCTTAACCCCGAGGTGGAGGTGACGTATCTGTGGGAGATAACCATAGCTAATTATATGACTGATTTCTAGGTTCGCAGAATGACAAGGACCAAGTCCACCCCTAGCATCAGATCCCCTGACGAGTTACTGGCCGAGGGCACACAAGGTAATCCCTGTTCGGCTCCACTCCAGTCCAATCCGGAGTCCGAAGTGGCCTCTACTAGTTCGTCCTCGAAGAAGGCGTCCTCGAGCTCCTCTTCCTTTGAAGTGCCATTGGGACCAATCGGTACTCAAACGAAAGGGCTGTGCGCCCGCGGTAACAGAGATCGTGGCCGAGATGTCAGAGTTCCCCGGGGCCCCAACCCGCTTGGACCCACAGGATGGTCCGGGCAGCCACTTCCCTGATCCAAAGGTCATCACTAAGTTAAAAAGATCGGCCCTTGTGAAGCAATACTTTCTGCCTACTGGATATTTTTTGTGATTCCCGAGGCTGACACCACCGTGAATGAGTCGTCCGCCAAGTGCATAGCGGTCTACCATGCTACCCTAAACTATGGTCTCCGTTTCCGCCCTTCATCATGTGATTGTGGAGATCTTGAATAAGTACAAATTGGCGACTGCGTAGGTGGTGCCCACCTCTTGGCACAACATTTGTTCTTTTGTAGCAACTTGCGAGTTGCGCGACCTTACCTGTTCGGCTCGGGCGTTCAGTCTAGTTCATACCGTTCAAAAGGCTCCCAAGGAGACTGGGGACCTGGGTTGGAATTGCTTCAACAATAGGCCGGCTTCATGACAACCATTGAAAAGAAATCAAGAGTGGAGCATTGGAAGTACGATTTCCTATTCTTACGCCGGGAATCAGGTTGGGGGGACGTTCTTGACTGGAATGAGGGAAAACCTGTGAGGAAACCCTTTGGGGAGCCCACGACCGAGGAGAGGAGGACCGCCTGCTACTTCTAGTTCTATATACGTGAGGACGATAAGCCTCGGCCAATCCCTAAGCTCATGGCCCAAGCCATTGAGTTAGTGAAGGGCCCTGAGAGGAGGAGGAGCAAGTCTAGCAACCGAGAGCCTTTGAATTGGCTCCCCAAGTTAAAGTTTTTTGCCAACGATTTCTTGCTTACCATGGTCGGCCTCCTGATTTTCAAGAATTACACCAAGGGCACTTGGTCGTCCCAATGCTATTTAACTTTGTGTTTGGTGTTGACCTGACTTCCTTTTTGTTTCATGCAGATCAAGCGAGGTCGAAGTTGACGGCGTTCGAGATCGGGGATGCCACCCCAGAACAGGTGGCGGCCGACGCCAAGCGTCGGCGGGAGGAGCAGAGGCAGCGCCTTGTTACCTAGAAGGCCAAAAAGGTATAGTGCACAACTTCATTTGTCCCTATGCCCCCCTTTTTTTGGGTAAGTTTTTGATAACACTGTCCTTTTCCATGCAGGCACCCACCCTCGTCCCTCGTGGGAAGAAGCCTGTCCTAAACCTGCCAGTCCGGAAGCGGCAGTGGACTGAGGGTCAACCTGATGAGGCTGTGGCTGCCGTCCCATCGCAAGTGGGGGATATGGGAGTCGAACGGTCGGCCCCTCCTCGATCAGCGAGCCGGTCATCCGGAGACCGCACCTCCGCCATTCAAGAGCGCACCACCCCTTCTAAAACTGTTGGGACCGCTTCCCAGGCAGCCGACGGTTCCTCTCCATTCGCCTAGCGGCCCTCTGCCAACTTCATTAAGGCAGATCCTGCCGCTAAGCTCTCCCTTGTCCAGGACCTGGTTAAGTCCTGGGAATTGATAACCCCTGGAACATCGGGTCCCCCGATGGTAACCGAGGAGGAGAAGGCCATGGCCGAGATCTTCGCTCGGGGGGTGAGGACGGCAGCCGAATGCCAAAGATTGGAAGGGCTTGTTACGTGGTACTAGTGGCGTTGCGAGAAGTTGTGGGCTGATCTGGATGCCCGTGAGGCTGAGAAGAAAGGGTTGCAGCATCAGCTGGTGGAAACACTGGCGAAGGCTGGGGCTGATGCAGCCCAAGCTAAGGAGCAAGGCCGGACCGACACCCTTGGGTACCGTCGCAAGGTCCTGGTGACCCTTGCTCGTGATTTCCAGGAGGATAACTATTTTGAAGCTTACCTCCATTACGTGGACGAGCGTCAGCGAGCCGCCGATGAGGGCCAGGACCTTGAGGATGTAGAGTTTATCCCTCCTCCCATCGAAGGTGAGGATGTTGGCGATGAGGCCACCAACCCTATGGATGCCGAGGCCGAGGCTTCAGAGGAAGAGGAGGAGCACGAGGACGATGGGGAGCCCGACGTGTAACCCCCGGCTCCCCCCTCCCCCTCCCTCCTCCCTCCTCCCATCGAGTGTGAGGATGCTGGGGACGAGGCCACCAACCTCATGGATGCCAAGGCCGGGGCTTCAGAGAAAGAAGAGGAGCACGAGGACGGTGGGGAGCCCGACGTGTAACCCCCCGCTCCCGCCTTTTCTCTTTTTTTTTTGTGGGGGTCGAATTGGAGGTTGTATTCCCAATTTGTTAATGAAGAACGTTCACTTTTGTCTGTTAGCTTCTTTCATCGTCTGCTCCTTTGCCTTATGCTTGTTGTCTTGCCTTAACCTATACTTGTTTTTTCGCCCTATCTTGTGCTTGTTCTTCATGTCTTCGTGTTCCGTAGGGCAGTAGTAGCCCCCAGGCAAAAGGAGAAGGGAGGTGTTAACTGGATAGGATTGTAGCAATCGGCCATTAGGCCGTGCTCTGGGACCCTTAGCCTTCACGGGGGCTAAAAGTGTAGCGACCGACTGTTAGGCCGTGCTTTGGGACCCTTAGGCCCCACTGGGGCTAAGAGTGTAGCGATTGGCCACAAGGCTATGCTCTGGGACCCTTAACTCCAACTGGGGCTAAGAGTGTAGCAACCGACCGTTAGGCGGTGCTATGGGATGCTTAACCCCCACTGGGGCTAAGAGTGTAGAGACCGGCTGTAAGACCGTACTCTGGGAGGAAAAGTACGCTCTATCAGTGCAAAGGTAGCCACCATGCGCCGCTCGTTTTATTGCTTGTATGCATAAGTGTACATCGGTGTTAGAGATAAACAAAAACATAAGCTTAAGTGTAGTACTTCCTCAGGTTGCTGCTATGCCAGGTCTGCAGTATTAGAGAGCCGGTGAGGGTCTCAAGACGGTATGTCCCGGGGCGGATTTGAGAAGCAACCTTGTAGGGGCCTTCCCAGTTGGCCATTGGCTTTCCGTGATCGCTTACCCGTGCCACAGCCTCCATGCGTCGAAGGACGAGGTCTCCCACCTGAATAGTACGTAATTGAACAGCGCGGTTGTGCAGTTGTCCGATTTGAAGTTTGTAGAGAGCTTCTCGAAGGAAAGCGTCACCTCGGACTGAGGGGAGAAGGTCGAGAGCTTCTCGGAGTGCTGCATTGTTCAACTCCTCCTGGAACGCAGTTAGCTGGTGAGTGTAGAGGGCGACCTCTATGGTAATACGACTTCGAAACTGTACGTTAGCATAAAAGGGGTTTCGTCGGTAGCAGTTTTCTTAGTGGTACGGAGAGACCATAGCACACCATGTAATTCGTCGACCCATTTTCTCTTTGCATCGTCAAGTTTCTTCTGTAGGCCATGGAGGATAGACATATTGGCCGCCTCGGCCTAGCCATTGGTTTAAGGGTGAGCCACAGCCATGAACCTCGCTTGACAGCCCAGATTGCTCAAATAGTCCGTGAGCTTGCTGGTATCAAATTGCCTGCCGTTGTCAAAGATAATGGCCCTGGGAATGCCGAAGCGAGTGATAATGTTTCTCCAAATGAACCTCCGTAGTTGTTACAGAGGCTACGGCCTCAGCTTCTATCGGTTTGGTGAAATAATCGACTGCCACGAAGAGATCCTTGTGCTGTCCCGTTGCTTCGGGAAAAGGACCGAGGATATCTATTCCCCAAGTGGTGAATGGCAGGGGGCTGACAATGGGGGTCATGGGCATGGTGGCACCTGCGGGATGGGGGCGAACTTCTGACATTTATCGCAGATTCTTACTAATGTCATGGCATCCTCCCACAAGCTAGGCCAATAGTAGCCAACCCGTATTGCCGTGACAACTAGGGCACGACCCCCAGCATGCGTACTGCACATGCCTTCGTGCAATTCCTCCAGGACCCTTTTTCCTTCCTCGAGGGTTATACAACGTAAGAGAGGACGGGCAAAAGATCTTTTGTATGAGATCCCCTCGTACAGGATAAACCAGTTCGATTTCGTCTTCACCTTGTCCGCTACTTTGGGATCTAGAGGTAGGGTACCGTCCGTGAGGTACGCGCATATGAGATCCATCTATGTTGCGCTGCTGTCTAACCATAGTACCTCATGCGGATCAATGCTCCTCTCCATGAGGGTTTCCCATTGAATGTTTTTGGGCTTCCCATCGTCGGACGAGCTTGCTAACTTAGACAAGGCGTCACCCTGGCGGTTCTCTGATCGGGGTATGTGTGTGATTGTAAAATATTTCAGCAACTTGGTTTCTTCCCGTACCCACCGAACGTAGGCGGCCATAGTATCGTCCTTTGCTTCATATGTGCCGTTTAGCTGGCTAACGACTAACTGGGAGTCAGAGAAGGCTTGGACGGAGTTGGCTTCCGCAGTGTAACATAACTTTATCCCTGCAATAAGGGCTTCATACTCAGCTTCATTATTAGATGCCTTAAACATGAACTTGAGAGCACGCTCGTACCGCGTCCCTGTGGGACTTTCAATGATGAGGCCGGTACCAGTCCCGTCTTTAGTGGACGAGCCATCCACATACAGGTTCCAAGGCCACGAGCGCAAATCCCCTTTTTCGGCGGGCGTCGTGCTCTCTGCTAAGCCAAGGCCTGGGCCTTGATGGCCCGCCGCGACTCAAAGGCCAAGTCATAGCGGGAGAGTTCGACGACCCATTTCAGGAGCCATCCCAAGGCGCCCAGCTTCTGAAGGACATTCCTTAAGGGCTGATCTATGAGGACTAAGATCTTGTGAGCCTCGAAGTAGGGTCTCAACTTCCGACTGGCTATAACTAAGGCATACGCAAATTTTTCAATGAGGGGGTAGTTCGCCTCTGCCGTTGCCAATATGTGGCTCGTGTAGTACACTGGGATCTGTTCCTTTGCCCGTTCGACCATGAAAATAGCGCTGACCGCGTGCTCTGAGACTGCCAAATACACTACCAAGACCTCCCCTTTTAGGGGACTGGCAATTTTGGTTAGATGAGCCAGGTAGGCTTTTAGCGTCTGGAAGGCCTCGTCCGCTTGCTGATCCCAATTGAGGTTGGTCCGCTGGCGTAGGACGCGGAAAAACGGCTGGCACTTGTCCGCGGATCGGGACATAAACCGTCCAAGGGCGGCTATGCAACCAGTTAGGCGCTGCACCTCTCGGATATTCCGTGGCGGTTTCATATCGAGGACGGCCTGGATTTTGTCGGGGTTAGCTTCGATGCCACGGCTACTGATCATGAAACCAAGGAACTTGCCCGACCGAACCCCAAAGACACACTTCTTTAGGTTAAACTTTATGTTGAACGCTCGAAGTATGTCAAGCATCTTTTGCAGATCACCACCATGGTCCCCCTTGGTCTTACTTTTCACAATCATGTCGTCAGCGTAGACTTCCATGGTCTGACCAATGAGGGCTTGAACAATTTATTGACCAAGCGTTGGTAGGTGGCCCCTGCGTTCTTCAGCCCGAAGGGCATCATTTTATAGCTGTGGAGGCTGCGGTCTTTGATGAATGCTGTCTTCTCTTGGTCTTCAAGGCAGAGGGGTATCTGGTGATACCTGAAGAAGGCGTCTATGAAACTCAATAGGGCATGTCCTGTAGTGGCGCCCACCAACTTGTCAATCTTTGGCAATGCGTAACTATCCTTTGGGCAAGCGTTATTCAAGTCCGTGAAGTCCACGCACATTCTCCAAGCCTCGTTGGGTTTCTTTACCAACACTACATTCGAGATCCATTCGGGGTACTGGCACTCTTGAATGAAACCGACTTCTAATAGCTTCTGAACTTCAGCATTGGCCCCGACCGCCCTTTCTGGGCCTACATGGCGTTTCTTCTAGATAACTAGCCTATGACAAGGGTCTACGTTCAATCGGTGCTCCATCACACTCGGAGCGATGCCGGGCATTTCCTCGGGTCCGAACGCGAAAACATCTTTATATTCCCGTAAGAGGGAAACCAGTTATTGCCGATCAAGGGCTGTGATGCCGCGACCAAGCTGCACAGTGCGCTCAGGCCGTTCCTCTTCGAGCAAGACGTGCTCCATCTCGTCCGAGGCATCTGGTCGAGGCCGTGGAAGTTCTGATGAAGTGAGGGTGTGGATAACTAAAGCCTCTAGGGCTGGAGCAGCCGGTCCCGCCTTTGCCTGCTTCTCCATCTGGGATGGTTCAGCGGGTTCGCGCTCCTGAGTCCGTTCTACGAGGGTTTTATGCTCACCAGGTAGCACTCCTGGGCCGTCCGCTGGTCCCCCCGCATTCTGCCAACACTACCGTCATCCGCCTCGAATTGAAGCTGGGGGAGGTACGGGGCGATGACGGCCTTCACCTTGTGGAGGGTTGGCCGTCCTAAAATGAAATTGTAGGCCGTGGGCACATCAACAACCAGAAAATCGACCTGAAGGTTCTTGGACTTGGTCTTATCGCCAAAACGTACTGGAAGGCGGATCATCCCCGTGGGATTCACTTCCTGCCCCCCGAAGCCCAGGATAGGGTGTACCAAGGGGACGACATTGCGTCCGGGGTGCGCGCGTTTCTGCAATCAATCCCAAGTTATGATATCCACTTAGCTACCCGTGTCCACCAAGATTTCGACGACCAGAGGGTCATTATGGGGAGAGGTAAATCGCGGAGCTTTCTTTCCCCCAAACATCATTGTGGGCACCGTCACACAAGGTCCTTGCTCCACATTGAGCACTTGCTACGCATTTCTGAGCTGAGCTTTCCAAGCTAACCGAGTTATTCCTTCCGCATAACCCCTAACTATGGTGGCCACGACTTCCATTGAGCACTCTTCTTCTTACGGTTGAAGTTGAGTGGGCTCTTGCTCCTATCGAAGAAAGCACGACCCCCTCTTGAGAAACTGATCAATCTGACCCTTATCCACCAATTCGTGAAGGGTTTTCTTCAACTATCGGCACGCAATCATGGTGTGTCCGGTTTGCTCGTGTAATACTTCCGTGCATTCTGCGGCTTAGGGGGTGCGGTCATAGGAGGCGGTCTTTGGAGCATGGGGTATCCCCTCACCTCCATGAGGATGCTCCTAGCGTCAGTGGTGAATCGAGGATCAGCCGCCTTAAACTGCGGCCTCCTCTCCCAGGGGGCAGGGTTTCTATCTCTACAAGCAAAATTCTTCTCCCCTGAGATCCTATTCTTCTTCGAGGCGTCAAAGCTGTCGGCGCAGATTTCAGTGGCGAAAATGAAGTCCGCGGCCTTCCTCAGGGCTTCAGCCAGCTTTGTTTTCGTCTGTTTAGCCAATGAAAACTTGAAGCGGCACTCTTGAGACCGTTCAAGAAGGAGGTGTAGGCCACCCCGTCCTCCAGGTCTGGGATCAGCACCGCCTCCTGATGGAAGCGCTTAACAAACTTGGCGAGGGACTCTTGCGACCCCTGCTTGATCTTTGAGAGGTGGATGTTGGTCCTCCTATCCTTTCGGCCGGCGATGAATTGGCTAAAGAATTTGTCAATCAGGTCTTGAAAGCAAGCGATGCTCCCTGGTGGTAAATCATTAAACTAAGACTGCGCTACCCCTTTCAAAGGGGCAGGGAAATAGCGGCAGTACACCGCATCGTCCACATCCTACACATACATCTGTGCCTTGTAGACCCCTAGATACTCTTCAGGGTCCGCCATCCCATCATAGAGCTCCAGTGTGGGCATTTTAACTTTCCCATTGCATGGAGTGTTAATTATGTCCGCACTGAACGACGTGGAGAAGGGAAGAGTGCTCAGCGGGGCGGCCGTGCCTGACACCTTGATAGTGGTTGCAGGTTAACGCTTGACCTTAACGACAGAAGGACTCGCCCTCCCTCGTCTATGCCTGGAAGATCTAGGGGACGATCGGTCTGCGTGGCGCGGCTCCTGACGGTGCGCTTCCCTTAGGGTGGACTTCGAGTGCGCTCCCTTCGTGCGGGGCATTCCTGGCTAGACTGGCGCCTACCGCCTGGAGGTCTATTCTTGTTCCTCGTACCAAGTGGTCTACCGGGAATGAGTTGCATAAGGTGTAGAAGTAGTTGTTGATTTGGCTATGGCCCCCTGAGCGGGGAGGCAAGTTGGCCCCAACGTCACGCATCGATCTAATGGCTCCTCATAAGGCCGACCGCTCCAATTTGGTCGAGATACTTCTCACCCCCGCTCCGTATGACGGGGGGACGGTATTTGATCCGGCAGGCGTGAGGGGTCGCCACCATAAGCCGGTACGTAGTCAAAGTGGGGAAGCGGCCTGGCTGAGTTAGTCATCTCTATTGCTATTCTGACCTGTTCTGTAACCTGGCGGGTGATGGCATTTGTCATGGTGGGCATGAAGTTTTTTGGAGCGTCCACTGTGACGTATGCCTCCTGTGCAGGATGAGGCGGGCTGACTGCTCAAGGGTTCACCTGTGAACTCTCGGAAGCATCCTACAGCTCAGGAGGCGCAGAGGCATTACCCGCGGGGCCTTGTCTTTGCGAGTCTGTGCCCGGGTTGCCTTGTTCACTACCATCATTACCATTCCTTCCCCACAGACGGTGCCAATATGATTCCGGAGGAAATCTCTAGGGCACGGTAGCTGATGACGTGGGATGAAGGAGCGGGTTTATCTGACAGCTGCGCGTGCAATACCTGGCGTCCTTCTCTTATAGCGGCCCCACCTGCAAAAAGGGCAACCTCAGGTTGTGAACCGGGAACGCATCTCCGAAGGTGAAGTTAGCTTAGGGTCCACGTCGAAGGTCAAAAGAGAGAGAGAGAGTGAGAGTTCAATGAATCAATCTGCCAACCCTTTTCTCGAGGTAGGTAGGCGACTATTTATTGTCTTTCCGGAAAAAGGGTAAAACAGTAAACTTACCTGGGGTGCCCGCGTGGGCCGTTGGTCTCAGTATGGAAGGGCCATAGAGGGAGCCCCTAGGGTTGCATCTTAGGGCCTTTTTTCTCAGATATGGGCCCGGGGAAGCCCCCAGGGAAGGCCCATTATCCCAGATATAGGCCTGGTCAGTGGGTCCAACTTGGTTAGGCCCATTTGGGAAAAATCGAATTTTTCCCCAATCAAAAAATATTTACGATATAAACCCTATCACTAAGAACCCATAGCAGAGGAGGTGAGAATCACTAGAATTAGCAATTCTAACCATATAGGTTCTCAAACATAAAACTTTTCAAAGAAATTAAAATTTAAATAGAGATTGTAACCCGGATGACACTTTCATTGAAATAGGCAAGGCACACAAATGAGAGCATGCCAGAAAAGGCTTGAATTGAAGGTGAGAACTAAACTATACTTAAATAGTGTAAGTAAAATAATATCCATGCAATAAAAGTTAGCACAAACAGTGGTACCCCTGGTTTATTTCCCTAAAAATATGAAAGAAAAACAGCAATTCCACTCGGTAATGATATCCCCACAAATAGAAGATACAAAATATTAAATTTCTAAAACATGAAAAAATAACAATCACTAATAGCAATTTAGTAAAACAAAATGAGTAATACAAAAATGACCATAGGACAACAGTAGTTCCCATATGCGAATGACCGGTGAAACTCTTTACATATATTTATTTATCATTCCTCACACATATTTGTAGGTATGTCTTAATTGCTAAATATTGTTGATCTGAAAGCTCATATGGCTATCTCAAAAAAGATGGAGATTGTAGAGCAATCTTAAGTGTTGGGGAATGGGTTACTGTTTATTTGGAAGTTTATGTCGAGGATCTAAATTAACCAAAGTAGTCATATATTAAAAGATTAGACAAATGCAAAATCAACTCTAGTTTATAGCTCTAAATAGGCTTAAACATAATAGGGTAACCTAGATCCACATATAGATCATCCATCAATGTAGACTGATCACAAGAAAAGAATCCTCGGCAATAGTGCAACACTCAATATGTATCCAAGTCCCATATTACAGAAAAACACATTACCTAATTCGAAAGCAGGCTCCCTAATCTGAAGCAATATTGAAGAGTGTGTACAAGGTATAGATGACTTAATTGAACTTGTAAATCATGCTCAAATCTAAGCTATTGCAACCTGCAGGATATAAAACTTACAAAAATCAAAATCAAAATGCTATAAAAAAAATACTGTTCCAGCATAATACATTATTTTTAGAGGATAAGAGAAGCTTGAATGATATGACATTAGATGACACCCAATTTTCAGGTCTCTAATAATTAGTTGCACTCTCTTCCTTATACAACTCTAGAAAGTTTTGAGACACGAGACATCTAGTCACCCTAATAAACAAATATACAATTGGAGCACTTTACTAATAACATGGGATGGCATCCTAGAGTTGACTTAGGCCAATAATTCCAACGAGTTCTAAGCATTTGAATTTAATAGCCATTCAATTCATTTGATAAGAATCAATTTGCACTACAAAAAACGTAAGTTTCACCAACAGACATCTAGTGACAAAAGATAAGATCTGTTGGTAAAAGTGAGCTTTTGCAATAGATTCAGTTATTTGTTGATAGTAAATTTTTCAATTTTGGAGGGAAGAATGGGTCCTAATATTTCCAACAAATTAAAAATGGTGTGGTCGTATTATTGTTATATTGCCAACAATCTAGTTTTCAGTTGGTATTGTAATTATATTACCAACACATTCATCTGTATAAAGAATTTTTGTTGTTAATAAAAAGCATGTTATCGTGGGAAAAATTGAATAACTATTTAAAAAATGCACATTTAGAAATAAATAAAATAAAAAAATACTTTACCTAGACTATTGTTACTGCCTCTCGCCTAGTCCCCCAATTTCAAAACAAAAAAGAGGTCTGAACACCCAAACATATTAGGCCTTTTAGACTTCACCGCACAAAATATTAAAAAGGTTGAGTTTCTTTTTTAGTGTTGAACTTCCGTCACTAGATTACTCATCAGTCATCACCTTCATTTCATTTCTTCAAATCACGCGCCCATCAAACCCACATATTAGGGCTTTTGGACTTCACCGCACACAATCGTCGTCATCTGCAGTTGCCGATTTAAAGAGGTCAAACTCAGTCGAACTTGCGAAGATGCAAAGTCGAATTCGGGCAACTGGGTTAGTCAACGCTAAGATATGTCTGCTTTCTCTTTCTCTTTCTCTATTCTCTCTATTTTCAATGTTGCTCGTGATTGAGCCATTTCGGGATGCAGTTGTTCGGATGTATAGCCAAGTCTTTGCAATTGAACGTTTTGTTGATTCTTGAAGGTATCATCTTTCCTCCCCCCCCAAATCTCCAACCTGTTTGATATGTTCTTTCTATTTTTTTGTTCCTGTTTTAGAATCTAGGTATCTGGTGAATACCAAATAGTTTGGAGTTTGGATTAGTTGTAAATTTTGGTATTTGATAGTTCTTGTATCTCTACAACACTAGTGTAGTTGTGATGCACACAACTTGTTCAATGAAATGCCTGAGGCATGTTTGCTTAATTTTCAAACCAATTTGCTCCTTCTTGAGGTTGATGCTTTTTAATTTCTTATATTGTTATAGGAATAATATGTGATGTACAACGCTAATGACTATGGCATTAAAGAGAGGCTTATTCCCTTTCAACGATAGCCTTATCTCATAACAAGGACAATAATGGCTTAGCATGCTTATTCCAAGCCGGATGTGGATGAGTCTCCTACATCTCCCTTTGATCTGGGCAGTGGATTTGTGAATGGAGCTACAACACTAGACCTAGGACTAGTTTTTTGTTCAAGTAAGTCCCACTCTTGTGTTATGTAAATAATAGCATTCTAATGGTAGTTAGGTTTTGAACTTTGTTTGTTTATATGCATTTTCAGAGGTAAGAAGTGATTACATATGGGGCAATATGTTCATTTGGGTTTGAGCTATGTATGAGTAACTCAAGACTTAACATCTTAGCTTGTGAGAAGCAATTGCATCATCATATTTATTTCAAATGTGAATTTTCCAACATGAAACCTGATGTTGCCTATTAGGGCAAGGCACTCGAAATGCGATGCATATGTCACTAGGACTTGGCTACAAGCCAGTGATTGCCTATCGTAATTGAAATTATACATCTAGTTGCTAGACCTTGGATAGCAAAAATCTTTCCTCTTTTTGATTTTAATGACCTCAATATTAGTGTGTCAAAGCATTGGTAGATGAATAAAAAGAACCAGTATTGTAGGAGACTCATTAGGAATCCCCAATCACACCCTTTGTTTTCTTTCGATTTAGCTCTTTCATCTTTCCTAATTATACACCACGTCCTACTCTTACTCAGTGAACTTGGTGGCTAGAATAGCAAGATGTCTCTTACCCAAGCCCCTATTATTGCTGGCAATCCTCTTTTCGATTTAAGCTAATGGAAAGGTAAATATCTCTCGTCTCCCTTGTTTTTCCTGCATTTCTTTCTTCAGTTCTACTCTTTTGGGTATCTTAACTTTCATGGACCTGACATTAACTCTTAATTATATGCACAGATGCATACTTTAAGCTCATTTCATGGCTTAATTTGTTGGTATTTGTCTATTGTTAATTATTTACAATCGTACAAATTTGTCTATTATTATTTCATGGCTTAATTTGTTGGTAGCCGTTGAGCTTATTTCTATATTCTTTTATACTTCTACTCGATACAGGGAATTAATGTAAGGCTTTAAGCCTGGAAAATGGTTAGTTTTCAGGGGAAACTCTGTCTGCTTCGCCCCAAAATTTAAGTAGGAAAGAAATCGTTGATACTTCTAACCCTAAGGGTTAGGGGTGTCATAGATGGTATCAGAGCAAGGTTCTAAGACAATAGGCCGCAACCTGAGTCTTGCACTTCATATAGTTTTCTAGGAACGCATTTGTGATGATGAGCTATTGTGTACAAATATAGTTTTGGTATGAACATCGATCTTCTTAGCATGCTAAACCTAACGTTATTTTTGTGGATCTTGAGCATTTCCATTGTATTTTTGTCATTCCTTCTTTGTCTTGGAGCTGGATGCCATGATGAACTCATTCTAGTTCTCTTTTCTATGATAAATTTGACATCATGTTATTAAGGGAGAATGCTATTAGATGATTATAAATATTCTCTATTAACTCTTCTTAAGATTTATGCTTTTGTGCTTGTTTAATAGGGAATATAGGAGGATGTTCTTTCTTCATTTGAGGAAGATGAAGATATTGATGATGACAATGAAAATGGTCATGCATTTGAAGAAGAAAATGTCGAAGAAGTTAATGATCAAGAGCAAAATGATGAGTCATAGTTTGAGTTTTCTTATGTGGTTAACTTTTGTCTTGACTTATGTTTTAGGTAGACCAAGTAATGTTTATGAGTTTGCACTTATAGTTTAGACTTTAATTTCAATGGAAGCAATTGTTGGAGTTATGCACTTATTTGTTATGAACTTTTAGTGAATGCATAGCACTTTTGAAAACTTTTAAATAACATTGTAGTTTTGTTTGGGTTGATTCTTCTATTGTGGATAACTATTGTACCTACAAGTTTGGTTTTGTGTAGATATATTTGTTGGAAAAAATAGTTCCCACTTGAATGGATGGACTATTGGCAGTAGATGTTTCAGATCATGAGGTGTGGGAAGGAACAGAATTAACAACAAATTGCAGCTTGATGGAAATTCTTTTTTGGCGGTATATAGTAGTACCAACAGATCTTCTTATTGGACAAGATTAAAAAGGTGGGAACAAGAAAGAATTACCAATAGATACAATGCGTTGGTGAATAATTTATGCCGCCAGTTGATTTAGGACCAACAGAAGCATCTGTTGGTAACACTTGTCATCACCAACATATTATATCTCTATTGGCAACACGATGACATTCACCAACAGATTCATTATGTTGGTAACGAGAAATTGCGGCAGATTACAATATCTGTGAGTAAAACTAATACCACCGCCTCTTTTTACCAATAGTCTAGCAACAGGCTAATATATGTTGGTATAAGATTTTACCAATGGCGAATGTACTTTTTGCAACAGAACTATCCATGTTGGTAAAAACCATTTTTTTTGTAGTGTTGTTTGGAAACGACAGGACCATGAATTGCTAATGCTCATGGTGAATTGGCGACCTCTAATGAAGATGCCTAGACGGTGAATACAACAATTAACAATAACATAGTATTTGATATACTCACGAGTATTAAGAAAAGGAAAATTGATTTCATATTGCTAGCATCTGCCAAAATTAGGGCTTTTAAATAGCAAAACCTTAATTTCCTTTGTGGTGTGCGGCTGCCAAATTCCAAAGAGGGAAAATAGGGTTACCTTCATCTTGAATAGGCAATTTATTGCTTGATTAATCTTCGAAAATACTTGATTTTCTCAACCATAATATGCAATCTCAATCCCTCATCGCAATCCAAGATTGTCAGAATTCACATCAATAAACAGATTTTGCCTGGAATTCATGGGTGAAGAGAGATGACTTCTGGATGTTTTCGATGTTTGGCTTAGATTAACTCAGATTGAAGAAGAGAAAAGACACAATAGGGGAAGAGAATTAGGGGAGGTAGTAACTGCAACATAGGCATGAAGAAATAATGGAGGAAAGCATATAGTTTTAATGCCTTAGTTTAATAACATTTCCTACCTACTTTTTAATTAAACTTTGAGCCTAATAGAGTCAAAAATTCATAATCTAAACTTTTATTTTTCAACATGCATGCTCTAACTTCTGCCACTAAGGGCGTGTTTTTTCGACTTATCATAAGTACTTATCATCAGAATTCAATAACTTTTAGCAATTCAGCAACTTTCAACATAATTCAATATTATTCAGCACAATTGAGTACAATTTAGCACTGTTAAGTACTTATTTAAAATGCCTAACTATATCTTCTTCAACAATTCAGTATGTTTCAGTATATTTCAATATAATTCATCATGTTTCAGTATGTTTTAGCTTGGTTCAGCATGTTTTTGCAGTAAACACCAATAAACACTTGTTATAAGTTGAAAAGATCATGCCCTAGGGTAGAAGTATTGTCGTAGTAGGTTGCCCTTACCTTTATAAGTCTACTTGTCTAGTTTCGGATGAGGAAGCCACCTGCCACTGATGAGTTGTTAAAAGATCTGTTGAAATTGAGTTTGACGTATCCTGGTAGGGGGGTGCCACCTCACTAGATGATTTGAGGTGGTAAGGGGAGAAGAAGGACCCTAAATTAGCTATTAATCGACATGCAAGAATGGATTCCCCATTCGGCGTTTGCTTTTTTTTTTTTTTTGGTTACTCAAATTAGCCATGTTATCAAATTAAATATTTCATTCTTGAATGTCATTACTTCCTAGACCTTATACTCCATCGGAGAAATGCAAAGTTTTGTTTCAACTTCGAATTATGGGAGGACCGAATCTTATCTAAACATTGTGAAAGATCATAGCATCTTAGAGGATAAAAACTAGGTGGAAACCAATGATGCTCTACTCCCAGTTCTCAAACTTTTTTTCCCATTTGACAATCTTTGAAAAGGTGCTCTATCTCTAAAACATAGAATGTAGTCGGGCTGAAATTAAGCCCCTATCTTAATAGAGTGCTCCTCACAGGCAGAAAAGTTGCCAAAGGAAAATTTTTATTGGCATAGTATCGATATATATCCCAAATCTATTTGCACAATTAAGTTATTGAATCATAGGGTTAAAGGCCACGGGCTGCCCATGTGGCTGATGTTATGGTGAAGTCTCCGTAGCTACTTAACTCGTAACAAAAGGAGTCAATTATTCACGGATCGGCATAGTGATACCTTGAATCTCCTGCACAATAGGATGATTGTCAATGACTTGTCTAAACTTAAGGATATCCCAGTCTGAGTTTTGTTTAATAAGTTCACACACTTTTGTGTCAAGGTGGGGAACACTTTCTTCGACTACTTCCAAGATCTTGACTAGATTCTTATTCTCAATCTAGTTATCAAACCAGAAGGAGATCATATATGCTCTTCCTAGTTTCTAAAGAATACCTTTTTCTCAATAGGTCCATGCATTTTAGAATGCTTTTCCAAACTGGTGAATCCATATTTTTCCATTTATAACAAAATAGGTCTGTATTATTGATAAATGGTTAAAGTGTATATCATTTTAGGATCATTTTGTGCCATCTTTAGGGAGAATTATGGGCTTTGTGTTATAATTTATACTCCCATTCTCGTTTTATGCGTGGGTATGGTTCTTTGGTGATTTTTTGTAGGATTTAAACCATTTGACCCAATAGTTGACCCTTATTTGAGTACTCACGGGGGCACCCCGAGTCCTATGCCCATAGAGCAAAAGAAGAGCAGAAGATTTCAGATCCAACAAGAACCATGATCGGACCGTGGTGTCTCCCATGGATTGTGGCGACCCTGTAACAGCAAACCTCTTTATATTCCTTCATTGTGCGGCTGAGGATACTTGGATTTGTGCTTAAAATGGGTGCTTTTCGGCTAAAAGGGGAGGCCATTATCATCTCACCGTCACTCTTTCATCCATCTTGCAATTTTAGTTAGAATTTCTAGTTTGATTTTGGAGCAAAAGGGAGAATTAAAAGGAGAACCTTGCACTTGGAAGCATGAAGATCGTGATAGCATTGAAGGGTTGCCATTGTTGTAAAGCTTTCCTTCCCTTTGAATTTCCTCCTTGAACTCTTGCATTAGTTATAGTTGAATTTGAAATATGAGTAAGTAGTTTAATTTAATCTAGGGATATGTTTGCCACAATATTGTAGTTGGATCCTTAATGGGTTTAATCTTTGCTCAAACTACATTGGAATGATTTATTTCTATCTTGAGTTTGGAATGTTGTGAGTAAAGTTTGGCCAATTTTTCTTGCTTATATTAGATAGTCGAGTGAAGTACTGAAAAGTGAAACTCGTTTATTAGATTGCCTTGATAGAACTTGACTTAGCAACACTTCGAAGAGGGTTGTAAGTTACAGACGACACTTAACATTCATAAATATTTAACCTAGACTAGATGAAGGACATTTGAAAGAGTGTTAGCTGAATTCGTTTGGGCAATTTAGTTTATTTCGAAAGAAAGGATCAAATTTAATCTCGATCGCAATTCCTTGAATCATCCGACTTATGAAATGTACATGCTTAACTGTATGATCCAACTCTTTACTTGATGAATCAAATCCCTAGATGCTTCACTTTGATTGAATTCCCAATTAATTTGTTAGTTTAATTAAATCAACTCATTGAAAAAAATTGATTGCTTAGCATTTTTAATAGGATATAAACTCGATATATTACTTCGGTCCTTGAGGATGATATTTGAATCTAAACTACAACATCCAAGCACTTGCAAATGTGTCAATTATGTAAGTACTTAGCCCTTATGGATTAAACACAAAGAGCATATACATTAGGAAGTACTTTCCAAGCCAATCCACCTATGTATTTGGGCAAATAGATCTTGTCCCAAGCTATAACTCTTTCCATGAACTAGACTTCTTTTAGAAAAATTCTCTGTTAGATTTGTCCAAATACTTTTACTTTGTGGTAGTTCCAAACTTTGCATAGTGTGTGCTAGGAGTGCTTCTAGATGTGATTGAAACATAACTACTCTTCCCCCTTTAAACATATAGTTTTCTTTCCACCCTTCTAGTTTTGTAGTTGCTCTATTAATACTTGAAAGGTTGAGATAGTTGGATAGCCGGGGAAGATAGGACAACCTAGATATTTTCCTAAAGACTTTCTATGTAGAATATTAAATATTGCCACCACTAGCTGTTTTTGGGTATTGGTGGCATTTTGTGAGAAGGTTAATATAAATTTATGATAATTAACTAATTGTCCAGATGTTAAGTGAAAGAAATCTATGATACATTTGATATTATTATAGCTTTTTGAATTAATTTTCTCATCTACAAAAAGTAGGCACAGAATTTTCAGACAGACCTTAACTCCTAATCTAGATTTCAGGGAGGTGGCTTCTTTCAAAGGCATATACGCGTCCACATGTAAATTAAAGATATAAGAATAGAGAGGATCCCCCTAATTGAGGTGAAAAGGCCATTAGGTTCATCATTAACCATGATAGAGTATGAAACTGATGAAATACATTCCTTAATCCATGCATTCCAAGTTAAGTGGAATCCTATTTCTTGAAGGCATTCATAATGAAAGCCCATTAAATTCTATCATATGCTTCCCCTATGTCTAATCTAATGATTGCCCAAGAAGTCTTATTTCTAAGGTTTTTAAATTTGTAGACAACTTCATGAGCTAATATAATATTGTTATGAATAGATCTACCCACAATAAAAGCACTTTGAAAGGGGAAAACTTCAAGGTCGAGAAGATTCTTAGACTGTCAACCAATATTTTCAAAATAATTTTATAAATTGTAGAGTAGAGACTGACGGGTCTATAATGTCTAGTTTGTGAAGGACTGTTTGTCTTTGTGATAAGAGCAATAAATGTATGATTAATTTCTTTTAGGATTTTACCATTCATGAAGAATTCAAAAATGCAGTTAAATAAATCCTCTTGCTAAGACGCCAATAGTTCTTATAAGAGCCCATACAAAAATCATCTATTCATAGCATTTTGTTGGAGTCAATGATAAATAGGACAACTTCAACCTGTTTCAAATTTGGAAACTTGATAAGCTCGCAGTTTTCTAGGATTGAAATTATTTTAGCTAGTGCAAGGTTTGGTAGTATTCTAGTTGATCTATGCGTGGATTTGGATCTCTATTTATAGTTTATCATGGGTTTTTTGGCAATTATTTTGTGGTTGTTGATCCAAATGCCATTGCGTAGTTTTGCGAAAAACTTTCTTTTTCTCCTAGAGTTGGCTTTATTTTGAAAGAACTTTGATTGTCACCATCTACGAGTCACTCCTTCTGTGCTAATTTTCCTAAGTATTTTTGGCCAAATAGTATCATTTTGTCTCTTTATTCACCATCTACGAGTCACTCCTTCTGTGCTATTAGGAGTAGCTATTAGTATTTCCTCCATATATTCAATTTTTTCAGTATTCTTGGGAAGTTTATCATAGAAATTTCTAAAATTTCTTTTTGATCAATATTTCATATTATGTATAATAATTTTAGTCTCTCTATGATTACAAACATATTGGTTCCTCTGTGGGTTTTCCGTCAATTTGTAGAGACAATAGTATCAACCTTAAGATACTTGGTCTAGAATTGAATTTTGAAAGCAAAAATCAAAGGCTTTGGCCTTTTGTAATTGAGTTGACATAATAATTGGACAATGATTCGAGCAAGAAAAATTAGCATGTGATTCATAAGCATTGGGATACAAGATACTTAAACCTTTTCTGACAATAGTTCTATCCAATCTTTCATAAATAAGTGGCCTAAAACTTTGAATGCATTTGGCATTGATGGTAGAATTCAACTATGGGAATCTATCGGTGATCGGATCTTCGCCTCCTATTTTTTCACAAGGGCATGAGATTCATTGAAATTTTATATTAACACCAAGGTAAATCTATAATGGAGTGAAGTTCAATTAATTGATTCTAGAAGTCATTTTTATCTCTAAGTTGTACTAGCACATAGATGCTTGAAATGATTGAATTTTGCACATAATACTCATGAATTAGCATATGAATTGCTCTATGCTCTTTCATTGGAATTGATGTGTGAATATTATCATTATTGTAAAGGATCCCTATAACCCCAAAGTGATTAATAGGTAGGATAAAGTCATAGTGCTCAATCCCATTTGGGAAAGAATCTTCCAAATATTTGCTTCATTGACCATAGTTTCGAGTATAAAAAGAAAAATTCAAGACTGTGTGTTCCTCTTAAAATCTTGCTTTTTTTACGCCTTAGGCATTCCACCTTAAAATTTCCGAATCATAAAACCCTGTCTTTTAGGATAATAGCATGTGAGCTGCATAAAACATTTCGGGACCATGTTTTGCCATTTTCAAGCCTTAGTAGGTTGTGCTGCAAAAAATTTCTTAAAGGATTTTCTACATTCTCCCTTGTAGAAAATTTAATTATTTGGGTGGTAAAATTGTAATAAGAATTCAAAACATCATCGTAAAGATTCGAATGTGTATGTATAAAGAGGGATATTGACCTTTTAATCAACTTATAGATAAGCTGAATAATTATTTCATTGTTAATTTCAAAAAAATCCCAAAACCAGATAGGGGTTTTTAGTAGAATAGTGTTGAAAATTGCGATACAAATCTTCATCTCTCTTTCCAGATCCCTATTGGGATATTTTAATTAATAAACAAAAAGCCGCAAGCATACAGTTCTCGCTGTAGTACTTGAGGGTCGTCTCCTTGGGGACAACGGAAAAGATTTAGGTCATTGAAATTTCTAAAACTAACACTACCTAAACCTAAGGAAATACTTGACTTAGAAAATTTCAACTAGCAATTAATAGGACCTCAACGAGAAGAATTAAGCCAGTAATTTGAAGAAATAACCATTGTGAAACCTAAGTAACCAAACCAAGCTACTAAACGCATTCAACCAACCAAATCAAACCAAATCCTTCGAATCATCAAAACCATTCAAAACCTAAGTAATTAACGAAACCATTCGAATTAAATCAACTTAACTACTCAAATCAACTAATCAACCAACTACCAAACCAACTAATTCAACTTAACTAAGTTCATATTATTATTCAAACCATCATCATCATTCAACATTAATGAAACTTTCCCATGAAATCAAAATCAAAACCATCATCAACCAACTATATCATTCAAGCAAATCATTCAAATTAACCATTCAAATCATTCACCATTCAGCCAGCACCATTCAAAACATTCAATCACCATCATCATCAAATTACCAAAACTCAAAACTACCAGAAATCAATTACTAACCCAGGCATACACCAACCAAGCAACAGAATCTAATAGGGGAAAAAAAAACAAAAACAAAGTAGAAGGCTTAAACAAAACGAGAAGAACAAAATGAAGCAACATTCCACAAGAATAGATCAATATGAATGAAACCAGAGCAAACGAACAACATGAATCACTACCTCAAATTCTTCAATGCAGGAGGAGCTTGAACGAAACCCTATTATTGGTGAAACTCAACAGACCGAAACAGGGCAGGGGAGGAGGAAATCGAAATTACTCAGAAATTGGACCAGAAACGTTACGATTACAAACCACAAATCACGAATGTCGATTCCAAATTACAAGACTAAGCCTAATTACATGAAATTGAAAGCCGAAAATAGATCGAAACACTAAAACCCTAACCGAAATTTCAGAAAATCCTAACTCTGAAAATCGAAAAATGAAATTAAAAGTTAAAACTAAACCTAACCTTAAATTAAACCTAACCTAACCCTAAATTACTTAACCTCTAACCTGGTGCTTGCCTTTGCCATTTATACCCGTCTTCCTTCATTTTTCACAATTCAATTTGAGAAGTGTGGGCAAAGATTGCAAGGCTTCCGTGGCTTTTGAAGCGTAGATTGCAGTGGATGAGGATGGGATGATGGTGAGCTGTTGCTTGGCGGTTGAAAACGTTGAGCTGTCGAAGAGAGAAAAGAGAGGAAGGTGATGAAAATGGTGGATGGAGAAGCTAAGCAAGGCAGGGGATGTCGGGGTAGGTTCTCTAGTTTTGGGGCCGAAGTTGAGAGTAGGAGAGAGAAGCTTCTGGGGGGTGGGGGGATGGTTTTAAGACGGGGTCACGTGCCTCGCACGCCTAGGGGGAAAAGAGATGATGGTCACATGCCAGGCACGCTTGGGGAGAGAGGATTTGGGCCGGTTAGTTTGGGCTTTTCTCTTTTATTTATTTTTTGTAATTATCTTCAGTGGGCTGAAATAGTAACTGGGCCCAGCAATCCGAATTGGCCTAAGTCAAGTTGGCCCGTGTCCAGCATTCTTCTTGTATTTTTTGCATTTTTTCATAATTATTTTCATTTTATTCAAAACCTACAAAACAAAATAAAATCAAATAAAAATCTGAAAATAACGATTATTACGAGTATAAAACAAGTGTAAAAGTATCTTGAAAATGACACATTTTTAGCAAGAACAATCCCCCTGTAATGGGTAGTACACCAAACTAAATTGGTACCTTGTTCTTGTCAATTTGCCCTCGTTGTTCAAGGATCTTGTAAGATTGTTGTTTGGCTTAATTGGTTGGGTTGCAAGAGAATTTTAAAAGAATATTCTGTATTCTTTCATAATGGCATATACCAACAAAAGGAAGCATGACACATTTAAAAAAGAAAACAATCAACAAAGCTAATTAGATTTAACACAGAAGGCCTTTACAAAAAAGGCTTGTATAACCAAGGCTTCACCAAGTATACTAGGATTAACAAAAAACAAACATACCCATAATTTGTACCATTCAATGGTTAAAGAATCAGGGGACGAGTTGAAGGCAATTATCTCGGTGGATCTAAAGGAGTAGTCAGTTAAATGATCCTGGGCGTGGCATTGAGATTAATTCTTACTCACTCGTATAAGCATGAACATTATAATAATCCCATATTTAGAATTATGAGGGCGTATAATTTTGTCAAACCAACTGTAAACTATGAGTAAACTTAAGTCCTGTGAGTAACAAGCATGAGACAGTCAGCATCCATGAAAAACATGCTATGAATAATAGCTTCAATAGCCATTGCCATATATGAGTAAAAGGGCTGAAACTAATATACCATCGTTGGATGCTGAAACCAATATGCCATCGTTGGATCTTGCTAGTTAACCAAACCTCTTGAACGAATAGAAATTTGTGTGCTTAATAAAGATTTCATTCAACCATGAAACATAACAATATACAGTCTAGAGTAATCCAGGTTCCAGCATGACTAACAGAATCATTGCTACCACAGAAGTAAGCAAGATGACTACCTTCATTACCCTAATTCAACGAAGTTGTAAGGGGAAGTAATGGAGGCAGGTAGGTCTTAGGTTGGAGAAGAAACATAGAAGATGTGCCATAGACCCAGGAAACCATGATAGACTATCAAAGGCTAATTACCTGCCAAAGGTAATGAAACCTGGCAACACAGATAGCTAGCTGCCGACCCCAGTTTGATAAAAGCTAAAAAAAAGAGTAAAACTAGACAAGCTCGTGAGTAGAGAGCATCCTTTTAGAGCAGCAAGTCCAACAACAAGGGGCTAAGCAGGGTGCAACAAAATTCCAAACCCCATACCATAAATGCATAATAGACTAAGCCAAACCATAATACTTTAATAAACCAATAACGCCCAAGAGATCACCACTTCAATCATCTGCTAGTAGCTACATACTCAAAAGCTACTCAACAAAACAAAAGGCTGCAAAAGAGGACAATAACATGCCCACTAGGAGATATACATTACAAAAGATACATCAAAAGCATACATTAACACCGCACATGGTCTCAACACCTCCCAAAAAAGTCTAGAACCAACACTCGTAAGTTTCCTAATTGTAGAGGAGGGGAGAACACTCTTCCTCCTCCAGGCGCTTCAACACAAGGCCCTAACACCTCCCAGGAAGCCTACAACAAACACTCATAAGTTATCTAATTGTAGGATTAAGAAGAAAACTCTCTGTAATACTTGGCAATGGCATTATCAAGTCCAATGTATCTAAAACTAGTTTGACAATTTTATAACTTTCAATGTCAGTGCCACTAAAAATATATATTTGTGGTTTAGAAAAATAGAAAAAAATTAATATAGGCATGAGAGATCAAACCTAAAGTTTAGATATGTTTATCAAATAAATAATTCAAGCCTAATTGGTTCATCATTGACAATTAAACCATTTTATCTAAAGTTTAATAAGCTTCTATATGAGCGTTGTGAGGGAAAACAGTAACAAATGGATCAGATCATATAACTGCCTCCCTCCAATGGTGCTTACTCTACTTTTGTTCACATTCCTAAGAAGAATAATATTGATAAGCAATGCTCCTAAGGTGTTCACATATAGATTGATCCACCCATGATATCCTACGTCACTTAAGACACAAGTGCTCCCACAACTATTAGCCCTACCTAAAGCGAGTAAATGCTCACTATTAGCTTCGCTACCTCAAAAGAGGTTAACAATTTGTGAAGGATGTACAATTGCTAGACTCTACAACCAGCTGCATTGTGTACAGGTAGTGGACTAATAGGCTACTCCAGCAACAATTAGGAGGAGATAAGGACTATCATGTAGAAAAAGGACCAAATGAAGGCTTGAATTGTAAACATTACCATCTTTTTAAAGAATTATGTACGCTTTTATGTAGAGTTTCTCTCTAATTCAATGAGTGTACTCTTAAGTAGGAATATAAAGAAATTGGGTCAGCTCAATGACACTTCAGACTTTAACGGCTCAATTTCTTTTCTATGTATCTTTTTTTACAAAAGAAATTTGCATTTTTACTTTCTTGGAGCATAAATTTTTATAATTTTGAGTATTGTCAAAGACAGTTCATTATCATACTATAAGTTCCATGGTCATATTTAAATTTTGAATTGAGATTAGTGAATTTTTCTTTGCAATATCTATTTTCCATTTTCTTATTTCCTGAAACCCTTGTTAAATCTAAAATTTGAACATTAGCTTAATCTTTGGTTTAAATTCTTTCAAGGTAGAAGGAGGAAGCAAAAATAAAAAAATAAAGTTGGCACAAGCTGAGGTCCAAACCCAAGAAGGTGAAATCGAGCCCAAGCCAAGTATAAACATGTTAAACTCAGCAAGTTTGCAGCCATGTCAAAGCTTGAGTTAAATATGATCAAAAGCTCATTTACATTTCCTATTCCCATTATTCAATAGTCTGTTTAATTTTTCCTGAAGGAAATCTCTGAGAATTCCTTCATCTAAAGCAGAGAATAAAGGAAGAAGATATGTTTCAAAAAATCATGTATTTAGGCCTTGTTTAGTAAAATTATTAGTTTAGAAAACAAATAATTGTTTAGGTAACAGATAACTGTTCTAATTTACTATTGGAAGATAGCTATTTATATAAGAAAATGAAGAAAATGTGTTCAATGAATTTTAGTTATTGGTTTAGCAGATTAGTGTAAAGTGACATAAAAAGCTATGAATACTTTCTAAAGATAAAATTTCCAAAGGGTATTTCTTAACCCAAAAAAAACAAGGAAACATTACTATTAAAGGCTAAAAGCTAATATTATTATATTTTAAAAAACTTTGCTTGAAAATCGAAATGCTGCTCCAAACGCTACTCCAAATGCTAGCTTATCAAACATTAAAAATTGAATAATTAGTGTTTTGACTTAGTCAAAATGCTAAATACTACTTATTACTGAACACAGGCAATAATAATCTAAGGTAATTAATATGGCTTTAGATATTTGAACTAGTTAGTCTTCTTCAATGAATTATTCACAACAGTCATGGGACAATGAAATTTAGCTTATAAATAGTTTTTGTTTCAGCACAAAGTGAATTGTTGGGCTTCTCTTGGCACCTTGAGAACCCCGTGCCATTGTCTTGGGTTTTCTTGAAGAAAAAAAAACCCCCTTGGAAGAGGGGATGATCTTAAGAGAAGCAGAGAAATCTACAATGCGCCGAAAAATTTGGCGCCATTTGTCGCACTTAGATTTGAGCAAGACACACCCAAGGATGATGGAAAAGGAAATAATAATGGTGCCCCTAAGAACCAAGATCTCGTGGTTGGAACCTCTAGGAAAGAAGATCATTTAGCAAGGATGTCTCAATATAAGAAGGTGCAACTGCTCCTAGAGAACATCTGTCACTCAAACATACTCATATCCTAGAACAAGTGGGCAATGCTCTAAAGACAATGGAGCAGTTGATCACTTAGAAGGTCAACAAGGCTATATCAGATAAGATGAAAAGTTTAGATGCTTTTTTGGCTTATCAGAAAAGCTAAAAAAACTACCCCTAAGAGACTGTATGTAAAAGATACTTTATGAACCTCCATGACACATAAGAAGCTAACTCTAAGGATCCAAAGAACAAAGATTTAGAGAATATGAATCTCAGTGAAGTGAAGAAGACTTTAGGGAGACCTTGAAGCAGAAAAGGACTGAATAGAAAAAATGCATGCAAAAAAAGCCTAGTCAAGAAAGGTCTCACCGAAAAGATGAACTTGAAAAGGACTTTCACCAACATAGCTTTACTTCTGTCAAAGTCGTGTCCTTCCAACAACATTCATGAGAGAAAGTTAGAAAAACCTACAATTAATGTGCTCTACTAGTGAACCACCCAGAAAGTAAGACGCCTTTTGATTTTAAGATCTGGGATGTTGAACTCCCAAAAAAAATCAAATGCCTACGATAGGGTAATGTTGGGGACTATAGACCCTGAAGAGCATTTAGATGCCTATGTGACTCAAATTTATCTACAACTATCTCCTATATAGGCAATGATGTGTAGATACTTTCAACTACTAGACCAGCACAAGCTTGGTTTTAATAAGCCACCCACAGGATCTAAAACCTTAGGAGTATCTCTCTAAGAGCTTTAGAAGCCACTTTGTTGGAAGCAAGAGAAATCAAAAGATGGCATTTGAGTTGATGAAGTTGACACAGAAAGATACATAATTGTTAGTTGATTATCTACACAGATTCACTCGGGATGGACTCTTCGTGGAAGACCTTAAGCTAGATGTGGCCCTCGCATCTTTTATCAATCATGTTAGGCATACATGTCTATCTGAGAAGTTCATTATGGAACCGACAACTTCCCAGGTAGAAGCCCTAAAGATGGCTGAAAGTAGACCTTTCAATTGGAGCACGTGGGTAACAAATAGGTCAAGTGTATTTCACATTCAGGTAAAATACGAGTTGTGAGTATTCTAATTTTTTTGGGTTTCACATCAACCTAACGGGTCGAGAACATGTTTTTCTCTTATTTTCTCGAAAAAAAAAAATCAACTATGTAGAGTTGAATTAATCTAAATTGCATCAAATACGCTATCGGTTTTTCATTTACTAGTACTCTTTATATTTTTAGACTAAAATTGAATGCATAGTAAAATTTAAAAGAAAGAATTAGTAGTCTATAAAAGTCCATAGACATGTTCAAAAGTCATATTGACATGTTTAGTCCCAAACACCTATTGTAAAACAAAGTACAAAATAAACTAGCTAGTTAAATTCAATAATAAAAAGTTAGTGGAAGTTGTAAATTCAAAATTTTAATAGAATACTAATAAAACAATAGTAAAGAAGCATACCTTATAGAATCGTCCGCTAATGTAGAAATTTTACACTCAATATATATTATTAAAACGTCAGTGAATGCTACCCGACAAAAATTTCTCGATATCTAAAATTATAGTTTGTCAAAGTTAAAAACGTAATGCCTAAAAGCAATCTCATAGTAACACAATATTTTGTTATTTGGGAGATTAAATTGTAAAATGAATTAATGATTTAAAGCTTCAAGGAAATTTGAAATACAATCTGCTAATAGAATTATGCTCAAATTTTCAAAATAGAATGTCCCAAGTTTTCAATAACATGAAAATTTGGTTCATTCTACAAGCCCTGTTATTGCTATAGTCTTAATTTGGATAACAATTAGAATTTGACATCTTTCACAACTAAAGGGATTATTATCCACAAAGAAGGATAAACCAAATCACTTTCATTGCGTTAGGGTAGGGTACACTTACATAGACGTGTGATAAAAAAAAGAAAAAAGTAAAGAGGTCTAAGCCAATTGTTTGAACCACTTTCAACACAATATAACGATATTAGGTCATATATGTGACACAAGACAACAAAGTCCAACATCAAAATATAACACTTTCACTACTAAGACTCAAAAAGATGCTAGATTATCAACTTTGAATTATTGTAATCCGCACAATTCAAATCTAAAATGTAAAAAGTTAAAAGTTTCAAAAAATACCAAAATCGGCATATCTTTAATCAATCTAATAAGCCTTTATAGGAGTTACACCAAATATCTATGTCTTATCAAATATTAGAAACTTAAGATTAGAACAAAGTGTGAAATCAAAAGTATAAAGAATAGATAAAGACAAGGAGAGTTAGAGTCAGGGGGCCAATTAGAGTAGAAGGTTTGAGAATTTGCTACTTCTATCAAGAAGAGATGGACCAGTTCAAGGACTTAACTATCGGATCTATACGCCAGTCTTCCACAACCATTGGTGCTAGATTGATGTTATGGCACCATAGAATAAAGGAGATAGATTATAGAAACCACTAGCTGTAGAGGCAGAACTATTGAGATCAGAGATGCCTACATCATGGATAATAGAGAGATTAAGAGTTAGAGGCTCGCAACAATAAGGTAATTATAGAGGTTGGAGAATTGGGAAGCAAAGCAACAACATAATTATGGAGGCTGAGCATAGGAAATTGAAAAAGTAGAGGGGAGTCGGAAATTCAAGTTCAGCATATAAAGTCTTCTATTACTAATTAACCTATATTTCAATTTTAAAAAAGTAACCCAGCCAAATCCTTTCAGATCCAACATTCCCTAACCGAGCACGACACTCACATATGAAATCTCAGTAGTTAACCTGTCGGGTCAACCCTAACCTTACCCCCTAAACTTAAATTTTTTTAGGTCTTTTAGATTCAGTCTCAAGTCCAAATTTTTTATTCAAAACCCAAAATTTTCGGGCGAGTTCTGGTGGGGTCAGATTTTGCTAGTCTAGCAAAAAGGTAGATATACTTGGTGACCATTATGAAAAGATCAAGAAATCTAAACAGGCATCTAAGAGGGATGAAAAAGGTCAATCAAGAAAAAGCCAAAAGAAAGGAAAGAAACAACCTTCATGATATTATCTCTCTTTAATAGCTCCAAGAGTAATATTCTGACAGAGACCAAGGGTCATATAACCTGAGCCTAAACCTCTCAAGTAAAGACCTAAGAACAAAACAAGGAAAAGTGGTGTGCATTTTACAAGGACTATGGGCATTGCACAATATATTACTCGGATCTGGATAGTGTTCTCAATGATTTAGGCTAGAAAGAAAAGCAAGACAAATTTCTTAAGAATTGTCCTCAAAGGAAGAGGAAGCATCAAGATGAAAAGAATTTAAAAGAAAATGATTTTTAAGGTGCACCACTTAAAGGTACAATAAGGGTAATCTCTGGGGGATTACCCTTAACAGAAGTATCAAATACGTCCTTGAAGTGTCATATGATACCTCTGGATTAGGCAACCCATGAGTAAATAGCTAATAGTGAAGTCTTCATATAAAATGATGTTTGAAGGTGCTAGACCCCATAACTTAGCCTCATGATGACCTTTTGGTTATTATGCTGATAGTAGTTGATTATGAGACTAGTCAGGTACTATCGAAATAAGAAGTTTTATAGATGTCATGTTTTACTACTGTCTTGTGAAGCTTGGTTTGCAGGATAAAGATACGTCTTCAATGTCATACCTTATTATAGGTTTTACAAGACACACCACATATCCCAAAGGGATGATCAAGTTGTCTACTAAGGTAGAGACCTAGAAGGGAAAGATCCACCAAGTAATAGTAGACCACATAGTCATAGATGTGTGTTTTGCTTATGACATAATACTAAGGAAATGACTCTTAAACTCTCTGAGAGCAACATTTTCCATGTATAACCTAGAGATCCAATATTTAGTAGACAATAGCTATGTGGTTAGGATTGTGGGAGATTAGGAGAGTGACAAAGAGTGCTACATAGTCACCTTAAAGGCTACAATCCCACACATAGAATATGAAGTAGGATGTAGGTGAGGCATCACATAACATCAAGAGACAAGTAGTGTAACTTCGAGAGGTGAACATAGTCTTAATATTTGAACTTGACAACGCAGATGGTAAGAATCCTTGGCTAGAGCCAAAGGATTAATTGTAAGAAGTACTTCCAGTTAAACACTAGTTCGGGACTATACAAATTGGAGTAGATACAGAACTAGTTTTCCAAGAAGCATTGATATCCTTGTTGAGGCAATACACAGATACTTTAAGTTATAGAGCACAAGAGATGCTAGGGATAGATCTGGGGATTATGGTTCATAAATTGGCTATAAATCCTCTGGTGAGGCTAGCCTGTGAAGTAGAAAAGGAGACACTTTGCCCTAATGAAAACATGATAGTGTCATAAGGTGTGTCGAAGTTACTAGATGCTAGGATTATCAACGAATGTTATTATCTTAATTGGTTGGAAAATGAGGTACTGATAAAGAAGCCTAATGGTTCATGGAGATATGCATAGACTATATGGACCTTACTAAAGCCTGTCTACATATTGTTTCCTACTTCTAAAGGTTGATCAATTGGTAGTCCAACAAGTCGTCATGTGAACTTAGTATTCATGGATGCCCAACCAAGTTTCCTTTAAATACCAATGGTGGAATAAGATCAGGAGCATACAATTTTTAACACACATCAAAGGCTATATTATTATAAAGCAATGCCATTTAGGATGAACAATGCCAGTGTTACATATCAAAGGTTGTCATCAAACTTTTTTAAGAGCAGATTGGTAGAAATATGGAAGTATACATAGATGACATGATAGTCAAGACTTTATATCACTACCTTTTATATATGAAGGAAACTTTTGACACTTTAAGATGGTGTGGCATAAAGTTGAATCCCAAAAAGTGTGCCTTTATGGTGTCAACTCACAAGTTTTTTAGGGTTCTTTTATAGGTTTTGAAATTGACAAGCAGTAAGGTAGCCCTAACATGATTTGTTTCCAATTCCGTGTAGAAATGTCTTATGTCTTTCAAGTTCCTGAGGCCAATCAAAGACTTTAGATGGACTACAGAGGCAAAGAAGGCCTTCAAGCAACTCAAAAAGTATCTGTCTAACATGCCATCATTATCTAGGCTGAGCCCCAAGGAGGATCTTGTCATATATTTATTAGTATTAGAAGTGGTTGTCAGTGCGTTTTTGGTGAGGGGAGAGAACAGGAAGCAGATTCTAGTCTACTTTGTTAGTAATGTCTTTACAAGACAAGAATTTACTATCAAAACATTGATAAGTTTGTCCTGACGTTGGTCACATCAGCTAGAATGTTGAGGCCTTACTATAAGGCATAACCCATTAAGGTCTTGATAGATTAGTTGTTGAAGAACATGATGCAAAAGTATGACTATTTAGAGAGGACATTACTCTAGGCAGTGGAGTTATCTAAGTTTGACATAGAGAATAACAATCAAGGTTCAAGGCGTATTTCATTTTCTAGCTAAGCATAGTTTATGGATAAAGGCCTCGAATCAGAGGCATACTGATGGACTATCTATGTCGATAGATCTTCCACACATAATGAATCAGGGGCTAGCCTACTACTAATCTCTCTAGAAGATAAGGTATTTGAGTATTCCCTAAGGTTTGCATTCTTGACTCTAAAAATAAAGCAGAGTATGAAGACACAATAGTAGTATTGGAGATGTGCAAGAGTCATAGCCTGTAGTAACTCACAACTAGTAGTAAACTAAATAAAAGGTGAATTTGAGGCTAAGAGAAACTACATGGTCAAGTATCTGGCAAAGGTTTAGTAGTATGTCAAAGACTTCCCTCCGTTTAAGATACCTCACATTGGAAGGTTAGAAAATCATTAAGCAGATGATAAGCTACCAAGTTCAAACTTATTCCCTAAGATCTGTTTTCTAGGAGATTATGAGACATAGAAGCATTTGGACAGAGGAAGTCCTTATTTATGGCATTGGACTTTATGAAGTTGGTGCAAGTTAAGCCAGTGGCAACAATCACGAGACTACAATAAACTTTTCATGAAAAAGATGTGATTATAAGGTATGGACTTACTAAGTTAGTTACAATTGATAATAAAAGATAGTCCATTGGAGAAAAGGTCAAGGAATATTGCAAATGATTAGGAATCACAATTCATAATACTTTAGTTATAAGACCTTAAGCCATTAGAGAAGCAGAAGCTGCTAATAAGTAGATAATGCAAGCATTGAGGAAAAAGGTTAAAGAAGCAAAGGTAGTCTATGCATATGAGTTAGTAGGCATTCTTTGGTCCTTAAGGACAATGATCCAAATTTCTACTTGTCACACCCTTTATGCTCATATATACAAAGCCCTAACACCTATAGAAATTGAAGCTCTGGACATATTATCAGAAGTACAGAAACAGATTGCACTGAGGATAGAGTTTTATAAACAAGAATCTCCAAAGTCGATAATAGAAAGGTAACTTATGAACCCTTAAAGCATGGTGATCTAGCCCTGAGAAGTATAAAAGCAGTTGGAAAGCACCAAGGCAAGCTAGGATTAATTAGGGTGGACCTTACTGGGTGCAAGAATAAGTCTACTAGGACACCTAGCTATAAACGTTTTACCCTGGGGGGAGGGTGAGGATGCCTCAAATAGTTGGCATGTGGATAATTTCAAACGTTGTTATGCATGAGCCATTTATTGCAAGTTATTGTATATCCTAATTGTATACACTTTAGATATCATTTAGAGTTTGGTAGTTAGGCTGAGGGCTTTGTGCTTCCCTAGGGCTAATAGTTTAATTTAAATAATGTTGATAAAGTAGCTTCCACATTCCTTTACATTTGATTTTATATTGGGAATCATTTGTAGAGTGAATAATGTGGTTAGGTAGAAAAGCAAAATAAAATCCAAAAATAGGTCACAAGATTATGTTAAGAGACTATTTATAATTTTGAGTGGCTAAATCAAGACTTATGAGCAATAAAATTCCAAAGACTAAGTCAACAAATTCAACTAGGAAATTGATAATAGGAATTCCACATGACATAATAGAAGTGAGAACTCTGCTAAAAGACAAACAATATTTAAGTTCACCAAACTTTATTAAAAGAATGAAACCATAGTACAACCTCCAATGCCAAAATTACAAAGAAATCATTCAATCCTTATCTTATTTGACTTTTGAGCACTAGCTTAGCCTCGACTTATTTCAAGAAGGTAGGGAATTGGATAGCCAAGATCTTGGTCACATCTTCTTTCTAGAAAAGAGTGGTTCCTTTTTTCCTCTCTACTTCATCCTCAAACTCCCATTTTCAACTTAAGCCCTCCTCAAATCTTAGTGAGATTCCTAAAGTTGGGTTTGCAACAAGACTTGTCAAGCCCTAATAGATTCCATCTTAAAAAGAGGAGTAAGAGGATGAGCTTACAACTTCCTCTCAACAGTCGGAAGCTTTGTGGTAAGGAAAGGGAAAGATGATCTTAAAAGCTCTCCATAGATGGCATTCTCAAGCCTTCCCTTAGAAAGAAGAGAATTGCATTCCCTTACAACATTTGGAGACCCTTCAACAACCACAGTCCCTTGCTCAGCAGACTCTCCTTTTACATAGCTGGGGGTAGGAGTTTTGTTCTTGTTTGAGGAACCACCTCTTTTCACCTTAGAGAGGGAGGATGAGGAAGGAATAATGGCAAGAGTACTGAATTTGTTTAGCCTCTTACTTCTCCACTCTCTTAATGCGGCAGGACTATAAGCACTTGGAGGGTCACTGGAAGAAGAAGGGCCCCCACCATTAGGGTTAATAAAGGAAAGTTAGGGACAACTGTTAATAATATTTAAAAGAACATTAGTAGCAATTCTCCAAGCATCTTCACTCTCTTTATTAGTGTTAGCACCAGAGATGTTACCACATACATCTCCATCATTAGAGGTAGCTGGAGGGAAAAGGTTAATGAAGGTAATAACTGTGGGGATCACCTCCTCCACCTCTGGGGTAGAGTTATCTTTAGTTAATAGAGGTTGAGTTCGATGCTTTCTGAGTACTGCTTTCTTTTCTAAACGTGAAGGCTCTTCATCCTACTCTGAGAAGGTTTACTTTCAGCTACACTCTCCTCCTCAATGTGAAGGCGCTGAACCACTAGTTCACCCTTACTGATTTTGGTACAACTAATGTTAAGCTTTCCATCTTTATTGATGAGTGGGCGGTTCTCTTCCTTCTTCATAATTTGGCGACACTTCACCCCGCTCTTTTTATCTTTTGTCAACCTTATAATGTAGTCTTTGAGAGTAAGATGAGCTTTAGTCATAAAAGACACAATCTTTCTCTTTTCAATCTTATTTCATTTGGCGTTATCCTTTCTAATGACATCCACGCAACCAGCACAAGCTTGCATTAAGAAGGAAAAGAAAGGTTAAGAACAAATAAAGGTCCAAAACCTAAAAAGCTATGAGAACACTAAGAGGTTACCTACAATTTGTGAATGGTTCAGAACGTTGAAAACTTTCTCTTCCTTGAGATCAACAATATGTGGCCTCCAAATGACCATTTTTTCTTTAACATTCTCCAAATTGAGAGGAAGTCTCTTCCTGGCATTCCTTGAATTGGTTGCATATTTAGGACTTATTGCATCGATAGAAGGAAATTTGATTTTTATAGAGATAATTGAGATACACCCAAGCTCCATACTAACTTGATACCAGATCGCTTGCTAGAAAGGATGTTTCCATTTCTTATAGCTTGAAGGATGTAACCACTAGGAGAGCCCTAAAGTTGGCGAAGTTATATAAGTTTGACAAGATGAGGTTTTCTCTTATGAAACAAGGTAGAAAAGCTTATAAGAGACAACAATGACAATGCCATTGGGAGTAAACTGGCAAGGAGAGACCCCATAGAATTTTAATAATTGTTTGGTAAAGGAATGCAATGGAGTCTCATTCGAAACTTGAAATGCTTGTATAAAACCACTTGGGGGTTCCAAAATTGGGTTTGGATAGGCGAATAGTAAGTAATATACATTCATGTCAAGACTCTTCAAGATATCCCATTTGTTTTTAAAACTTTTTATGCAATGCCATTGATAGACATCAATGTGTATATACCATAGTTCTTTGAGCTCATGCCCAGAACCACCAAAGGTGTTTTTATAAAATAAGAAGCCTCTTAAACACCTGTATATAACTTAGGGTGCTCTTGAATGTAATTCTTGAAGAATTCAATAGCTAATTTTTGAATTAAGAAGGAATTTCAAAAATTTTTGAGAAAATTTGATGGAGTGAAGAAGATGGGAATAAATGCTTAAATTTTGGTTGGAAGCTCAAATGCTACTAACGAAAACTCTTTTTAAAGATTAATAAAAGCCAAAACTCTTTTTAAAGAGTGATAAAAGCCAAAAATGCCAAAAAAAAGGCAAAACCTAATTGACCACTTAAGATGACTTTATAATCCTAACCCATTTTTAAACATATTAGAAAAATAATGTTTGGGGCAATAATAGGTAAAAGCTCAAATTGAGTAAAGAAAACCAGACGAAGCACTAAATGTGAAATTTGCACCCAAAATTCATAGAGAATTGCCAGATATTACCACGCCATTAATTTGAAAAAAATGTACAAGGAGGGTGATACATCCTAAATAAAAGAGGTTATCTACACTACAAGCTTACAACAGCCAAAAACCAAGATCACAAGCTTTACAAATACTAATATGAATCAGAATCACTAGAAGATTATGGTCTTATTACATGCACTTTTTCCCTTGTTTAAAATGCCATATTATATTCTTCAGCATGTAGGGTCTTTATGTTGTCGTTAGAGGGTTCTTAGAGTACTATCCCAGTGGAACCCCTAGATAGATTAGACCCTAATCTCTGTCTTTTTAGTAAGCATTCATCACATAATCTCAACTTTCTTTTACATATTTCAGTAGATTCCAAGCCTCCTAGAGAGGTACATGGGAGAGAGATAGACGAAAAGGTTGGAGAAGAGTTGTTGGGTGGTGCTTCAATCTCTTCATATGAAGGGCAAGCTAGCCCTACCCTGTACCATTGCCCTTCCAACAAAGGTGGAAGGAATGGAACCCTATTGGGGGGAAATAACTACCCATACAAAGGGGAATGAAGCACTTCCTACCTTTGGAGGATTAGCAACAGGGGTGGGAGGACCCTACTCCCAGGGGCTAACTAGATTTGGGAATCCATTCTCTATAAGACTAGTCCTTGAGCCATCGAGGATAGCTGCATCCGCTACCCACCCATGGAGGTATTTTCTACGGATGGCCTACAGACACCAACTTATCCCATTAGGGACATCAACAAAGTGGCATATGCCTAGGAGATGGCCAAGAAATTATTGAACTTCATGGCTAGGGAGAAGTGTATAAGAACATTTTTTTAAGAGAAAACCTTCATCGTTAGGCTTTGAAACTATTCCAATGGTTAGCTATGCCAAAAAGAAAGTAGAAGCCTACATCTTGATCATATAACCCAAACTTGAAGAAATTTTGGGAATAACACAAAAGAAAGCCTCTAGAGTTCTTATTTCAAAAGAGAAGGCTAAGAGAAACATTTCATTTTGTGCATAACTGGGGACAAAAATAAAAAGTATCCCCATCAAAGAAAGGAGTGGAGACCCTGTTGGACTCCAGGAGTGAGTGGGTTAGGGTTGAGCCATTTCTTGTAGAGATTAAAGTTAGAAAGAAGAAACCCTGGAATTTCTTGTGTAATGTTATGGAGTATGTGGGCTTTTGAATGTTAAAATCTCTAGAATTCTTTGTTCATAAAAAGAAGCCCTAAGAAATTACTGCTTACATGATTGGGGATTAGGGGAAAAGGGGAAATTGCCAAATATAACAAAATGAAAAACCAACATTAAGCATAGTAAAGCTAGAAGGATTCCTCATTAATTTCATGACTTCATTACATTTACATCAAATTACAAAGATCTACATTATAGAGAAAGCATAGAATAAATGCATAAAGATGAGAAGAAGAAAAAGAAAGAGAAGAAAAAACAGAAGATCAAGACCCCTGGCAGAAAGAGGCTCAAGTATTCATATTCTCTCAAAGACATAAGAAGGACTTGACCTAACAAGGCACACCTATGTCAGGAATCACACTACCACAAAGGAAGATATCTTTGGTCCAACACCAATTCTATTCTAGTTCTTCTCCTTTTCATTCCCTTTGTAGGCAGGTCGAGATTCTCTCTATTGTCCTCTAGCTTCACCCTTTTTCCTCATCTTATCTTCCCCTTCTGGCTAAAGCCTCTTGATTCTTTCTTTATCATCCTCCAAATCCTCCTTAGCCCTGGATCAGGCAATTCCCCTAGGGATTGAGGAGTCAAAGGAGAAGCTGGACAAAGATTGAATGTCTTCATGTAGAAGAGAGCTAAGAGATGGCTCATGTCAAAGAAGGGGTTGAAAATCATCATCATCATCACCACCAACAACATAGTGTCAAGTAGTTTTTGGGTGAGTAGGGTGGAAAATTTTGTCATCCTCTTGGACAGTGTTGAAATCAAGTCACTTATTATTTTAGCGGAAATCTAACCTAAGGAAAGCAATAAATGTGATAAATATAATTAATTAAACTAATTACTCACTAATACTAATCTAAATATAAATATTTAAACTAATATAAAACTAGGAGTGTTCATAGTTCGGGTACCTAAAATTTTAGGTTGGCAAAATGGTGTCGAACCGAAATATTTAGGTACCCAAAAATTTTGGTTCAGGTTTTTGGTGACCTAAAACCTAATTTTTTAAAATCTTTTTTTCCCTTTTTTACCTAATAATTTTGTTATCTCCATAACATCATTATTTTTGTTTATATTATAAAATGTTGCCGTATTGTGTCAACTTGCACTTGATATTATTACACAATATGACAATATCACACAGTACATTATGACCATTCACATTTTAAGGATTACACACCTCCATGAGGTGTAAGCTTAATAATAATGTATTCATGCCCAAATCGTGCAACAAGAGTTTCCTAGAGGACCTAGACATCTCAACAAAACAATGCAACTAAGTCAAAGTACTTGCCTTTATGGGACTTGGGGGGTATTTGGCTTACAAAGTCTTTAGGGAAAGGACAAATAGAAAAAAAAAGGAGATTTTTTGGGTACCTAAACCCTTAAAACCCCAAATCGTATTCGCACTGATAACCCAAAAAAATACTGGTTCGGGTACCCGACCTGATATTTTCAAATATTTAGATACGTATACCCTAAAGTTTGAATTGGATAGAGGGTTTTTGGTTCGGATAAGTGGTTTTATGGATATTTTTGAATGCCTCTATCTAAAACAAACCACAACCAATGCAAAACACCAATCTAACTAATAATAGACTAACAAAGCATCTAATTTAACTAGAAAAGCATCAAATTGCCTAACTAAGAGAAGAGAGAGAAAATTCAGTATCTCGAAGGCTCAAAAATATAACAATGGATGTTAGTTCCCATTGTTGGCGCGAATGGATGGAATTTGTAGCTTGACTTCCATTTATTCTCACTAATCTTATCTAGTTAATTCTAATCTAACCTATGACCAACCAAATGTCCAACTTTTCAAAAGGAGGTTCTTGAATCCTAACTTGAATGTAGCGGGGGAGAGTTGAAAATGGAGATTTGAGAAAAGAAAAAGAAATATCAGAAGTAGAGAAAAGAAAGAAAACAAGATTCAGGAGTAGACAACATCACTAAAGCATGAAATTAATCAAAAGCAAGAAGAATTGAATGCTAGAAGAGAAGAGTAAGGGAGTGCAATTGAGCAAACTAGCCATTCAATTGAAGAGCTTGAAGAAAAAATGCTATTGAAAGAGAATCAAATGCTTGTAATTAAAATCTAAATAATTTGAAATGTGGTTACATTAGTAAAAATCACCACTAATCTACTCCTAAGCACTGCCCTCAAAACCCTAAAAACTGAGGCAACCCTACTTTCAAACCCAGATGATTTAAGAAATGGAGGAAAAAGAATTTATTTAGACATCAAATCAGTGACTTAGGTGTGAACGTGCCATGTGGCACTGGCAGACTATGCCAAATTTTTAGATTTTGGCACAAGAACATAGCAACAACAACATTTTGGCACGACCATGCCACTTGGCGGTGGCAACCCTTAACAAATTCCGACATTGTTCTTCTTCCGCCGTGTTTGTACTTTTTAACCTGGCCTTCTTTCATAGTTATCTTGGGTTAACGTGCCCAACTTTCAGTACATTAGCACCCATTATCTACCATTTGAGTAATTGTCTTTATTACCCACAAAACCAATAAAACACTGATAAACAAACTAATTTGCCAATTATTATGAGCAAAATCTAAGTAGAATGAGGCACAAAATTCAAGCATCTGAGCTTGAACAAATACGCCTACACCAAGACTTGCAAAACAAAATAAAACTGCTAGAACCTAACTCACTTTCGTAGAATCACAGTCGCATTTAGCATACGTATTTAAACCCCTTGGTTCCCCCTAAAAGGATGAGTGAGGTCTTATGAGGATTTCTAGAAGATACACCTACAAAATCTTTGAAATATTTTTTGATTTTTCAAACGCATAGCATATATATAAGGCACAGGGAAAATATTTGCACGTCTAAATTGATTCTATCACCGTAACAATCTAACTACGAAGTCATGTACAAGCAAAACATCTAATCGAGAAGTACTTAGGTTATGAATGCATCACGACTCTCGCTTTTCATCGCACTCAACACAATGACATGATATGTTCTTCTTGATGCTTCGTGCAAAGTGTATTGACTCTTAATGCTAGGTTAACAAAATCATTTTTACTTGGCTAATAGACTTCCCTTTACTAGATGATCAACCTCAGCTCTCTTTCCTTTCCTCATATACTCATTCCTTTGTTTTCTTTCCTCAGTTTTCTTTCGCTTGTATCCTTATGCTCCTTCGCCGGGGTAGGGTAGTTCTTGGCTTATTACGCCTTAAGCTCCTAAAGGAACATCTTAGTACATATTTTGACTTCTTCCCTATTAGGGGTTTTATTTGGATGTGCAAAGCACTTATTCAAGTCTAAATAGAGGTACCTAAGTCAAGGTCTTTCTCTCACTCTTATTTTTCTTATTTTTTTTCTTCTTCAAAGGAAAAGTTGGAAATTCAACTAATCAAGTAGAATGTCCTCAACGCATGTTTAACAAACTAACACGAAGAGTTAGTGCTCAAGTTTATAAGGCAGCCATAATATCGCACATATGAGATTGAGTTATTATGTAAAACCAAAAATTACACCATAGATAAGTGTCTACCATACATATTTTATCTATATACAAGCTAACTAAGCCGTTAGAGATCAAAAACCAATTAAGGAGGCACAATAGTTCCCAAAATAAAGCAAAAACTATAAGAAAAACTTCAAAAATTTCAAAAAATATATGCAAGTGGGCAACTCATCTATCCACCAAAACTCTACAATGTCCTCATTGTGGAAACAAAGTGCCAAAAAGTAATCACATAAGCTATCTAATCGCAAACCCAAGACAAATCCACTAAATATATACAAACCTGTTACACCACTAATAGCACAAAACCAAACAATACCAACAAATATTCACAAAACAAAGCACACCACCAAAAAAACACATTAACAAAACATACATATCAAACAAGAGTGATCATAGCCAACTCAACTCAACAGATCCCAAATTTCGCCTTAAAATCAATCACCTCGGCAATCACAGTCCTAAATATCCACAATTATATACAAAAAGAAAGAAAGAAAAGAAAAAGGAAAATAGAAGAGTTGGAACGATCATGCCTGGTTGAATACAAAATGTACGCATACGATGCCTCACTAAGATAGTGTTATATAATGTTCGAGGAGCACCAGACATTCCTCTCATTCAAGATCAAGTCATTCCACTGGGATGCCGTCAAATCTATCAAGAGCTTATCATGCATCTCAAAAGATTGAATATAAGAAAATACTAATAAAACCACATCCATAATAGTTAGTACTCTCAGGAATTTATCATATGCCTTAGAAAAATCAAAAGAGTGATTAAAGAAAGTGGTCCACATGATTTTTCTAGACAAGTCCACTACATATGTATGAAAAAGGTCAAGGGAGGGATTATGACCTCCAAATGTACCTAAGGATTGGATAAAATCAAACACATTATCAAATAAGGTTTCTAAAGTTGAATCCACATTAACATCATTGCTCGCCAAAGAGTTAAGGGTCGTCATAAACTCATGCCTATGGAAAGGGGAGAGTGGTGGACAAGTAAGAGAATTGGAGATCAAGTTAAGGGGGTTCAGGGACACATGATCAGCAAACTCAAGAGAAAGAGGTGGTACCTCAACCACAGCCTCCGTATATGACTCCCCTAAAGGAGTCTCCTCAAGTATAAGCTACTCCTAAAAAATATTCTCCAACTCACCAAACAAATTCAATTCATTAAGACTAGACTCAACCTCACGTTCCTCACTCTCCTCGGGCTCTCCTAAGGGGGCTAGGGTCGGGATAGCCAGAACATTTTTATGGGAGTCCAAAGGCTTACTAGTCTTAATAAAAGATGCATATGCAAGGGCAAGTGAAAATAAGTTATAAAATCCTTCAAAGTCACACAAGGGGTGTCAATTTAAAGTTTGGGGCACAAAGGGGGAGATGACTCAAAATTGCCTAAAGAAAAACCCTTGGGTGAAGAAGGTCCTACCCTAAGGTTAGTGTCATGCAACATTGACATAATGCTCTGCACATGATGTTTAACCAAATTTGAGAATTGGCCTATCAATGTGTTTATCATGTTCTCCATGGACTCTATATAGTTTACCGTTGCCTGCTCAAGTTGCTCAAGTCTGGAGTCCATAAAAATAACATGAGGATAAGAAGTGATGTCATGGTTGGACAATTGACAAGAATCACAAAGAAAGAGAGCATGTTCAATAGATTAAGGTGAGGGGCACAAGTTTTCACAAATTATTCCTCATAATATGATATTGTATGAAAAGCACATAGATCGAGGAAAGACGTCCTGGATCCACAACCAACCTCCTTAAACTTATAAGTATTGCTAACTAACCATTCAAGCATGTCCGAAGCTTTATCCACACTTTTGGAATGAAAATCCCAGTACTCCAAAAGAGTACAGGTGTCATAATTCACACCCTCTTAACAATACACAAGATTTCCCATATGAAAAACCATAATGAGGACGCTAAGCAAGATAAGCAGTCAAACGATCCTAATAATAGTATAACAATTTTAGTTTATATTGGGGAAAATGAAAAATTACCATTTTTTAAATCGCTCTAGATTTTTCAATTTTTAGGGATTTTTGGTTTTTCTTTTTAACACAAAATGACTAACCTAATATGTAAACATCACAAAACTAAACATGAAAGACGTAAGAAAACACAAAGTGACCTACTTTCGTGTCGTTGTCTCCAGCAACGGTGCCAATTTGGTAAGAGGTTTTGGGTGAATATGATGGAAAATTTTGTTGCCACCTAGGACGGTATTGAAATAAAGTCAATTGTTATTTTAGCTCAAAACTAACCTAAGCAATAAATGTGATAAACATGATTGTTACTCACTAATCATAATCCAAATATAATTAATTAAACTAACCTAAAATAAAAGCACAATCAACACAAAACATCATTCCAACTGACAATAAACTGACAAATCATCTAATTTAACTAAAAAAGCATTAAATCTTTTAACGAAGAGAAGAGAGAGAAAACAGAGTACCTTAAAAGCTCAAAAATCCAACAATGGTGGTTAGCTTCCATTGTTAGAGCCAATGGATGAAATTTGTGGCTTGACTTCTACTTATTGTCATTAATCTAACCTAACTAATTCTTATCTATCCCATAACTAACCAAATGTTCAACTTTTCAAAAGTGGGTTTTCAAACCCTAACTTGAATGAAGAAGAGGAGAGTTGAAAATGGAGATTTGAGATAAGAAGCATAAAGATTGAATGTAGAGAAAAAAAAAAGATTCAAGAGTAAACAATATCACTAAAGCATGAAATTAGCCTAAAGCAAAAAGATTTGAATCCTATAAGAGAAGACTAAATGAGAGAAATTGAGTAAACTAACCATTCAATTGAAGAGCTCAAGGAGCAAATGCAATTGAAAGAAAGTCAAATGCTTGTAATTAACACTTAAATAACTTGAAATGCGGTTACATTAGCAAAATTCAGTAGTAATATGCTCCTAAACACAACCTTGAGAACCCTAAAAAATAAGCTATTTGACTTTAAAACTCACATGATTTCACAAATAGGGGAAGGAATGTTTATAGAGACCCCACGTCAATGACCTTGCAAGGTTGTGCCATGTGGCACTGGCAAACTGTGCCCACTTTTTGGATTTTGACACAAGAACATAGCAGAAATAGGATATTGGCATGATTGAGCCACTTGACACTGGTAGTGCCCATTTTTTGGATTTTGACACAAGAACATAGCAGAAGTAGGATATTGGCATGATTGAGCCACTTGACACTAGTAGCTCGTGCTAAATTCCTGCATTGTTCTTCTTCCTTGTTTCTCTAATAGTTTTTGTGCCTATTGACTCGACCTCACTTCTTGGTTATCCTAGGTTAACATGCCTAATGTTCAGCACATTAGCAACCATTATATGTTATTTAAGTAATTGTCTTTATTACCTACCAAAAAAAAAACAAGAAAACACTAAACTATTTTACCAATTATTATGAGCAAAATGCAGGCAGAATGAGATACAAAATTCATGCATCTTGAGCCAGAATAGGTGGGTCTGCTTGCTCCTTCTCCAAATAGCTAATGAGGTTAAACATCCTTATCTAGAGCTGGATGAAGCCAAACTCATGAGTTACTCAACCTTATCCATTGACATCATACTTTCTCTAGTAGACATAATAGAAGTTCTTTCCTCATTTTGAGTTGTGATGGCCCCCAGAGAAGTAGCTCTTGAGAGAGGAGCAGGGGAAAGGGGACATGGATGCAAAGGAGGAAAAGTATATATGAGATGAGGAGGTGGGACAACAGCTAAATCCTCAAGAACCATGGGGAACCATGAGCAACTACAATGGGATACCTATGAGGATGCCCTCTATGTCATAGAAAGTGTGGCTTCAAAAAGAGGGGGGCTAGGAGAAAAATGCCACAAATCAGTTGGGCATACAAAGCCTTGGAATAGGATCAGTCGCCCTTAATGCTGGCCCTCAAAGTAATTGTAAATGTGATCCCATTTGGCAATGCCAAAGAGGCATAGGTTGTAAGGATGTCTAGCTAGAAAAAATGCTCAACATTTGCTCTTCTCTTTTTTTCACTGTAAACCTCCTCGTATAAGGATTGGAAGGGATAAAAAGCATCCCCTGACGTCTTAGAAGATCTCCAGTCTATATTTTCTGAGCCATTGATCAAGAGAAATTGTTCAGGAAGGACACGAAAGAGGTTGGAAAATGCTTTGTAAAGCTTAAAAGAAGATTAAAAGAGAAACAAATAGATATCTTTTGAGAAGCTTGAAATGGGGTTGAAAATTTTTGAAGAGATGGAACCCTGAAAGGCTAAATTTATATAAAAGATTAAGGCAAAAATGTATCATTAAAATGGAGGGGACAAAAGACATGTGCCTAATTAAGAAATCTCTAAAAACTGTACAAGCCATCATTACTGTCATAGGGAAATGAAGAGAAAACCAAACAGTTAAGGTAGGTTAAGCTGCCTTGAGATGATGTCAAAACTTTCTTAGGAAAGGAAAATGAAATTAGCCAAACATTAAATTTCTAAAATGAGGGTTTGAAATCCGGTTAGGGGAGTTTCACTGAAAGTGGGATAAAAATCTAATGGAACATAGTATGGATAAGCCTCTCTAGGAAAGTGACTAGATCAATGAAGAGTGTAAAAACCAAGCATAAGAAAGCCCTTAAGGTCTAAACAAAATTATAGTTCAAGGTGAAAAATTCCTAAAAAGTTAACACTAGGTGTGGCTACAAGTTAAGGCATGTTAGATTAAAATTTGACATACCTTCAGGGGCAAATGATTCTGGTAGATAAAAGTTCTAAAATGCATTGGGCCAAAGCTCAATACAGGTTTGAGCAAGATATTGGCTAGATCAACTAACTGTCAGAATTGAGCATTGGGCCAAAGCTCAAGTTATCAGTTTAATAAAAACCTAGTCCAATGAAGCCTTGACTTATTTTCTACGTGCATGGCTTCTGCAAATGGTAAGAGATCTGTTGGGTACTAATTTGTCGTATTTTACGTGGCTCTTTCATATAATTTTAGCTCATACAATAATATAATCTTTAGGATTTTTACTTTTTTATCTACTTTTGTAGGTAATAAGTTTAACTGAGCAAGTGCCACAAAAGGAGCAAAAAAGGAAGAAAAGAAAAAGACAAAGCAACGGGCGACGAGGTTGGTCGACTATGCGATAGCCATCGCCCCCCAGCCAGCAGTAGCTGCCAGCTGGGGGTGGCGACGATCATCGCCCCTCTCCTCCCACGCACTATTCTCGTGGTCCGGCTTGATTCCTATTTAAAGCCTTGATTCGGGACTTTTTGGGGGTTCCGGGAGGCGATTTTTAGAGAGTTTTAGTTTAGGGTTTGGCCAATAAAACCTCAATAGGAGGATTAGATTGGGATATTAGATTGTATTTTGGGATTCAAACTTCTAGATTTCAAGCTCATTCAATCAATTCAAGCCTAAGTTTCCCTTTTCTCTCTTTCTTTATTTCATGTTTATTCTTATTACTCTTATTTTAATCTTGGTAGTTTAGTTCATGTTTAGTCTAAATGTTTGATCTTTATTATGATTTCATGTTTGGTAGTTGTTTTAATCCATGCTACAATAGATTTACTTCTCTAATTTCATGTTTGTTTCTTTGTTTGGTAGCTTAGGTTTAAATTGGGGCTTTTATGTTTTGTGGTTAATTAGTTGTGACGTTGGTTGCCTTGGATTGTAATTAGCTATTTGATGGCTAATTAGTCTTGTATTAGGCCTAACCACACCTAATTTATGCCTCCAATTTAAAGTTTTCTCTCATGCCCGCCACATGTTTGATGAAATGCATGAGAGAGCTTTCATTCTTATTTTTGGGCGGTTGACTTATGCTAAGAGGTGAGGTCAACTTGCTAGCGTGAGTGAGAGAATAGGTGGGGTTTGAACATGAAAATAGTCCTGATCCTAGCTAGGTCCGTGGGTTGCTCACCTTGTGGGCTAATTAGGCTAACCCCCTGAAAATAGGTGGTCCGACCAATTAGACTAGCCCATGACCCTCAAGAGAGGGCTTGGGGGCTCTTTCATGGTGCAACCAACCATCTCAATTGTTAGCATAGGTTGGTTAGGTTAGGACTCATCTAAACTACTTAGCTCATTAATTGGTCAAATTGTAATTCCACGCTCCTTTCTTTCATGTTTGTTAACTTAGTTTAGCCTTGTTTTCATTTTTCACTCGGTCTATATTGAACACTTAAGCTTATCCCAGTGTTGGAAACCCGTCTCTCAGTGAACGACACCCTGAGTACTCAATGGTAAAGCCTTGCACTTAGGGTTGTAAATTTTAAAACTCGAATTTTTCCTATGAAGTTTTTGGCGTCGTTGCTTAGGAGTTAGCGTTTTTTAATATCAGGGTTTACTTTATCATTCAAGGATAGGCTTTTAGGAAATCCAAAAGAATTTTAAAAATCAAAACTTTGAATTTTTTTTTGGAAATGGCTATTTTCCATTACCTTAATTTGAGCATGAACCTTTTTGGTAATATTTGTCTAGATTGAATGATTATCGTACTTCATATGTGCATTTCACGTATGAAAAATGGGAAATATGCAATGTTGTGCTTAAGAGGATAACACATGAGACTCGAGTCATCCTTGAGTCCATGTGTTATGGTTGTATGTGCTTTTTAGACGTTGATAAGATGTGGGATTTGTTTGAGTCTTTGGCTTGGCATCAATGGCACCACGAGAATGCTAGTCAATCTTTTGTCTGCCCTTCCCCCGTTTCTTATGATTTGCACACCTAATCTCCTCTTATGTACTCTTGTTGTCAATCTTTTGACCAAGATGCAAATTCTTATCCCTATTATGATATTTCTGATGCATGTTATGCTAGACTTAATGCCGTAATAGAGATAATGACTAAGCGACATGAGTGCTTTGTTGGTAAGTTGAGGGGGTGTGGCCTATTGCATCAGACCGACCCTAGTCCATCTTCTCCTAGACTTGAGGTTAGTCTCTATGACGGTTATAAGTGTTCCCTTTCCTTAGAAGCTGATTTTATGGTTGATTCACCTTTGACCGGCCTAGAGGAAGTGATTGATCCTCCCTTGACATCTTTACCATTCGTCGCTCCATCTGTGTCTAGCACACCTAGAGACACTACTGAGGGTGTATTGCACTTACTTTTTTCTCTCCTCTCTTTAGCTCAGTGCATGGGGCTAGAGATGGGTGAGTCTCTTAGGGGTGATGTTAGTTGTGTAGAGGAAGATTCGCTTGATTGGTCGGGCGATATTGCATTGTTAGAGCCTTCTTTTGATAAGTATTATAGTGATGATGTGAGGGTTGGTGCCGCTCCTAACATTGAGTATATTGACCCCATTTGCATCGAGTCACTTGATTTAGCCCCCATTTCATCCCCCTTCCTTCCTACCACCCCCTCTTAATTGCATACATTTCATGAGTCCTTAGGTGATATTAGAGGGTATAATCCCTCCTTGGAGCCTTATTGTGCATACCTAGAGGACATGCCTAGGAAGATCATGTAAAGTACTTTCTTTGATCATGCTTTTAATTTTTCCGTGGCATTTGGTACGTGTAAGAGGACATTAACTATCTTTGCTTCTTTCATTTTCGTGTTCTCTTACTTACATCACTTTGAGATGCATGCACAGGCACATGATAAACTTCTGCGAGCATTGACTGCATCCGAGTTGATGACTCCAGTCTTGAGAGACGAGGAGGAGTGGCGAATGCTCCTCGAGCCGCCTATAACACCATCTTAGTGAGGTATAGTTTGAGGAATAGTTTGGGTACAATCAATACTCGACTTGATATAATTGTTCTCACTCTTCTCCCTTCTTTTTATTTTCTATCTTTTTCTTTTTGTTTAGTTGTAGATATTAGGTTGTGCTTTTTGTTGGTGATCACTTTGAGGTGAAATTTGGGATGTTGTTGAGCTAATTGATGGCTATGATCACCTTTGTGTGCCTTTTATTCATAGTTGTGTTTTGATTTTGGTGGTGTTGTGGGATTTGTACATATTTAGTCTTGGTGGTGTTCATTTTGTATACATGTGTGGTCTTGTTGTTGATTGGGTGAGATTGTGTTTTGGGGGGAGTGTGTTAGGTTGTGTATATGTGTGTAGGTTTAGTGTTCTTGTATGATTTCATTTTCTTTGTTTTTGTGGTGGTAGTGACTCCTCGACTTGCAATGAGGACATTGTGAGATTTAGATGTGGAGGTGGAAAGTCATTAACCCTTTTGTTGTGTATATTTTTGAAAATTTTTCAATTTTTGTGTAGTTTTTCTTTTTGGCTTTGGGGAGCTTTTATGCCTTTGTGATTGGTCTTTGACCTTTGATAGCTTAGTTGCTAACTTGTATATAGGTCGAATATGCATGATGGAACACTTGTCCACAATGTAATCTCCGGTCTCTCATAACCCCATTTCACATATGTGGTTTTGTGCCTACCTTGTACACTTAACCATTGACATTTGGTGTTAGTTGTCGAAAATTGGGTTTGGGGATGTTCAACTTGGTTAATCGACTTCTAGTTTTGGCTTCATCATCAGAAAAAGATACAAATCATAAAAACAAGAAGTGTAAAAATGAGCTTAATTTCGGTACCTCTATTTGTGCTTAAATCAGTGTCTTGCACATCCAAGTAAAACCCCTAAATAGGAAAGAAGCCCGAATATGTGTTAAGTTGTTCCCCCAGCAGTTCAAGGCCTAATAAGACAAGAACTACCCACCCGACAAAGGAGCATAAGGAGAAAAGCAAAAAGAAAAGAAGAAAAGAGAACAAACGGAGCAAAAATAAAGGAAGTCATAAGCCAAGTGGAGATGACCTTTGGCCTCGTTTTAACCTAGCATTAAGAGCCAATACACTTTGCACGGAGCACCAAGGTGTACAAATCGTGTCATTGTGTTACGTGGGGTGAAAAATGAGAACCAAGATGCATGTATAGCCTATGTGTGTCTTGAACGCTATATAGCTAGGGAGCTAGGTTGTTAAGGTAATAGAGTCGATCTAGATGTGTACATATTTTCCCCTTTTCCTTGTACATATGTTTTTCTTTTGAAAAACAAATTCAAAAATACCTCAAGAATTTTGTGGGTATATCTTCAGCAAACCCTCACAAGACCTCACTCATCCACTTGGGTAACCAAGGGGTCTAAAGGGTTTGTTGCACGCACTAAATGCAACCGTGATTCCTACGAAAGTGAGTTAAATTCGTAGGTTAGTTTTTCCTTCATTTTGCTCGAGGACAAGCAAAAGATAGGTGTGGGGTATTTGTTAGCCACTAATTTGTCGTATTTTACGTGCCTCTTTCACATAATTTTAGCTCGTATAATAATACAATATTTAGGATTTTTACTTGTTTTATTCACTTTTGTAGGTAATAAGTTCAACCCAACAACTGCCATGGAAATGAGCAAAAAAGGAACAAAAGAAGAAGGCAAAGCAACGGGCGACGAGGGCTGGTTGACTGTGTGACAGCCATCGCTCCCCAGCCAGCAGCAGTCGCCAGCTAGGGGGTGGCAGCAGCCTGTTGGGGTCGGCGACGACCATCTCCCCTTTCATCATGCGTGCTGTTTTCGTAGTCGGCTTGATTCCTATTTAAAGCTTTGCTTCTGGAATTTTTGGGGGTTTCGCGAGGCGATTTTTAGAGTAGTTCTAGGTTCGGTTTTGACCGATGAAAACCCCAATAGGAGGTACATTAGTAGATTATATTGTATTTTAGGATTCAAGTAGATTTCAAATTCATTCAATCAATTTAAGCCTAAGTTTCCTTGTTCTCTCTCTCTCTTTATTTCATGTTTGTTCTTATTACTCTTGTCTTAATCTTGTTAGTTTAGCTCATGTTTAGTCTAAATGTTTGATCTTTATTATAATTTCATGTTTGGTAGTTGTTTTAATCCATGCTGCACTAGATTTACTTCTCTAATTTCATGTTTGTTTCTTTGTTTGCTAGCTTAGGTTTAAATTAGGGCTTTTATGTTTTTTGTGGTTAATTAGTTATGAATTTGGTTGCCTTGGGTTGTAATTAACCATTTAATGGCTAATTAGTCTTGTATTAGGCCTAACCACACCTAATTTATGCCTCCAATTTAGAGTTTTCTCTCATGCCCGCCACATGTTCGATGAAATGCTTAAGAGAGCTTTCATTGTTATTTTTAGGCGGCTAACCTATGCTGAAAGGTGAAGTCAACTAGCTAGTGTGGGAGAGAGAATGGTCGGGGTTTGGACATGAAAATAGTTTCGATCCTAGCTAGTTCCATGGGTTGCTAACCTTGTGGTCTAATTGGGTTAACCCTATGAAAATAGGTGGTCGGGCCAATTAGACTAGCCCATGACCCTCGAGAGAGGGCTTGGGTGGTCTTTCCTAGTGTAACAGACCATCTCAATTTTTGGCATCGATTGGGTAGTTTAGCACTCATCTAAACTACTTACCTCAGTAATTGGTCAAGTTGCAATTCCAAGCTCCTTTCTTTTATGTTTGTTAGCTTAGTTTAGCCTTGTTTTCATTTTTCACTTGGCCTAGATTGAACACTTAAGCTAATCCCGGTACGTAAAATGCGACTCCCAGTGGATGACAACCCGAGTACTCAACGGTAAAACATTGCACTGGGGTTATAAATTTTAAAACTCAAATTTTTCCCATCAAGATCTAATTCTGTGGGGGAATTTCGGAAATCAATCAATGGTATGGAATTTAGGCGTTGGTCGGATTCTTTCATTGATTTCTTACCCACTATGACTAAAAAGCTCCCAACAGGCCACTTATGCTTGAAGGCAAAGTCTTTATTCTTGGCTTGAAAACATCAAAATCTCCCAAACATATTTGGACACGACAAAGATCTTTAAAGCTGAATAATGTTTAAAATAAAATCTCCTAAACATATTTGTACACTCTAATAATCCTAGTTAAATTTATCTAAGAGGACTTTCCTAAATCCCTATATGAACATATCATGGTTAGACATAAACGTGAGAGCACAAGTGTGCTTACAATAATTTATGTAGCAACCTGGCTTACTTCTCTAATTCGTTTCTTAAATTCTCTTAACTTGAGAGTTAGAGGTTTTTGAAGAGGTGAAACCCTCCCATCTTCCAAGAGTTGTTTTTGTAAGGAATTCTTGCACGGTGGCATGAGATCCTCAAAGTTTCAGGAGAAGTCCAAAAGTCTTATTTGTGCTTAAACAATTTTATTATAGAATTTACTTGACTAGATTAAACAAATTGTACACATAGTTAGGACCACCATATAGCCCATGCATTTGAACTACATATTGTTTTACAACAATGCTTTCTTATGGGTCAGAATATAATCTTTGTTTGATCGGGTGTTATTAGCCCCACTACTCATTAAATTCAAGGCCTACAAGCTAAGTGTGACAAGAATGGTAGACCCTCAGTGAATAAGGTTTTGACCTAATGTCTGAGACTAAGACTCTAGTTACTTCACATTTCAAGTTCGACTTTCTCCTCTTCTATTATGTCCCAGTTGTATTCTATTGTCTTTATGACTTATCCAAACCAAGGGGGAAAGTAATCGTCCTACTGATATTGAATAAAATCTATTTGTATAAAAGTATTCCCCAAAAGCTACAACATTTAGGTTGAATACTGGCACCATACTCTAGTCATTATCAAAGCTTGCAACGGGTGGTTCAATAATTAGAGCTTATAGAAGTTTACATGACCTAAACTGATATGACCTCAATCCAAAATCAAGTGAGTAAATTAAAATGAGATTTACAACTCATTAATTAAATGGAATGAATTATAACCCAGAACTATTTATGATGGATATTATGCTAACTTAGCAAATGAAACAAAACCATAAATTTTTTTTGGGTAGAATGGTTTGTGGGGCACTAAGTGTTTAAGATTCCTTCGTGTTCTTTTGGTTCATGAGATGTACTTATTGGCAATTATTACTAAAATAGTATGGAAGTTACTGAAACATGATGAAACTTGTTGAAATTGTGCTGAATTGCATTGAATTGTGTTGAGTCACACTGAACTAGTTTGTATTACTAGTGACTAATTGTGCTACGTTGTTACAAATTGTCGAATTGTGATGAACTATGCTTAATGATGTTGAATTCAAATGAACAGTGTCGAATTGTGCTAAAACTCATTAAATATTGATGATAAGTAATTATCCTAAGGCCCTGTTCTTTTGGTGGTTTAATGACCCATCTCAAGCCCATGCACTTTTTCTCACTCTTACCCACTTATTTCCACTCTTTAAAAAATACCACTTCTTCCCACTCCTACTCACTCCCATCCATTTCTTCTCACTACTTTAACTACTATTTCCCGTATTTTGAAAACTTGTACAATTTATGTAATTGGGTGTAGGAATTGTGTAATTACAATTAACTAAAGTTTTTCAACTTTTTTTCAGATGTTAAGCAAATATTTGTTAATCGTGTCAGAAATTGTAGATGAAATAATTTTTGTTTTGTATATTGAAGAAATAATTTTTTGGGGGTTGTTAAGCAAATACTAGTTATTCATGACTGATAAATGTTTTGGTTTTGATTCTGTATATGGAAGAGATGTTTAATTTGCTTGCATTGTTCGTAATTTATGACAGAAACTGGAGATGTATTTTTTCTGTATATTGAGTAGATATTTTTTTCGTCTGTATTGGCATCAAAATATTGGTTATTCATGGCACAAATTGTAGATGATTTATTTTTGTATATTGAACAGATGTGTATTTTTTTCGTTATTCATATTTGGTGAAACAACTTGTGGGTTTTTTTTGTATAATGAGCAGATAATTTTTGTTTGTTTATGTTGGTAATGAAATATTCGTTAATCGTCACCCAAATCATGGATGATTGTTTCTGTATCTTTAAGAGATCTTTTTTTCATTCTTCATAATTCGTGACAAAAATTGAAGATATTATTTTCTAGCATAATGAAGAGATGCGTGAATTTTGTTTGCGTTCTTTGTAATTCGTGACACAAAGTGCAGATGTATTTGAGTGTACATTGAACATATATTTGTTTTCAATTTGCAACTCTGGGGTACCCTGGATTCTATAGAAATAGTTTTTAAGGTACAACTTTTTAAAATGTATTCCCAGGTACCTACTATTTTGGGTAAATTATTAGGAGGGGTTGATATTTTATGAAGCAATTACTTTTGAAGTTTTTCTTTACAGCTTAGTCCCCGAACTTTTTGAATTTTCTATTTTTGTCCCAAATGAGGTTCAAAGTGCAAATATTCAAATTTTTGGGGCTTTTTAGCAAAAGTAAGCCTATATTTTTGTTTAGACTTCTTATAATGACTTTACTGGTACTAGTTATCACAATCTACTACTTATGTCATAAATATTATATTTTTTGTGATTAACGGTCCACCATGCTTAGCAAAATAATTAAAACTCAATTAGAGAGTTTCGAACATTACCTGAACTTAGTTGGCTCTGGATTCCCGCGTTTCTTTAGCTTCCAGTTTACAAAGATTGCTAATCTCAACCACACTTTCCTTAGATCAGGCAAAGCACAGATCTGTTTCGTTTTCTACCTTGGACCGTAGTCACTACTCAAGTTTTATATATTTTACAGGATAGTGAGATTTTAATCAAGAAGTTGTAGTATTTAAGACATAAGGCTTAGTTACATAATGTTCCCCACAGAGAAACTTCTTTTATTGAAAGCTTGAAAGTGGAAATATTACAATAGAAAGCTTGAAGAGGAACTTAAGCTAAGATCATTAGAGATGCTTGCTCATAGAGAAATGGAGAATCCTAACTTCTCTTTTGCTCAAGAATGGTCAAATGACTGTGTCCTTTCTCAGCACTCGACCTCTCCCTTTATAGAGGGGATGGGGGTACATAGGAAGCCCTATATGGAATTTTCGTTGGACCATCAGGAGATGCGAGAATCTAATGGGTCCTTTTGAACATGCACTATTAAAATTTAGTTAGTCTTGAAAAAAAATGGGAACTTCGGATCTGGGATTTTCATAAAGTAAACTACCATCCCATATTCTCAGGCTTTAATGATGGGGTCATTTAGAGAGACTGAATTTTTTGGGAAACTAACACCACCAATTGCAAACTTCTCAGGAAAGTAGATTTTAGTATTTCATGATTCCCAAATATCATAGGAATAATTACTGATTTGGAAAATATGTGGATTCAAGGTGGGCCCCACAGGAGCGCCCATGGGCCAGGCTAGGTCAATTACTTTCAGTAGTCCCCGAGTTTAGAAATCCATACTTCAAAAGCACAGTGTGGGAAACCACTGAGTGGCCCGTTAGGGGAATGTCCTAAGTGAAATTACTATTTTGCCCTTGGCTACAAGGACTATAAATACCGCCTACCCACCTCAGGATGAGGGATCACCTTCTGGAAAATTCTCCCATATATCATAAATTCTCTTTTTCTACTCTGTCATTTCTTGGGACCCCCTACTAACTTGACCGTCAGAGAGGCATTCCTCGGATCTCGACCCAGGGTTGCCCTTTTTACAGGTCCAACGCTCGAGGAAAAGATCAGCATGCATCTCGCTTGTGCCATCACGTAAGCCTGCTCTCATCCCATGTCATCTTCAAAGAAACCAGAAAGTCCGAAAACAGATTCAGCATCGTCTGTGGGGAGAGAGTGGTGAACGATGGTAGTGAGTGACGCTGTGCAGGCACGTTCTTGGAGAGACAAGGCCCCGTGGCAGAAGTGTCAGTACCTCTCGAAGTGCAAGACACCTCTGAAAGTTCCCGAGCAAACCCCCGCTCAGTCGGACAACACCCACCCGAGCAGGAAGCTTATGCCACGGTGGACGCATTGAAGATCCTTATGTCCACCATGACCAACACTATACTCCAACAAGTAACCGAACAAGTGAAGAAGACTATGGAGGCCGTGAACTCCGCGAGACCTTTACCTACCTTTGATTATGTGCCTGCCGCGGGATGTGAGCCATCCCACAGGCACGCTCCTGCTAGGTCGCATCGCTGGAGCAACGAGGTGAGAGACATTGCTCGTCTTGAGAGGGATGGACGGTCTCAGGAAGGGAAACATGATCATTCTATGGGGGCGGTAGGCCCGTATGCCAGCAGGGCTACCCCAGGAAGACCTACAAAATCCGTCACTGCCTCTACGCCATGCACAACGCATTCCTGGCGCACTGCCTGGTTCGAGGAGCAGGAGCCTCGAAGCCCCGAGGAGAAGTCTCGGGAAGGGGACACACCCTTGAGCGTCACTCAAGGAGGGAGCGTACTCGTAGCCTTCCCTCAGAAGGCAAACATGGTCAGGACTCCCAATATGGTAGATCCTTGGGTAGCCCCGCAAGGGTTGGTCTCCCCCAAAGAAGCCCGTCGATAGTCGAGGTGGAATGACACATCAACAATCCCATAAAAGTATTTGGAATAGCCATCTGGGCGGGGACCATCCCCTTCTCCACCCCCTTTAGCGCGGAAATAATCAACGCCCCCTACTACGAAAGGGTTAATATGCCCACCATAGACCTATACAACGGCACCATGAACCCAGAAGAACACCTTGGGCTATACAAGGCTCAGATGTATGTCCAACATATCGATGACACTGTGTACTATTGATATTTCCGAGCCACCTTGAAAGGGGTAGTGCAGTCTTGGTTCAACAGCTTAACTCCAGGGAGTGTTTCCTGCTTTTAGGACTTAGCCGACAGATTTAGCTAATTCATTGCTAGCCATAAGGAGAGGCGGAATAGCATCCACTTAACCAAAATCAAGCAGGGACCATAGGAATCCCTGGCGGAGTTTGTTAAGTGCTTTCACCATGAGGCAGTCTTGATCCCTGATTTAGAGGACGGGGTGGCATACACCTCTTTCCTGAGTGGCTTAAAGAATGAGATTTAAGTTCTCTTTAGCCGAACAGAAGGAAACTACTCTAGCCGAGGCTCTAAGGAAGGTCGCGAATTTCAGTCAAGCGATAGAAGTCTGTGTGGAAAGCACAGATACCTCTAAGAAGGCCAAGGTCACAACAGATAGGAAAGTGGGATGAGGAGATAAGAGGTCGCGGCTCAACGCAAGGGATTTTCACTTTACTGACGGAGGTAAAGGGACACCTGATGATGGGAAAGCCCTAATCTATGACCTCGGCACCGAAACCGCACAATGCGTGGAAGTACTATGAGTTCCATAAACAACACGATCATACCACTGCCGAATGCAGAGAGTGAAAGAAGGCCTTCTATGAACTTGCTGACAAGGGTAGATAGACTGTTTCTTAAAGAGAGGGCCTCGGTTCCTTAACAAGGAACATGATCATGCATGTGCTGAGCCAAGAGAAGAGGAGTGCTCTACGAAAATAGTAGCCACCATCGTCGGCGGACATGAAGAAGGCATTACCTGGTCCGTGTGGAAGGCTCAGCTACGAGGGGCATAGCAGATTCTTATAGTCGAATAAGGGAGCCGTGTTACGGTTCCCATAACGGTATTCGAGGGATGCGAAGGCCCACACTTTGCCTCGCCTCACAATGACCAACTGGTGGTTGAGCTGAAAGTGGCCAGCGCCATTGTCCGACGAATCTTGATTGACACCGAGAGCTCCGTAGATATCATTACATGGGGTGGTTTAAAGAAGCTCAAACACCTTGAAAGGGAGATCATACCTCTGGTACACCCCATTTTGGGCTTTGGGGGACAGGAAGTGAACTCCACGGGAGTAATCCACCTCCCACTACGCTTTGGGGACAAGGTCAGGGCAAGGAACCTAGAGGAAGACTTCTTGGTAGTCGAAGTCACCACGGCCTGTAACATCAGTCTGGGGCGGTCAATTTTACGCAAGGTAAAGGCTGTCATCGCCTCATACTTGCTTCAGCTTCAATTCGAGGCAAACGATAGGAGCGTTAGAAAACTACAGAAGACCAATGGTAAGCCCGAGAATGCTGCCTTGTCAGCCTTCGGCCATTGGTGGAGCAGTCGGTCGAACGCGAGCCAACAGGGCCTCCACCTTTAGACAAAAGGCAGCAGACTGAGCCCCCGCCTGCCGCCGAAGCTCTGGTGATATACACCCTATCTTCAGACGATATTGGCTGATCGCGCCCTGAGGCCATCGATGGCGTAGAAGAGATCCCCCTGGACAATGGGCGTCCTAACCGCATGGTTTAGTTGGGTCAAGAGATGGAGGCCGCTACTAGACGTTCCTTGACTAACCTTCTACAGAAGTATAGAGATGTTTTCGCCTTCGACCTCCGTGGCAAAGGAACATCAGTTGAACATAGATCTATCTTACAAACCAATGATTCAGAAGAAATGACACATGGGCCCTAAGAGGGTCGCGATGGAAACCGTGGAGGTACAAAACTTGCTGGAGGCAGGGTTCATCAGAGAGTGCCAATATCCCGAGTGGATTTCTAATGTGGTACTCGTAAAAGAGCCCAACGGGACCTGGCGGATGTGCGTTGATTTTACGGACCTGAATAAGGCATGCCCGAATGATAGTTACCCTTTACCAAAACTAGACAAATTAGTGGACGCCACAGTGGGGCACGCCCGACTGAGCTTCATGGACGCATTCATGGGATAGAGGCTAACATTGCTACAAGGTAATGCCCTTTAGACTAGATGCCCCTATGCCTAAAGGATCAAGAAAAGACTGCTTTTGTGACCAATTGGGGTTTACATTGCTACAAGATAATGCCCTTTAGACTAAAGAACACGGGGGCTACCTACCAATGCTTGGTAAACAAAGTCTTCGAACGCCTCATTGGGAATAGCATGGAAGTGTATGTGGACGATATGATAGTTAAAAGCATGTGTGATACAGAGCATGAACAAGATTTGCGAAAGACATTTGAGATCCTTCGAACATACGACATAAAGCTAAATCCAAAAAAAAGTGCATATTTCGAGTTCAGTCAGGCAAGTTCCTAGGCTTCATGATCGGCAGCCATGGGATAGAGGCTAACCCGGACAAGGTCAGGGCAGGGCAGTGTTAGACATGAAACCCCATCAAGGAGGTTCAGCGGTTAACTGGGTGTATCGCAGCTTTAGGCTGGTTCATGTTAAGATATAATGACAAATGTCAGTCTTTCTTCCGCGTAGTTCGGAGGCAGGACAATTTGCGTGGGACACGAAAGAGAATAATGCCTTCCAGGCATTAAAGACATACCTGGCTCACTTACCCAAAATAGCCAGCCCCGTCCCTGGAGAGACGCTCATACTCTATTTGGCAGTCTCAGAACAGTCCGTAAGCGCGGTCCTAGTGATAGAGAGGGGCAAAGAATAAATCCCGATGTACTATGTAAGTCATGCCTTAGCTGGTACTAAAGTAAACTATCCTCTAATCGAGAAGTTTGCTTACACATTGGTGATTGCTAGTCGGAAGCTACTTCTTTATTTTGAAGTACATAAGGTGGCCGTCCTAACTGACTAGCCTTTCAAGAATGTCTTAAAAAGGTTGCATGCCTCTGAAAGGCTCCTAAAATGGGCAGTAGAACTATCTCAGTATGACCTAGTTTTCGAGGCGCTACGAGCAATCAATGCCTAAGCCTTAGCGGATTTCTTGGCCGAAAACGCCCGCGCTACTCCCAAGACATCAACACCTTCCCCCTCCCGGAACCTCTATATGCATAGCTCCTCTACTAAAGACGACAGTGGCACTGGCCTAATCATTGAAACCCCCCAGGGAGAGAGGCAGGAGCACGCCTTAAAATTCATCTTCAAGGCGTCAAATAATGAGGCCGAGTATGAGGCCCTGATAGTAGGGGTAGAGCTATGCTATACGGTAGGAGCGGACTCGGTTAAGGCGCTCTCAGACTTCCAACTCGTCTTTAGTCATCTCAATGGGGAATATAAAGTAAAGGACGACACGATGGCGGCTTATGTCTGCCGGGTGCTAGAAGCCACTCAACTATTGAAGCATTTCTTGATAACGAATATACCATGGTCGAAAAATCAATAACCAAACGCTCATCAAAGCTGGCTAGCTCTTCAAAAGATAGGAAGCCAAAAACGAATCTAATGTAAGACCTTGATGGAACGAAGTATTGAACCTCGCGAAATCCTTTTGCTAGGTAAGAGTTCCACCGAGTACTTAACGGACAACACGCTGCTCCCAGACTCCAAAGAGGCAGACCGACTGAAAAGACAAGCAAAGTGGTTCATACTATACGATGGAATCTTATATAAGCGGTCCTATACACGACCACTATTGCGTTGCGTGACTTCAGAAATACGGAAGAAGGTCCTCGAAGAATTACATGAAGTATGCAATTCTCATATTGGCGAGCATGCTATGGAAGTCACCATAATACGAACCGACTACTACTGGCCCTCTTTACACGAGGACGTTATGAATTTGGTCCGCAGCTAAGACAAATGTCAGAAATTCGTTCCCATTTAGAGAAGACCAACCACCCCCTGACACCATCATCAGTCCCCTACCGTTCATGACATGGGGCATGGGCATACTAATACCTCTTTGTTGTGATGGATTACTTCACAAAATGGGTGAAAACCGAGGTCGTTGCTTTAATCACCACGGTTGAAGTCCGGAAGTTTATTTGGAAGAGTATCATCACTCGCTTTGGAGTCCTTTGAGCAATGATCTTTAACAATGGGCGATAGTTCGATAGGGCAAAGGTCACTGATTACGTCAACACCTTGGGGTGTCAAGCTCAGTTCATAGCGGTGGCACATCCCCAAACAAATGGCCAAGTTGAGGCTGTAAACAAAATCATTCTTCATGACTTGCAGAAGAAACTAGACGATGCTAAGGGCAAATGAGCTAATGAGCTGCATGGTGTCATATGGTCAATCCATACAACTGAAAAAATGGCCATGAGGGACACACCTTTTATGCTACCGTATGGGTCTGAAGTTGTGTTGCCTGTCGAAGTAGCACTTTACACTCATCGTCTTACCTCATTCCTGGAAGAAATCAACAACGAAGCCCTCCAAGAGGCCCTTGATTTACTAACCTCTGTTCGAGGTGACGCCCACCTGCTAGAGACACTCTATAAACTCTGCGTTGCTCAGCTCCATGATTGCACGGTAAAACTCCAAACCATCAAGGTGGGGGACTTGGTTCTTCGTTGGACTGACGTTGTGGCCCACGCGGGCGAGCATGGTAAGCTTACGGCCAATTAGGAAGTACCTTACAAGGTGACAGAATAAGTACGGTCGGGCACATATTGTCTCACAACCCCCGGAGGCACTCGCATCCCTAGTACACGGCATGCAACAATCTACGCAATTATCATTACCAGTGGTTTTTTCATTAAGATTCATGCAACGTATTGATCGTGTTTTCCCAACAAATACATCGACCGCCAAGGCGCATATCTTCCCATCCAGCTCTCTTACACCTATCGCGCCTCATAGCTGCCTTTAGGCATGTCGCTACACCTGTAGCCCCCAAGGGGCTAAGGGGCTCACAAGTACGGCATTTAGGTCAATCTCTACAGCGTTAGCCCCCAAGGGGCTAAGGGTCCTCAAGTACGGCCTTTGGGCAAGTCACTACTTCTTTAGCCCCTGAGGGGCTAGGGATATAGCTATCGCTCCTCGCAATAGCTAAGGGTCCCAAAGCGCTGCCTTGGGGCCGGTCACTATACTTTTAGCCCCCAAGGAGCTGAGGTCCTAAAGCACGACCTTTGGGCCGATTGCTACACCTTCATTCCCCACGGGCTAAGGGTCCTTAAGCATGGCCTTTGGGCCGATCGTTATACCTTTAGCTCTCAAGGCCCGAAGGGTCTTCAAGCATCACCCTTCACCTATGCTCTCGACTTGTTATTTCACTTTGGGGTCAGACGATAGTAAGAGCTAGCAAAGGTGTAAAATCTATACAAAGAAAAGAGAAACAAAGTAAAATAACAAGCCCAAGAGAAGACAACGATGTTTAAGAAAAAAAGTCTTTTCATTAATATAAAGATGGCAGGACATTCACTAATGGGGGAAAGAAAGAGAACAAGGGAATAATGGAAAATAAAGGAGGGAAGAGGGGAGCAGACTCAAGCATCAGCATCTTTATCACTGCCTCCTTCACTGTCGCCATCAAGTGGCTTGGTGCTGCCCGGGAGATCAAGATCATCATTGTTAGATAGGTCGTATGGGAAGATGACCTTGTTTGGATCTTTACTGACTTGGGCGGCTCGGCGACGGTACTCAATATAGTGGACCTAGGCTTCAAAGAAGCCCTCCCTTTGAAATTCCGTGGGTGCTAGCAATCCTAAGAGCTCACGGAAGAAGTCTGATCGTTCCTCTTAGCCTTGTCCAAAGCCATCCACTTTAGCTTTGGTCGTAGCTTCCTCTAGGACCATCTCATTATTTTCCAGCTGAACATGGGCCTCCTCGAGGTGGAAAGTCAAGTCCTTCTTCTCCTTGGCCCATTTTTCTTTTTCTTTCTCCCAAGTCTCTTTCTCCTTTTTCAGCTTTTCCTAGCGGCATTTATATTTAGCCGCTGAATCTTCTGCCTGCTGCTGGCCGTCTTGTAATCGTCGAAAATTCCCCTCTATGTCAGAAAAGGAGGGGGCCAACATCATTCCCTTAAGGACCCGAGCAAAACCCTGGGCAAACCGCAAATGCATTTTTAGATCATAGAACTTAAAGAAGAAATAAAAAAGCTGCTTAGGGTTTTTTGTACCTCGGCCACCACCAGATGGTCTTCAGAGAGTCTCGGTCGACTTGAAGTAGTTGTCGACACCAAGCCCCAAGATTGGGCTAGTTTCTCCACCAACTCCCGTTGGGAGGAAGGGTCGGCCTCCAGGAAGTCGATGGCCAGTGGACGGCTACCCTGGGAAATCGGAAGAGGTGACGGCCTCCTGGGGGGATTAAGCTCCTCCCAGCAGGCAGACCCCCCAGAGGCTTCAGTCTCCAACAGCTCAGGCTATGAGATCTCGCGCCTCTGGGGAGTTGGGGCCGAAGATGCCTGGGCCCCAGGAGTCTCCTGTCGTGGCCTTTTGTGTGCGACATAAGGGGAAAGGCTAATTGCCACGGTCGGTGCCTTCCCCTGGCGCAGCAACACCTTAGGCACCTGAGAAAGAAGAACAAGTGTTAAACATGCACACTTAGACAATGCAGAGAAATGAATAGGCACTACCAACCCTCTTGGCCTGAGTTTCAACTCGATGGCACGTTTTGTCTTCAAGCCGTTGGGCGGCATCTGCAGGGATCTCCTCCGTAGTTGCGTCCCGTCTTTTAAGGGGAGACAGCAACCCCTGGGCCTCCTCTACACAAAGGGAAAGGAAATTAGGTCAGAAATAAGGAAAATAATAATGTAATAAAAAAACGAGCAATACCCTTGGAATAATTTGCTGAGATCAATAAACCGGTGGCCACGAGGAAGAAGTTGTTATCAAAATAAGATAACTTTGGAAGCCAATTGAACGGCTCCCTATCGCTCGACTGAACCTTGCGACGCTTGGGCTCTTTTCTCGTGTCCACTATATGCAACATGAAGGCGGCCAGAGGCTTCGGTTGGTCATCCTTCCGAACGTGGTACTGAAAGTACCGCGCAATGGCTATCTCCTCAGACGTCCGCTCACTGAAAGGGCTGCGCACCGGCTCGCCATCGTTCTAATTAGGAACGTCGACCCAACCGGCCCTATAAACGAAGAGAAAGTCATACTTTGAATTTTTTATTTTTAACTTTTTATCTATTGCCATCATAAAACCCCTTCGGCTATTAAAACTATACCAACCCATCTCCCTGGTTTCGCTGGGTGCCTTTTGCACCTTGTGTACCAACCCGAATGCCCTGGATGAACAAGTTAGCTTCCACAATTCATAGACTGCCACAAATGAACAGATGTTATGCCATGACGTGGGTACTATATGAGCAAGGGCTAACTCATACTTGTTGAGGATTTCCAGAATCACTTTGTGGAGAGGAAACCTCACGCCATACGTTAGAGCCGTCCGATATATCGCAAAACAACCTGGGAGAGGCCTATTGACCGTGGCTTAAGGACCCTTTGGATTGGGGAAGTGTGTGCTCCGCTTATCCCAAAGGTCGGAACTTTCAGGTACGCCAGGGAAATGTGTCCGTTCTGCCACCACTTCATGAGAAGGACCTTCCTGAGGCCGCCCCCTCTTCGTCTTAGGAGTTGAAGAGCGAGACCTCGAGAAGCATGCCTTGCCTTCCTGCTCTGGTGAACTAGAACTAGTGGAATACGCCCCAAGGCCCTATTAAGGAGACTCAGAAGGAGATTAGGAATTACCTGTTGTGAATCCCTCAGCCATTAATTCTGGGATAGTCATTGGACGAGCGGTCTGTTTAGTACGGGTCAACTTCTATTCCTGAACATGAGTCATATGAGAAACAGTCACGTCAACTTCCCAAGAGTAAACCACCTCCTCTTTAATACTGAGGATGCTAGGGGTAGAGGAATATTCACAACTAAACCATAAGGGAGTCCCCGGCTCACAAATAGCTACGGCCTAAGGGATCTCTTTGGCTTCCCTAAATAAATTTTTGGGGAAGAAACTTGCCACCACCCGACCATCAATCTTTGTCAGGAGGTTGGGAAATTGAGGATGATGGCCCTCCATGCAGACACCGGATGGTCTCGATCAATGAGCAAGAGGACAACATCCCTAACTTTATTAGTACAGAAAATAAAAATTCAAAGAAATGCCCGAGGGCACGTACCTACCGAGCTTGGAAAAAGTTGAAGGCAAGGGTTGAAGACAGTCAACCTTATTTGAAGATTCAAAGAGTAGAAATATGAGTAACCAGGTTGAAGATATGAAGGAAGAAGGTTGAATATTCAAGCAGAAACCCTTGAAGATGACGGAAGGAGATGGGAACTTCTCCCTCTAAAAAGAAACCGATTCTCTCTCTAAGTTGGTAAAAAGATGTAAATGAACTATCACTAAACCTCCAAGTCCCCTTAAATAGACGTGAGGGGGGAGAGAAAGAGATGACATGCTCCCCAAGGCTTTAACAGAGCTAGGGCTCCATTCAACCCGTAACACTTGTCGCCTACGCCTCGCATTAACTGAGGGGAAATGGAACTCTCTCAGCACATCCTTTGGGCCAGTCACTACAGCTTTAACCCTATGGGGCTAAGGGTCCTTAAGCACAGCCTTTAGGCTGGTCACTACACCTTCAGCCCCCAGGGGGCTAAGGGTCCATAAGCACGGCCTCAAGGTTAATCGCTACACCTTTAGCCTCCAAAGGGGTTAGGGGTCCTTAAGTACGGCCTTTGGACCGGTTACTACGCTTTTAGCCCCCTAAGGGGCTAAGGCTCCTTAAACACGGCTTTTGGGTTGGCCGCTACACCTTGAGCCCCCTAAGGGGCTAACTGTCCACAAGCATGACCTTTGGGTTGGTCGCTATACCTTTAGGCCCCAAGGGACTAAGGGGCCTTAATCATGGTCTTTGGGCCGGTCGCTATGCCTTTAGCCCCAAACAGCTAAAGGTCAATATTTGCTACACCTTCAGCCCCCAAGGGGCTAAGGGTCCTTAAGTACGGCCTTTAGGCCATTTACTACACCTTTAGCTCCCAAAGGGGTAAGGATACATAAGCGAGGTCTTTGGGCCGGTTGCTACACCTTTTGCCCCCAAAGGGCTAGGAGTCCTTAAACACGATGTTTTAGTCGGTCACTACCCCTTTAGCCCCCTAAGGGGCTAAGGGTCCATAAGCATAACTTCAAAGTCGGTTGCTACACCTTTAGCCCTCTAAGGGGCTAAGGGTCCATAAGCACGGCCTTTGGGCTGGTCGCTACACTTTTATCCTCCAAGGGGCGAGAGGTCCCCAGACACGCCTTTTAGGCCGGTCGCTACACCTTTAGCCCCCAAGGCATGAAAGGCGCTGCAGCGGAGCCTTCGCGTCAGACGTTACGCCCTTAACCTCCACAAAGTTAAAAGCCTTAAAGCACAACATAGGCAGACGTTTGGTACACATTTTTTCTGTTAAGGGTCGATCCCTCGCAGTTCGGCATACATCTAACCAGTCGACAGATACATATATTTAAAGGAAAATTCCCATAGCAGAATATCAACATTTCATTACTGAGACTAGTGAATACATAGTAGCCACACAAAAAAAAAGTGAAGAACCCATGACAACTCCTCATCATCACTGGAGGGGGCCGGGGCTTCATTTGATTCTCTCGTGGCCATCCACGGGCCCTCCTGCTCCCGGACTGACCGGCCCAAGGCAATGAGCCTGTAAGAGACTACTTTTGTTGTGCTGTAGCCAGGCCTCAAAAATATACCACTGCAGGCCTACGAGGGCCGACTTTAGGTCCTCAGCCAAATTCCTGCTCAGAACGTCCAATTCCAGGGCATCATTGATTACCATCACGTTGATGATGGCCTGAACCATTTCGGGTATGCGGAAGTCCCGAGCGGTTTCCTCGGCATAAGAGAGGACAAAATCCGGGCAAAGATCGCCACAATCACCCAGGAGTGGCCAATGAGGGCGAACGGCCTTTCTCAATAGCCAATCGAAGGTCTCTAAAACATGGAGGGCCATCTCCTCAATACTAAGATAGTAGGGGAACACCATGACGGGAAAGCCTTATCATAGCAATGGAACTAGAACACGATGAATGGACCATAACTTCAAGCAACATCATTTTATATGTCAGTAGTAGGGGATTTTCCAAGCAATAGTCACACCTTGGGAATTGAGCTACCTTTAGAAAGCCCCCTGACACCAAAACCGAAGCCTAAGTGTCTCTAGATAATGGGTTGCCCCTGATACAAGGCCCCCATTTGAGATCCACAGATAATCCCTTCGATACGAACTCTCTCGACATTCTGTCGGGCTACCCATCCAGATAGGCATGCATGTAAAATGTGAGGGCCTAAATGATCTGGAAAATATACGAATTCAAGGTGGGCCCCATATGAGCGCCCATGGGCAGGGCTAGGTTGATGACTTTCAACAACCCCCCAGTCTGGAAATCTTACTTCAAAATTGTGAGACCCGGAGTTTTGTCGTATTCGTTTAATGAATACTAAGTCTGTTGGGTTGGAATAGTTTACTTGAATACCCGTCAGCCTTAAAAAAAGTTCGATGTTATTAAATCGAACCTAGGTACACTTGGGGAACGAATAGTTGATGAATGATTATATTATGGATTTGGGTTTAGGAATCGGTTGACGAATTAGACTAGCAGTGTTCAGTGTGGACTGTCGCATAAATGAAAGAGAGGAGGGAAGGGCAAAGCGGTAATTACGCGTATCCTTATTTCTCCTTCCCCACCCCCCTTGCCGCGACACCCCCCACCCCCTCTGCGACAGTCCCTCCTCCTCCTTCTTCCTTCTGCTTCTGCTTCTGCTTCATCCCGTATCCCCTGTTTCCCCCCCTCTGCTTCGCTTCTCCTCCACTCATACCGGAGCCGCCACCGCCCTCTAGCCCGGCCGACGCTCCCTAGCCATCGGCCGTCACACCCGGCTGCCACTGGTTGAAGATCAGTCACGGTTGGGGCTGATTTCGACCGGAGCAAAACCGAGCACCCAGCGATTTCAGTGCATGCAAGAAATTGCAAGTTAGGGTTTCGGTTTGGTGGAATCCGAACCCCCACGCGAAGGCAAACGAGATTCTTGGGTGTGTGGAGCTCGAATTCGTCTTCAACCTAGCCAAATTGCACGCAAATAGCTTGAATTTGATGTGGGTAATCCTTTAATCCCACTTATTTTAAGGATTTCGAATGATAAACATATGAATAAGTTTATGGATTTGCTAGTTATAAGTAATTATGCCTAAGAGTATGAATTATGCTAGAGATATGTATTTGAAGTGAATTATATGCGTTTA
>JACYFF010031952.1:39428021-39443842 GCA_017589665.1 Selenicereus undatus | reverse complement strand
GTAAGGCTTTAAGCCTGGGAAACGGTCAGTTTTCGGGGGAAACTCTGTCCGTTTCGTCCCAGAATTTAGGTAGAAAGTTAAGAACACGTGACGTCTTCGGCCCTAGGGGCTGGGGGTGTTACAAAAATCCCAGCGTGGGAAACCACTCAGTGGCCTGTTAGGGGAACATCCTAAGTGAAATTACTATTTTTCCCTTGCTATAGAGACTATAAATGCCCCCTACTTACCTAGGAATGAGGGATCACCTTCTAGCAAATTCAACAGTATATCATAAATTCTCTTTTTCTGCTGTCCTTTCTTGGGACCTTTGCTGACTTGACAAACGGAGAGGCATTCCCTGGATCTCGACCTGGGGTTGTCCTTTTTACAGGTCCAACACTCAAGGAAAGCATCATCATGCATCCCACTCGTGCCATCATGTAAGCTCGCTCTCGTCCCATGTCATCTTCGAAGAAACCAGAAAGTCCAAAAACAATTATGATAATAGTTGATGCAGGTTGCGTACCACTCATTGAACCATTTTTCTCGAACATGAGATCTTATTTTTTCCTTAGATATCATAAGGACACCTTAGGTAATTAATTTGCAATTCTAGAAGGAAAAATCTCTGGGCTATTAGGTAGGCAGAAAATAGCAAATCAAAGCATGATCTACTTTTTGTATGGAATTCCAAATTATCAATAAGGACTTTACTAAAAGGAAAACCCATTCTAGTAACGATAGCATTTCATTATGAATTTCCTCCTTTTCTTATAGGAGTTTTGTTCTGATGATCAACATTGGCAAGTTCTTGAGTTAAACTAGCTGTCAAAGAGTTCTTCGATTTGTATATATGTTCAATAGAAAAGAAAAATTGTTTAAGTCATAATTGTCAATGCAGGAGTCGCCCTTGCACTTACATATTTGTTGAATTATTTTTTATAAAACAAAGTATTCATTTGTAATCGATTCGAATAAGAAAAGGTTTTGAGGCTAAAACGATTAAGAACTTTTCAATTCCCCTTATAGCTGCAAGGATTTCTTTTTTCATCGTTGGATAGTTGCATTATGTCTTATTAAAACTACCACTGTAATATTTGCAAAGTTTTTCTTTTTCTTTGATTTTGAGTATCGCACTCCCGTGCTCATTGCTGGCATCTATCTCATGAATTAAATCATATCTGTCATTAGGTAAATTAGGAACATGAAGATTTTTACACATAAGTTTGGAACAATCTTTGAACCACTAGCTTCGTTCTTAAGTTTCTACTGCAATGGTTTTCTTAATTTAGCTAACTCTTTAATTAAGTTTGAAGTATAAGTAAGGCATCCAAGAAACCTTTCTAACTGCTTCCTATCTTCAACCTTTTCAGGAAAATTTTTTATTTTTTCTAGAATATGTTTTTGTAGGACGATTTGTGTAGCTTTTATCACTAGACCTAAGAACTTAATTTCTTGTTCAGCATAGATGCAGTTGTTCTTACCAAGTATAATACCATTATCAATGCATCTTTTGGTGACAACTATTACATCATCTTTATGTTGTTCTATGGTTTTGGAAAAGACAAGGATATCATCAATGTAAACTAGGCAACAGTGATTAAGATCTTTGAAGATGCTATCCATTCTTAATTCTTTAGAATATATAAGGTGCACTCTTTAACCCAAGTGGATTTACTATCCACTCATAATGTCCACTAAAAGCGGTTAAAGGAATGCTTTCTTCATCCATTTTTATTTGCAAATATCCACTTTTACAATCTATTTTTGAGAACCAAGTGGCTCCTTGAATTTTATTAAAAAGGACAATTTTGTTAGGAATATAATAACCATCAACGACAACGTTATCATTAAGCTTTTTATAATTGATTACCATTCTTGTCTTTCCTCTTTTTTCTTCTGCATTGTTTCTTACCATGGAAGTAAGACTGGTGTAGGAACTCTTGCTATTTTTGACTATTCCTTTATCCAAAAGTTCTTTGATTTGTTTATCAAATTCCTGGATATCTGGTGTGTATACACCATTTGTTTGCCTCAAATAATAGTATTGGGATTTAACAAAGTAATTTTTGCAAATGTCTTATCTTTGTCCCAAAATTTTACTAGATTATCATAGTAGAATTCTTTGCATAATTTCTCTTGTTGTTCAGCAATATGCTCTTTAATAGAAAACTCAAGTAGTGAGATTGTCAGTGCTATCTCACATTGTGTTGGCATTACTTCGTCACCACGTTGGCTGTGTGTAAACTCAATTTTCTAACGAGTGTAAGCTTTGCTTAATTTTTCAATAGGAACTGAGTGACCATTAATTATGAATATTATCTAGTTTACTGTCTCTGTGCAAAAAGAATATAATCTCTAAAAATTATTTTCAATAATCATATCATGAGATGGTTGATCAATAACTCATAGAGCTGGTATAATGTATTGAACTCCTTCTAATTCTATGGATAACCTTTCTATAGCTTCATTGTGGCTCATAATACTATTGTCAACTATCTTTACTTGTAAAGGATTCTTAGCTCTTTTCCACTTAAATTCTAGAAATACTGATCTTTTTCCAAAGCATACAGAGCAACCACTATCTATGTAAGCACACAACTCATATTTATTATATACCTCTAAGCACACTTTTATGGGAATATAGATGTTATTAGGATTTGTGTTGGTAACTTCATAGCATATCTCCATAGTCATATTGTTGACTAATTCATCCTCATAAATTGGCTCACTAACTGTTCTTGCTTTGTACCCAATGACTTTTCTATCTAGGCTCATTCTACTCATTTTACTGGTCATAGTAATTATATCAACTTCTCTAAGCTCTTCTTTTGTTGATGAAGATCCTTCTCCTTATTCTAATCTTGTACTCATGCTTCTTGATAATTAGGGTTTAATGATTTTTATCACATTTTTCTTATTGAATTTTATAGGGTTGGCAAAGTTAGAAATCCATGGCCTATCAATTTTTATCTTCTAAGGATTGGATTTAATCCTCTGGATTTTTTGCATAGGGCTAGGACTCTCAAATTTTTCTACTTCTATCATAGTTACCTTAGTTTTTGCGTCTATTGTATTATCCAATTTGTAGATTATTTTCTAAAATATCCACAGTGGCTATCCTCCTCTTTTCATGTCCATTCCAACTGTTTTTATCTTAAAGGATAAGAAATTTTTAGCAAATTCATCCTTTAGGCTTATATAATATTTAGGTCAACAATTGAATCCTACTGATCCATTACATAAATTGGTCTTAATCCCTATGATAATTTGATTATTAAATGTGGTATGCCTAATACCACATAGTAAAGCATAGAGGTCAATATCGTTGCCATAGTATTGTGATGGAGTGATTTGAACTTGGACACTTCCAATATGGATCTATATATATATATATATATATATATATATATATATATATATATATATGCACTTTCCATCTTTGTTATGCTTAAGGATATTTTTCCAATTAATGAGATTAACTTTTCCCGTGTCATACTCACAATCTTTGATTTCGATATCTCCTTCCATCATTTCACATACATATATACTCTTTAATTGAAAGATAGAATTTTTATAGATCATGTCTTTCTGAATTATGGGAATGACCCAATCTCATTTGACTTCCTTGTGATCATTGTCTACACAAACTCTTCTTGTTGAAGATCACCAAGGCTAACCGGGTTGCTTTCCATCATAAGACTGGTTTTCTCATATTCATTTTCTTCATATTCATTGTCCAGTATAATTTCAACAATCCCTTTGTGTTATTTAGGGATAAATCTAATTCCTCATCTTCACTAAGCTCAATATAATCTAGGCTTCCTAGGTTTTCAATTAGCATGTTATTCTTTCTATTTTTGCATTCATGAGCATAGTGTCCTACCTTTGTGCATACCCCGCATTTGTAGTTGTTTTTCCCTGCAGGACAATGAGCTGCTTTCCTAAAAAATCCTTGTTTTTTAGGACTTGGTTTGTTATAGTGTTTTTCTTCTATATTTTTCTCCCCTTTCCTTATTAAAGCTTTTTTCTTATAAAATTTTATTTTTCTTTTCCTTTCAGGTTCCTTTCCCCATTGGTAGAGGTGAATCCCAACAAGCTAGAAATTGCTTCTTAATTTTCTTTTGCTTCTGGAGATCAAAACATTGATCATTGATCGATTTTCATAAATAAGAGATTCTTGAACCAAGGGTGCCAATAAGATTCGCTCTTTCAAGCCATGCAATGTATTTTTCATTAATTATGATATTTATAGGATATGGCAATTATTCATAGAACACACCAAGATTGGTTTCATTATGCCCAAATTTGTAATAATATTGACTAAATTCAACAATATAGTGTTCTAGATATCTCATATCCCATAATTCTATGTTATTAATCTTTCTTTGCCATTCTCTTGCTTTTTCTTCAGAATCAAGTTTAGCTCCTATGAATTCAGTTTCAATTTCCTTACATAGATTTTTGAATGTAGCAGCTGGTGTTTCCATCATTCTTAATGTATTTTTACCGTTTGTACTTAATGAATTATACCAATCAACTATAATGCCAGAAAAACTATGTTCGATGTAATTTAGAAAATTTGCAGCGGTCCACATAGTATTTAGCTTTAAGACAGTATTCATACCTCTTTTTCAATACTCAAATATTTCTTCTCTATTACAACCTCTGTTTATGTTGAAGATGTATCCCATTTGATTCATTGGAGGATGGCCAATCTCTTCAAATGTTGTAGTTTTCCTTGGGATAAATCCGAAGGAAAAATTGGTTGTACATCCAATTGGAACGTACTTAGGTCTTTTAAAATGAACCTTTCTTCTAAAAAGTTCACCAGAGTCCTCAGGCTTAGGAACAATATTGTTAACTAAATTGGTCTCTATTTTCCTTACGGTTGTTCATTTTTCGGTCCAGACTGGGATCGGTCTGAAGATCGGCATGGACCGGACCAGACCGAATAAATTCGGTCCAATCTTCGGTCTATAAATTGTCCTTGTTCGGTCTTCAGTCCAGTCCCGGTCTAGACCGGGTGGACCGACGGACCAGACCGTGAACCGTTAAAAATTAGGTTTTTATTTTTAGGCATAGTCGGGCTTTGATTTGAATTGCGACCCACTGGCCCTTCTGCACACCTTACTTCGCAGTTCACATGCACGCCTTCACAGTTACGGTTCTAGGTCTCTCCAAATTCTTCTGCAGACTGTCGTTCTGCATCTCAGGCTATCAACGTCTCTATCGTGCTGTCACTGCCGTTTCTACCCGACTTTGTTCAAGTCTTCGATTGCTTCTCTCTCTCTCTCTCTCTCTCTCTCTCTCTCTAATAGCCTTTCTCGGCTCTCTCTAAGTCTCTGTCTAACTGTCCTCTACTCCCCAGCCGTCATGCGACTCACGCTGGTAATGATTTCTTCGACTTTTGGCTCCTGGATAGTCATGATTCCAAGTCTAGTCATGGACAGAGATGCACTCACTCAGCATGGTTTTCTCTCTCACCTTGACTCCTCCTTTGTTTTACTCTAGTCTCCATTGATGTTATCTGTTTTCATGCTCAGTGTTGTTCGTTCTATCCTTCGATTTCTTCTTCTTCAATGTCCTGTGTTGCTTCTGGCCCTTCCTATATCTTCTCGTTCTGTCCTTCGATTTCTTCTTCTTCAAATTTGAAGAGGATGAAAACAGAGAGTGTGCATCGGCCTTTACTATAAAACAATTGAAAAGTTTTTTTTTTTAATTCCTTTTTTTGTGTGTGTGGTTAATGAGGATAATGGCTAGCAATTGGCAAAACAAGTGGATTGCACGTCCAGTCAAATTTAACCTAATAAATCTGCATCCCAAAAAGAAAAAGGAATAATAACGTAACGAGCATTGATGATTCCAAAATTATACACTCGGTCTTGATGATCCCTCTTTTGTGAGGTTTGAAGTTAGTCCAATTGAGGACAAATTAGCTTTTTTCTAGTAAGGTTTTAAGTTATAGTGAGTCATTCATGAGGGCATTCTATTCACCCCCCTCCGCCCCAAAAAAAATTCCCAAAAAAAGAGAAAAGAATATTAAAAGATATTGGTGTAAGTTACTTAATTTATGAGATTGATCTTGCTTCGTATCTAACTGTTGTTTTTGTTTATTTTCAAATTTCTTATAGGGAGGGTATAACTATGAAGATAACGTGCTTGAATAATAAAATAACCAAAAGAGAAAAAGAAATGGCAAAAAAACAATTCGACCTTCAATCGGATTTGAATTATTAGGAAGTGTTAGCTTTGAGTGGATCATCATCTATTCATCTTTGGTATTAGATGCTAGTATTCTTGGATTTGGATCCTCATTCTCCTTTTTCTATTTTGTTTTTTTTAATTAATAATGATGTGTTTGGACTTGTAAAATTGATGGTTCTCTTGGTTGGGTTCTATTGGGTTGTGTTCTAGTGATTCTGAAACATTAATCAAAATAGGAACTCTGCGTTTTCTTTTAATCTACTTTCCTTTGATTTGAATTATATCAATGTCTGTTCATTCATTTGTTATTTTTAGGTGTGAATTGTGCTTTTGAAGTCCAACTTTTGATTAGATTTGTCATCACGGAGTCCCTTACAGCTTGTTCTCAAAGTGTAAGTTTTATATGGGGGTTGTGTATAATATTAATAGCTTATTTACTTATTGTTTTTGAATCTTATTTACTTATTATTTTTGAATCACTCGTCAATGCTAGATGTCGAGATCCAACTCCAAAAAGTTAGGTAGTTCATAAATGAGAGAATCAGGTGACATGGGTGCCGATATTCCAAGTGAGCACCATCTAAATGACCCTATTGAAATTGAAGAGGATGAAGAGGCAAGTGAAAAAGCAACACAAAGCAAGAGTAAGGGGAAACAAGTGGCTAGAAAGTCTACTCAAAGGGCAGAGTGTTAGAACCATTACGAAGAGATCAAAGAGAATGGAAAAAAAGTGGTCAGTAAGTGCAAGTATTGTGGTATTATATATAAGGCCGACCCTAGTAAGAATATAACGAAGAACATGAAAAATCATTTTCCAAATTTCCCTGAAAACCCGAAGAATAAAGGCAAACAGTCACAAAGTCAGTTGGTTTTTGAAAATGATCCAAACAATGAGGGAGAAGCTAGATTGAAGTCATGGATATTAAATCCTTATGGGGCAAGGGAGTATATAGCCAAAATTATCATAATTGATGAGATGCGCTTTAGATTCGTTGAAAATGTGAGATTTAGGCTAATGATGTCTATTTGTTGTCCTCCACTTAACATGCCTTCACGTATTAGCATTGCAAGAGACATATATCACATCTATGTGGATGAGAGAGTGAAATTGAAAGAATATTTTATACAATCATGTCAAAGGGTGTGTGTGACAACAGACACATGGACTTCACTTCAGAGGACTAAATGCCAACTTTATTGATAATGATTGAAAATTGCATAAGAAAATATTGAGTTTTTGTACAATTTCTAGCCATAAAAGTGATGATATTGCTCTTGGTCTTAGAAGATATTTAAAGGAGTAGGGTTTAGCTTCTAAGTTCTACACTATTACTGTTGATAATGTTGGGAGCAATAGTACTGATTGTACTACCCTTATTGATAAGTTTCAGCAACATGGTCATTTTCTTTTCTCTGGTGAGGAATTCTTATATATTAGGTGTATTGCTCACATACTTAATTTGGTTGTATGGAATGGGTTGAAGGTTGTTGGGAAGTCAGTTAAGTGTACTCGAGCTGCTGTGAGGTTTATTAGGCAATCTCCGAGTAGGTTGCAAAGATTTCAAGAATGTGTAGTTGCAGAAAAAATTGAGAGCAAGACTTCTTTGTCGCTTGATGTTCCCACTAGATGGAACTCCACTTATAAGATGCTTAGCACTACTTTAGTGTATGAGCATGCATTCACAAAGTATAACAAGAGAAACCCTTGTTATAATGCGGAGCTGGCAAACGATGATGATGCAGATAGTCATCCTAACTTTAACGATTGGAAACAAGTGAAACACTTGTTAGTTTTTTTTGGAGGTTTTCTATAATGTTACATTGCGTTTGTCTAGTACTTCATATGTGACATCCAACCTGTTTTTCTTTGAGATTGTGGCTATTCATACTATGTTAAAACAATTGCAGGAAGTTGTTGAGACCATTAATGCTAATGATGAAGAAAGTGAGGACATTGAGGAGATTGGATCTAGAATCACAATCTTTAAAGAAATGGCTAAGAGGATGAGGATGAAATATGATAAGTACTATGGCACACATGAGAAAATGAACCCTTTGGTGTATATTGCTCCCATCTTTGATCCTAGGTACAGGTTGGTGGGTCTTGAGGTCTCTCTTTGTGATTTGTTTGGTGAAGTACAAGGTAGTGTTACAATTTCGAAAGCAAGAGAGAAATTAGAAACTTTGTTTGATGAGTATTGGCAATTGTACAAGCCATTACTCCTCAAAGTGGGCAAAGTAGTGGGCCACAACATGAAGTTGAGAAGGGTATTGCATCTAGTAGAGCTGCCTCTTATGTATAATAATTAAGAAAGAAGTTAAAGGGGCCAGATGGAGGAAGAGGAATCATCAAGATGGAGTTGCAAAAGTACCTAAATGAGTGATTTGAAGAGGATGAAGTAGGGGATGATGTGTTGGGATGGTGGAAAGTACATGGTCCTAGATATCCAATGGTTGCTCATATGGCTTATGATGTATTGGTTGTGCCTGCTTCTACGGTTGCATCGGAGTCAGCAGTTAGTGCAAGATGACATACTCTTGATTCATTTAGAACTTCTTTAACCCCAAAGGTAATTGACATAATTAGTATACTTCTTTGTATTGTATTATAAATTTATACATTATTTATCTTTCATTAACTTATGAATTTTGTTTGGTTTGATTGTGCAAAAGATGGTCCAAACTCTTATATGTACAAGATTGGCTTAGGCCAAGCAATAGGTTAGATAGGGATGACTACTTCGATGAATTACGGGACCTTGATAAGGGTATTGTTCAATTTTTCATTTCTTTTTAAATTTTGTTTCTTTACTTTATAAGATTACATTTTCTAACTTTAATTTTTTGTTCTTTTTTATGTGTTTATTTTAGATCTTGGTAAATTGAGCCTTAAGGATAATGTGATTGATGTGGATGATACTTTGAACATTTACTATTGAGGTGACTTTTCTTCTGTTTATTGTGTTTATTTTACATTATATTATTGTTATCATTATTATTTATCTTTAGTAAATTAGTTGTTGGTTTTTATGTTTACTAACTTGATCTTGTGTTTATTTCATATACTACTTGAACAATTAGTTAAAAAACAAAGAGAAGACCAAATTGTTGCACGAAAAGAAATCCCTCTACAAATCCAAGACATTGGTTTCAACTTCAAATCTGGGAGTCACATTGGGTTGAAGACTGAGGCATTTTGAACATTTCATTAAACATTTAAAACTTTGGTTATGTAATTGAATTTCTTTGCCTAGATGGTTATGTATTAAACTTTTTGCTTTGGGAGCTTCCTTATATTTGTGTTGTGGTTATGTAATTAACTTCTAATCCTAATTCTCAAATCATTGAATGATATAATGGTCTAAGAAATGGTCTAAGTGAAATAAGAACGGCCCAAGAATAGGCCTAATTAAATAAAAACAGCAGCTGACCCACTCAAAGCCCGCAACCGCGAGGAGGACATTGGACTCGGTCCAAATTGATCCAGTCCAGGTCCGTTCCGGTTTTTACCAGTCTAGTCTCGGTCCAGACCAACTTTGGACCGGTCCGATCCACAGTTCACCACATTGCCAATATTCGGTCTTCGGTCCACGTCGGTCCGATTCGGTCTAGTCTTGGACCGATGAACAACCTTAATTTCCCCTAAGTCGACCTCTTCTCCAATCTCATTGATCTCATCTTCAACAGTCATTTTACCATATTTTTTATCAAGTTTTCTTCTGACTTCTTCTAACGATAACACATAAAGGTCTTCCAATTTAATCAAATTCATCTGCTGATATATTTCCTCTTCTATTTGGACATTATTTGTCTCTTCACTATCGTCAGATAACACATCATATTTATCACTAATTGTGCTCATAATCTTGTTTGATTCTTCTGGATTTTGTTCTTTTTCGAACATATTTTGTATTTCTTTAAGAGTAAACTGCTTATACTCCATCCTCTTCTTCTTTTTCTGCTTTTTCACCTGACTTTTTCCTACTTCTTTTTGGATTTTTATATCACGCAAAGGAAATGAATTTTTGTTTTTTAGGCTTTGGAAATGATATTTATGCTGAAATGGAGTACTAATACTTGAAGTATATTTTTCGTTATGCCTAACTTCGTTAATTAGAAAAAAGTGAATTATAGATAATTTCGTTTAAAGCTCCTTGACTTCAGTTTTAATTTTAGCTAATTCAGTTTTTAATTGTAAAACTATATCTATGACATAGTTTAATTGAGGTGCTACTGAAGAAACTCTTTCCCATGAGTGAACAATGCGTGAATAATTCGAACTATGGCAAGCAGGTGATGGATTCAAGCAATAATAACAGTTAATTAGCTTAATTAATTATTAATTAGCTTAATTATCTTCATTATTAATTAGCTTAATTATCTTAATTATTAGTTAGCTTAATTATCTTAATTATTTTTTGTCACGTGGCTCTGATACCATTTGAAAGATGGTCTCCAGTAGTACTTATAAGAAAAATTACACATGCACAAAATAAAATTTTTGAAAGTAAGTTTTTAAGAATTGGGGTTAAAAATGCAAATATGAAAAGTTAAAGGGCTAAAATGAAAATGAAAACGAAAACAGTGAACGGTGCCCTTAAAATAGTTTCCACATAATATTGACCATTTTAAATATATTCTAATAATACGGTCCCCTAATAATGATTTCTACACAAAGCAGAGTATCCGACAGTGATATTTCCTATTTGTTTTCATCTACGTTGTTAAGCAAATGTTCATTACTCGTTATAGAAATTGTAGATGATTTTTTTATGGATATTGAACAGATGCATATTTTTTTTGTTCTTCGTAATTTGTGACACAACTGGTGGATGTTTTTAGTCTACACACCTTAAAAAATAATTGTAATTATTTACGTTGTGACTTAAACATTCATTGTTGGCGACAGAAAGTGAAAAAACATTTGCAATAATTTCATTTAAAAACAAATATTCGCTATCTGTGACTGAAGTCATAGTCATACAAACGAACACATATTGCAAGATTTATGAAATTGGCATTGTCAACCCATACATATTTGACATATCATGTCGAATAAAACTCCCAAATTTCATTAGCTAGTTGATTCATAAATTGGTTCATGAATTTTTTGGCATCAAAATCAAGAAATGTATCAGCATTTCCTCCTTCGGTAGACAGTGGCTTTGGTGATATTTCGATGTCATTTTGATGGAGACGAACAAAATTATGAACAGTGCAAACTGCAATTATTATCTGAATTTATTTTTCTAATATCATTTGAGGCATCCTGTCATCTAATATCTTCCATGTCACTTTCATCTCTCCAAATGTTCGTTCTACTGTTCCTCGCAAACTGGAATGATGGTAGTTGAACTCCTCTTTCATTCTTCGTCTCCCAATACCACAGTCATGGCCTCATGTGAACTGGGAAATGTGGTAGCAAACACTGCTCTCTTTATAAGGTGCTAAGTACCCAATCATATTTAGATATGTGGAATCCACCGAATAGTAGTTTCCTGAGCATTTATGCGATAAGAGCATAATATGATGACCATAGTTTGGAGGCAATACTTGATTATGATACTTGCTTATAGTAGATGGAGAATGCAGGAATCAGATTTGCACATCCGGATGGCTTGCCCCTCTTGTGAAAATGTATAAGCTTATTGCAACAATTTCAGCTACTTTAACAAAACTTCCCTTATCTAATAATTGCTTCTCTATCATGACGTTAACAAGATGTATAAAAGGATCTATTTCAAGGCGCATAAGTTGTTAACAAAAATCAGGACGATTACCATATAACACTTGATGTATGAACGTTAACCCACCTTTCCCACCTATGATCTTTGGGAGTCTTTGGTGTGAACTTGGAGCTTAGTGAACTACTTCATATGAATGTATACAAGACAAGAGTGTGGACAGCACGTTCTTCTTCATCGTCCATTCTACATCATTTGTAATCATAAAATAATTAGATGAAAATTGAAACAACTTTTGATTCGTGGAATGAAAACTCATACTTCATAACTAATTGCTATAAATCAACAATAGCCTTACACAAATAAGCACGACAACTCAATTGTACTCAACGTAATCATTCGACATAACTGAAAACTCAAGTCAAACACAATGCTGGTGAACATAAACCCTAGGCCATAAACCACGAAAGGACCAAATAGTTACACATCTCCAAACCCTCTAACTCGTAAGTATCTACTAATAACCTCATCATCAAATATTACAAAGTAATTTGCGTCCTTCTCACGTCTAATGTACTCCATCACACTGAATGTGAAATCTGGTCCCCTTGCAGCAACCCCAAGATACTTCCCTCAACTTTGTGAGAACCTGTTGGTAAAGAGACGGTTGGGGTTAGGTTCTAACCTCTCCCCTTATGCAGAACACAGCAAGGGCATTCTAAATTTGTGCATCTCACTCTGATGAGTCAGCAAATTGTTTCCTTAGCCGCCTTCTATCACCTAAACTCCCACCTTCACTTGTACGCTTTCGAGCTTTGGTGTGAACACTTTTAGGAGGTGATCAACTTTCCTCTCCACCAATCAGTTGTACCTAGTATATGGAATCATCCTCATTACCTTTATTACTACTGCCCATATGTTCTTTCAAATCCAATGACACATTCTGCTCGATTCTATTTGGCCACCCGAAGCACCCATCGCTAGGGAGAAGCTTAATTCACCTATCGCATGCCTACCATGGACCACCACTCTCATCTTATCCAAATTTGCAGGCACTCTCTCACGAAAACTTTTAAATCTCCCCCATCCCGACCTCTGCACACCAATAGAAACAAATTATTAAATATAGTACAGAAAACAATAATGCCATGTGAATAAACATGTTCTAAGCATAATGTACTTCTAGAAATCTGTCCCAAGTTTCATCGGTCACTGTCACAGCGCCAGTGGTAGAATCAACACCAACACCTGTACCTCCCATAAGCCATTTCCACGCTTTCAATTTCTTCACTGTGTCATTATAATGGTTTCTGATTTGAGTAGCATCCTTATCGATGCCCTCATTTTTCAACAACTCTTTAACAACAAGCCATTCAAACTGTGTTTCCCCTTGTACTTTTTGTTCAATCAACACATTAAGTAACTTCTCATCCTCCTTGTTTGTCCAATTACGGGATTTATTTCCAAAAGGGGCCATAATGTATTCGTTTCTATTACCATCAGCAATCCGTGGCAGACAAAGTTTACTATTAAAAGCAGAAACCAATCCAAACTGTTGCTGCATAACTATCCACCACAAATGCTTCAAACTCATGATAACGTATAATTCATGCCTCAACGACCAAACAAAAGAGCAAGAAAAGAAAGCAGCACTAATCAGCGGCTTCGCAAATTTTGTTATAGACCAAAACCACAAAGCATAGGCATTTAGTACTTGGCACTACCTACAATTCATGCTTCATGCACCGTGTCAATACAAAAAATGCTACTCAACCAGCCACTTTACACACACATTGACAATGTCTGTGCAAATCAAGCTCAATGTCAGAACTAGCCATAAACTCAACACAAATTCAACACATACTTCAACCTCCAACTTTAGAGATCGTTCAATTGTTACATTTAGTTTTAGGGGGAGGCACATTATTCATGATGGAGTAAAAAACCAAAGAAAAAAACCTAAGCAAGGCATTCTGATATGACTTGCCGATGGCGTCGGCCTGTTTCTTGTGGCTAACGGGGGTCGGAGGTGAGTTTGGAACAAGTGGGTCTGCAGTGGGTAGCGGTGGGACGACGCGCGTGTTCGTCGGGGATCTTAAGAGATAGCAGAGCAAGAGAGAGATGAGGTGCCGAGAGGTGAGAGCCCAACGACCTCCAAACGGGAGCGACAAATGGCAGTGTGCTGCGGTGGATGGTCGTCGTACTATATGGCCGCCCAAGGCAGAGCACGAGGGAGATAAGATGTGAGCGATGAAAGAGAGGTGAGAGGTGAGTTTTTTGTGAGTGGAGAGGAGAGATCTCTGTTTAGATATGTTGATAGGATTGTTTATGGATAAAATTTTCAGTCATTTTCGAGTTTTAATTTTAAAGTCAATTCATCAGCACTCTTACATAATTAACAACGAAAAAAATCAACCTTTAATTTGGGTCCGACAATCGAAAAGTTTACATCTAGCATAAAATTTTTAAAATAAATCTTCACCTTAAACAAAATAAAAATACATATATGATTTGTATCACAAATAATCGATTTCTCGGTAAATTAAAAAAATTAAACTATATTTACTCAACATACAACACCAAATTTAAATTTGCAATTTGTGGGAGTAACGAATTTTGGTCAACCATAGAGAAAGTAACAAATTTGTTTAATATATCGAACAAAATAATACTTCTGCAATTTATGTCATGAATAACAAATATTTGGGTAACAACCATATCAAATTAAATTTTTATTTGGGTAAAAAAGGCAACAAATGAATGTTTCCTTACCAACTCAGGGCAGAATTTTTTTTTCAATTTAAATAAAAATTATATCATCGGCAATTTCTGTCACAAATGACAAATAAAGATTACATTAAAAAAACAAAATACATAACTTACACTAACACTCCTACTTCATCCCACTCAATTCCACTCCTTCCCTTTCTTAAAGAATTTAAAAAAAAAACTCATACTCACTCCTACACACTTGTTCCCACTCCTTCACACTTCCATCCATTCCACATCTACAATATACCCATGAAAGAACATGGCCTAAGCCCAAAAGAACATGTCCATTGTCATTATCACCATTATCAATTAAGGAGTGATTAGTAATGCCTGCTTCAATTTTTTGTCAAAGTGTATTTTTAAATCCTACAATCCCGACTTTGTGCCTTCCTCAATGAGGTTGTCCATATCTATCTATATATATATATGTTATCCCATCTCCAAAATTAAAAAAATAAAAGTAAAAAAATGTTCAATGAATATGTTTTGTTTTCTTAATGAGGAATCATAAAATCTTTATCTTACAAATGCTAGAATGGGTGGATGCCTAAAAATGATTCCCTCCCTCAATCCAAGCTTCTCATTAATCCAAGCTTCACAACCGTTGATCAAAATCTTTGGCAATTTCAGCTCCTGGATTTATCATGATAACCGCCAATCTCTCTCTTTTTACTGGGTACATTAGGTCTCAGGTTTGATTACCCCCTGCCTCATTGTATTGTACTTTTTACCTCTCCCTTTTTACTGGGTAGATTAGGTCTCAGGTTCGATTCTCACATCCCTCATTGTATTGTACTTTTTATTGTTCTATTCGCTCCTCCCTCACTATATTGTCCCTTTTTACTAGGTACATTAGATCTCAGGTTCGATTTTCCCCTCCCTCATTGTATTATACTTTTTACTGGACATATTAGGTCTCAAGTTCTATTTGCCCCTCCCTCATTATATTGTATTGCCCTTTGTGGCTCCTACAGACCAAAACGTTTTTGATTTCCATCATTATTATTAATATTTTGTATTTTTCAATACAAATATAAATTTGAGCATGTACTATTAGAGATAATAGAATAATAAATACAATTTTTATGATTATTTTTATTATTACTATTGTTGTTGCTGTCGTCATTGTCGCTATTGACAATGTTATCTTCCTCTTTGAATTTGATAACATAGTCAATA